>JAZGUH010000546.1:0-541850 GCA_037893225.1 Hippasteria phrygiana
AGTATACAGGGCTCTATAATAGTGAGTGGTGGCGCGATTTTAATGCTGCATTCCGAGCGCCTGAATTTACTTAACAGGCCTAATGACAATGCAGGCAACAGTTTTTGGCGTTTTAAATTATTACAACAACAAAATAAATAATAAATCAACAAAATACAAAAATGCTGGGTTTTTTTCGGGGGGGGGGGGGGGGGGGGAGGGGGGGAGGGGGTTCATGCCCCCGCCCCCCGATCCACATTGGGTGGGGTTCTTTAAAAAAGAAAAATATTCTCAATGCGGAGGTGGTTCACGTTAAAAACATGTCTAGGATAATGAGGAGGGCCGGTTTTTTCTTGTCCTTCGAGAAAGTCGAGATTCTTCTTAAACTCTTATTCTTTTGGTAAAGGTTAGAGCGCTCTGAAATGCTCCTTTCACTGAAAGAAGCAGCCATTTTTGAGCGAGAAGATTCACTCAAGATACTCAATCATATGTGCCTTTGGTACTTCTCTTCGGTGACGCCCCTCCGCCTTCCCATCCCCTGCTACGATACCATCGAAGACGTTGTTCACAAGAATTTCTTCTTCATGACTCGACGCCATCAATCAGTGGTGTATTCATATTTCGAATGGGGGGGGGGGGGGGGGGGGTCAGATTGCATTTCGCCAGTTTAAACATTTTGAAAAGTGGGGGATAGTGAAGAAGGGGATCGAAAAAAAATGGCTTTCCTTTTTCATAAGGCTGACTGAGCGACGCATGTATCCGAACTGACCGTCAGTTGACACGGCTTGTTGTTCACTTTGTGTTCTTTGGCGCAATTGGAAAGCAAGCACTGCTTTAACTAACATTCTTTAGCAAGTTGCTATTTCCATATTGTTATTATTTAGAGTTTTAACAAGCTAAGGGCCTTGTCACACGAGGCGATTTTTACAGGCAATTTGGAGGCAACACACGGCACTGTAGGCTAAAGGAATGATTCGGTAGCACAAGAGAACATTTTCTGACAGTTGTATCAACATTCCTAAGAAAATTATGTAAAAATTGTAATGTGAATGTTTTTCCACTGTGAGATTGCCTGTATCTGATTGCCTGTAAATTGCCTCGTGCGACATGGCCCTAAGAACAACCGTGGTTTTTGATCTCACATTCAGAGGCGAAGCCAGCGGGGGAGGGACAAGTTCCCTAGCGACATTTTTGCCCATTTTTTTAACATTTGAAACCGCCACCGCTCGTAACTGTCCCTCCTTCAACCACACTCCTTCCATCACCCTACCCTCACCCCCCCCCCCCCCCCCCCCCCCCCCGCTTTCAAAAGATTCCGGCCGGAAAAAAGAAACATTTTCAAACCAAATTACGGCGTTAACTAAAATTGAAATCACTTTCTGAACAGAATTTGCAATTTTACCGCAACCTTCACTCCCATAGCCAAAACCTAGGTATACGCTACTGATTACCGGTACATTACATTTTCCGTCATTGCGACGGCAAACCTCAATCGCTTGTATCAACTATTAACATCGCTCCTTGCAACAAGCAACTTGCGATGAAATTATTAGAAAAAATCCCCAAGAATTGATGGATTAAAATAGTACATTTTCACCGATAATTGCTCAGATTGTAAACAACGAACTGCATTTCAACAGTTTTAGGTCATTCAATTTGTTTTCATCATTTTCAAACTTAACAGAACCTGAATAAAACGAATAAAAAATAATTTCACTTGCCCCTTCTCTGCCCTGAAGTGGGCGAAATGGGAGACTGTGGTGTTGGTCAACAAAATATTTTTAAAAGCGGGAGTTGGGAAGTTCGCCCCGAATAAGACTAAAAGCCACTCGAGGTACGGAATTACAAAGGGAGTTACAAAGTGAGTCAAGAGGTAGGATTAATATTCTTCTTGAAGCAGGAAAGATCGTAAGATCTAATGCTTATGTGTTCGTAATTGACGCATTAAAAAAGACTATGTAATTCAGTACTGGCTTTACGCATCATGGCAGCTACTGAGATTTGCAGGAAAAAAAAACTAAACAAAATCGGGGAAAACGTAAAAATATAATCAAAATTAATGACTCCTGAGGCCTCTCCCCCTATTTTTTTTTTTGGGGGGGGGGGGGAGAGTTGCAAGGGCGAAGCCCTTAATCCAACACGACACGGGGCCGTTGCAATAGAAATAATGATTTCAAGAAGTATAATAAACAACTTTAATAATTTGTTGTATTTACAAAATTGTTTATATAGATAGACTTACACATGTATTTTTAAAAATAGTGGCTTGGAATAGATCGAATTAATTACAATTATTCATCTAAATAAGCATGAATAGTGATTTCCACTATCACTGTTATTTAAGAGAAATAATAAAACAAAACATGCAAGTTTACAAAACGCTGTACGGTGTGCATGGATGTTTCCGAACCTGATCTTAACAACTATGAAATCTATTTTCTGAAGTTTGTACACTGTAAGAAATTGTCCGATTTAATGTGCAAGATAACTAAAAAGATTTGGTACATGGGGCGTTTGAGACGATTCAGATGAATTTTTCTATTTTGTATCATATTAAGTGCATTAAATGCCACAATTCAGTCACCTCAATCTTGCGGATGGAGTAGGATAATTTTTAGGGTGGAGGTGACGAAATGCAGCATGTAGACACTTGAAATCTAAACTAAACTTGCCTTGGTTGAAATAGTGCCCTTTACGAACGTACACGCAGGCCAGCGACATGACGTGAAGAAGGAGAGGCGGGCTTTGACGGCGTTGGGCAGGGGAAGCAAGTCCCTCAGCCGATCAATCTCGGTCTTAATCAGCTCCCGTCGCTGCATGGACGGCCTTGCTCGTCGACCGGTGCATGTCTTGCATTTGAGAAAGGATTTACAGACAACCGAATAGCGCAGAAGATCGTTGACAGCAGTGTTTTGATGATGCTTATCTACCAACAGTAGTATATTGTATATTATAAGCAATATTTGCTTGTTTTTTGCACTTGGACAATATACTTTCAAAACACGCTGTTCTAGAATCGAAATGTACCACAGTCTGGGCCAAGTTATTGGTCCAGAATCTCAACCAGTTCGGTGAAACAATGAAGCAATATACTGTGTTTCATCAGTTGTATAAAGATTAGTTTGGCAATTCGACGAACTATTCTTTTTTATATTTCTTGAAGACGGTTTGCACAGGCAGGAGTTAACCTCAGGTTGCATCCAAAGAAACGATTTTTCCACAACCAAATTAAATACTCCAACGATCGGTGCCTTTTCCAAACAATCACTGATTGTCTCTTGTTGTTGTTGTTGTTGTTATTGTTTTAGTCGTTACAAAATAAAGCAGCTTTCCCGTCGGTTCATTAATCGAATCAATGAGGTGATTTTCTTCCTGGAAAGGATGTTCGTTCAAGACGTTTATCATTAAAACCAGCTGTTCATTTGAAACTATACGTGAGTTCATTTAAACCAAGATGCATCAATGAGCTATCTTTTTGCAAGACACTTCAAGTTTCCTTCAACGAACGAAAATCTTTTTTCGGATGTCGACAGTTCCAGTTAAAACATCCCACGATTATTATTTGTTCTGTTTAGTTTGGCCTACCTTTCGGAAATTATCTTCCACGACTGATCTCGCATCCGAAAACATTGTTTGTCTTGGTGCAAAGGTGCCACCAACACCGAAACATGGACAACAAGTCTCGGTAGGAACTTTTAACCTTTTTTGGTGTCATTTAAATGTCAACACAACTATAGGATTTTTTTTTAAATTTCGGCATAAAATGTTTCCATCTTGCAGCTACTTCTCAGGTACATTCGGAGTTACCGTCCACTTAGCTTCACAATGCAATCTTGATAAGTGTTGGTGTTGGTGTGTGCGTCTGTCTGCCGGCCATCTTTCCGTTGTAAGTCTAAAAGTGCAGGTTCTTCTATTAGCATCGGTCCATCTGGATGAAATTTCCCGATTTTCCCGAAGTTTACTGCTTCAGAAGTGTCCAAGTTCTTTCTTCATCTCGTCGCAAAACATCTCGAGGTGGTATTTTTCTGCCGAGTTCCAACCCATGAGTTGGCCGTTCCTCATGCTACGTCGCGATTTCTGGTAATGTTTTCCCTTCAGAACCCTCGCATCAGATCTCATCTTGTACAGTACGAGGTGGCTGCAAACTTCGTTTATCGTAATTAATGCATCCTCCTCTCCTCCTCGTGTTGCCGCAGTACGAACGCTGTCCTCCCCGTCTAAACAGCCCGTACCGACCGCTAGTCCCGCTTTCCGTAAACTGTATCCCTGTCGAGTCCCACCCGTGAACGATCGTGCTGCGACCTGTGTTGCCCGTAGATGGGCCATACAGCAGTGCGTTATAACAAGGCAATCCGCGGATTGCATTGGTGATGATGGTTGGGGCTCGATGATGATAATGGCCTTGTTTAACTTATTCAGACTTGACTGACTCTAACTCAAGAGGCTGCCTTGCTATTGGGAAAACTGTGATAGTTTTTGTATCAATGCGAAAAAAATTCCTTCAGCATTTAAACACGTGTAAATAAACGTACTTATAGGGAATGTGTTTACGCTAAACGATATCCATGTAAACCTCATGAAACCTGCTTAGCTTTTTTGACATGCTTATCTTATATATAGAATAAGAATATACGTTATGTCGAGGCTTACACGTTAAAACAAAACATGTCACATCACAGTATAAGCACAATTTGAACATGTATAAGCTGGCTCAACATGTGAAAAAAACGGTACAGATATGTATTACGAAGTGCCTCTTAAACACCTTTTATAGTGTAATGTGAATTCGCTTATTACAATGCATCAGAAATCCATTTTTCACAGTAATATTATTTAGCTTTTGGCAGTGTAATATGAATTCACTTTTACAATTTAAAAATCCGCAAAAAATAGTCACAAATGAAATCAAAACACAATGTGCATTTAGTTCAAGCAAAGCAATCGGACTATTTACCAAAGCAATTTCCACAAGCCATCACTATCACTTCGCCTGGGAACCTTTTGGAAAGCAATCTACAAAACAGTATTAATGCCTTACAAAAAATAATCATAGATTTGAAACGCTTTGACTCATTGTTGAATTGACTCGTTCACGGCGGCGTAATTACGGTCCAATTTGCAGAGGGGCACCGTGGGTGCTCCAATTTTTCTAGCGGGAGGGGAACTTCAGGGAGAAAAAGTAGGCACAAGTTCTTGTGCACATCTGTAATCTCCGTGAGGGGAGGGGGAGGGAGGGGGTGGTTTCACAGGCCGCGGCTGCCGGGGGCAGCGGCGCACCCAGGATTTTGTCTCAGGGGGGGGGGGGGGGGGGGGGGGGAGGGGGCTCAAAGAAAACATTACTCTCACAAATCAATCAGTCCTGGTATGTATGTGTGTAATTTAGGGTTGTATGCATTTATGAATTGTATGAATTGAATGAATCTTCCCTTCAGGAACTCGGTAACCTCCCATGGAGGGGGCACAAACGCCAAGCTGGCAAGAGCCAATCTCACTCACACACAAACATTAGTGTATCGTCTATAATTACGAACTGCACAAATCAATTAATTGTGATTCAGTAACTAGACGACAATACTTAATATAGGCATTGCGAAATCAGCGGTCAGCCTGAGATTCCGAACTCACAACCTTATATTTTGTCTTTGGTATAGGGGGCATATTACATTTAGTCCTAAACTTATTTATAATGGATTGTCAATTCGGGTTCAAAATTGGAATTAAGGCCAAGTATATATGTTTATGTTAGACTTATTGCCACTCATCTGGGTTAGGCTGGTGCCCGCATGGTGTCCCCAGAGTGTTGTGGTATGTTGGTGTAATCTGTGTGCAGTGCTGCAAAAACAGCCCACTGTACTTTCAATTGATTATATTTACCGATGAAGCCAATCTCTGGAGCCTGGATTTCTAAAACTCCCCCCTCTTGATGAAAATGAACTCGAGTGCATATCGTCGGCAAGATTTTTTGCTTTAAATAGTTTATATAGCGGACGTTGTTGAAGAGATTATTCCGGGGCGGTGCTACCTACTTTCCATCAATGGGCGGCAAATTCCAAGAACAAGTGCGCGGCAAACCCAGATCCTACTGGTAATCTTTTTTTTGCTAAAACGGTGTCACATAATGATTATTTACATCAGATTACTGTATGAAAATATAATTAAAACCCTAACCTGGCATGTATGTGATGTGTAATTTGGAAAGGGTAGGATTGCAGGCCTTTCTAATGCCCTGCACATAGCCGAGTTAAAGAAAAATGGAGAAAAGGAAGCAACACATGATAAAATAAGATTGGATCTGGTCGTTGTACCAGAGTTACATGTTCATGCATATTCATTATACATCTGAAAATAAATCATTGTAGGTAAACAAAAATATATCACTTTTCCTTACACTTGTCCGGCATTCTCCTTGAAAAGGGAAAAACACTTAAATTTGAAAAATGCAGGAACCACGTAAAATATATTTTAGCCCGGACAAATTGGCCTGTTGGTTTCAAATGTTTATGTTACTGTAGCAAATTTAAACGATTATATATAGTGAGATTTCATGAGACCATGGAGGTAGGAAACAAGAAACAAATGCGACTGGCATAAGATGAAAAGAAATCCACCCTCTCTCTCTTTTTATTTTTAGACCACCTTGGGGGGGGGGGGGGGGGGCTCAAGCCCCCTGAGCCCCCCCCCCCCCCCCCCCCCCCTTAGGTGCGCCGCTGGCCCGGGGGGGGGGGGGGAGGGCGAAGGGATGATCAAAGTTGTTGCGTATGATCATCGTGCCATCACTGGAGCTCTCTGAATCATGTACACCCGAAGTAGGCCTTTATAACGGCAAACTTACAAACAGTTCGTACAATGACCATGCCCTAGAAGAGAATGCGATCAATCGCCTTCTCAGGGGTTGCCAGCATGGTGGTCCTTGGCTCGATGTGAACCACCATTTTGGTACTTGGTAGAATAATCCTTTTGGTGCAGCTCACTCTAGCTAGACCGAGATAGTTCCTGGAAGACTTAGTCCCTCCATCAATTCCTCAAAACTGCAATTGTCCGTATTTTGAATGAACATTTAAATTCAATTGATCTCCCACCTACTAACATTATGGACAACAACTGTATTTTGAAGAAACAAATCACAAGGGAAACTGACTAGGTAATTTTTGAATGAATTTTCAAAGTGAACGAAGAAAACTGGCTGGAGCGGGATTTGAACCTGCGACTTCCGGAATACCGTACCGGCGCTCTATCAACTGAGCTATTTTGCCCTATGTTGGCGGTCTCCCAAATAAGCCAGTTCGGTATCTTAAAGGTCAAAGGTTATTCGGACAAAAATGCTGACGTATGTCACGGCATGTTACGCGAACGCCCATTCTGATTGAATTTAACACGTGCGCGTTGTGCGACAACCTTTTGCGTTCACAAGCGCGCGTTAGGTCACGCGGGTCATTCGGACAAAATTTTATTGTGCATATGCGCAGTTGAAATACCGAACTGGCTTATTGTCAGTGTCTTTGATCGGGGAAGGGGGCGCTCGTCAGATTGGTATACATTAACGCAGTAGAAATTAGGAGCGTCCCGTTCCTTATTCCAATTTTGAAACATTAAATTTGTTAATCGTCGGCAGATTTTTTTGGAATGCCTCATTGGAAATCTTTAACTTATTTATTGATAACAGATTTACACTTCAATTTAAATAAATACATTTTAATAACAGACCAGATAGTTCAGTAGAATGCTTTGTGTTCAGTGGCGTAAATACGTGCTGAAAAATGGGGGGGGGGGGGGGGGGGGGTTTATGTAATTTCCCCCCTAAAATCTTTCCCAAAAGTGACTCCGTAAAAATCTCCCCCTGCAAAATACACTATACACTAGAAAGCATGTGTGTGTGCTGGGTGGCAAGGTAAACAAGTTCATTATATGACGCTGAGGAATTTGCACCATAAAAAATCGTCGCCCTCCCCTCCCCCCACTGAAAATTTCGCAAACGGAGAAAATAATGGTGTTATTAAGAAAAACACTGTGAACTCCCCCCCCCCCCCCCCACTGTAACATCCATTCCCCCACTCGGCCCCATATGGAGAGAGCCATGCCTACGCCGCTGACACCCCCTAGGTCAATAATAAGTGATTCTCGGATTAACATCCGTGCTTGGTGCTATATTTATGATGGCACTCACAGGCAAAGTGCGAATTATGGGCAAAGTTTGAGTTCCAACTTTGCACGGGTTTGACGAAGTCGGAATCCTAATACAACATGGCAAAGGTGGATTGAAACTTCAACCTGCATAAACCAACCGTGGTAATCGTTTGAACAAAAATTGAATGCTTTAGTGTAACACATCAAAGAAGACAATTTGGCGAATTTCAAGCTTCAGAGGGGAGGGGCTGTTTAATAATTATAAGTTCAGTGACAACATTACCGGTTTTTTTAAGGGTAGTATACAACATTTGCTTTTGCTGTAATTTTCAGAAATGAATGTGTTAGTATTTTAGCAAAAACTGTAACACTGACCTGTTAAAGGTTTGTGTGCATATATGCTGGGAAACAGAGAAAACCGGAGGAAAAAAATGATGTTCTCGTAGTCTGGTTCCCTGATCCTACTTCAGAAAAACCGGAGCAATTTATAGACTTCAGGGAATTATCGGGTCGGGGAACTAAAATATATCCAACGATTGTTGGCCGACAATCGCTTTTAAATTGATACAAAAATTCTTGAGACTATTACTTACTTAAAGTCAAGAAAGGAATTTCATAATAATTCTGTAGTTTGTATTTTTGATGTTTGCAAATGTTGTATATTACATTTAGAGCCCATTCCTGAGTTATTGGGCAAACTCAGTAGGCCCATCCAGAAATAGGATCAGTATCAGGGTTTAGGATAGGCTTAGAGTTAGGGTTAGGATAAGGTTGAGGGTTATGCCACGTCAAGAATTGCTTGTGTCCATTGCAGAATCACAATTTCGTTGCAATGCACCATGGGTAAAGTGTCGGGTTTATATGCAAGTCGGATATTCATGTAACACCGTTTGGTATTATGTAACGATTAATTATTGTTACAATCATAATTCTTGTTATAACATTACTAATTATAAAACTGAATACAATAGCAATTTATTATCTTTTTTTGTTTTGTTACAAATTTAAGGGTAAAAAATTCTCTGTATCAGATTACAATTGCGAAATCCTATTATGTAGATGATTTACAATATCTATTTTAAATAAAAAAGGTTTGTCTGAAAACACTTTCGAGATGAATATTATTTAAGATGTAAAACACACCCCACACATTCCCTTTGCTTCACAAGTCTGACGCATACCCCCCCCCCCCCCCAATAAAAAATAACAAAAATACGAAAATACAAAAAGGTCTGTGATGTTCACCAAGCATTCAGGTGCCGCGATTCGCCAGGGCGCTGTATACTCCCGGCTTACCGGCTCTCATGTAGGGTTCCTCAGGGCTCGGATACCGGTCCACTACACCTCCTTCCCCACCCGTCCATATAACCCGAAGGTCTAGCACCATAAAAGGGACGAACATGGCGGCACCCTAAGCCTTGACTGCCGAGTCAACCAACGTGCCATGAACCTGTACGAAGATGCTTACCTGGACTTTACGAGTGGTCCCAGCTGTATACGACACGCTGACGTCGACCAAGCCAATGTTTAGTTGGTCTTTGGGAACGGTAAATGAGGACTCTTATAAATAATGACTGCCACATTTCTTGAGAAAAAGAAAAAATAGAAAGACTGTGATTCGAACCCCAACCTCCGAATCATTGCCTGATTCGCTTAAAGGAAACATGATTTAGGATTTATATTGCATTATTCCTGCTTAAAACAATAAAGTATTATCTTGACAATGATATTTTGTGTCCAGAGACAATTATTTCCCAGATTAAATATGAGAAAACAATTTTTGAAAATGTTTGTCCAAGCTACTCCGCCCCTTGAGTGGGACCCTTATTAACATAAGTGTGTGACGTAGATCGAGGTACATTACCCATTCATCACGGGTATGCATTGTGTGTATATTGTACGGCAAAAATTCTTCGTCCAAAATCTAAGCAAAATATAGTGTTTACAATAGCAAAACAACAATGGGTGGAGTAAGCCTTCATTTATTTCCAACTGAAGCGAAATATCGGAGAATTCGGACAGCGAAAGTGAAGGTGACAAGAGCAAAGAGGTCCGGCCCAGCAGCTTTTCAGCGTTATGTAGCGACCACTTTGAGCCGTGGTGTTTCGATACTGGTATTTTCAAATCCTTTGGGATGACCATTAAAAATATGCTCAAGTCCACTGCCATCCCAACAAAGTTCCCAGATGTGAGTAAGATAAAGGGGAAAGCAGTTAAACGACCCATTCCCCGAGGAGCCTTCGCTAAAAGGGAGAAAATCAGGGTAAGTTCGATGTTATTTGTTGTTGCAACTTACGAAATTACATGTGTAGACCTAGTGTGTGTATACGGGCCGGGTCCAGACTATCGAGTCAATCCATGAATTTCGGTGCCTCGGTCTACGTCACGAACAGCGCCCTCAATTTGAGTCTCAACCAATTTAAAAAAGGGGGGGGGGGGGGTCAATTTTTGAGCGGCAAATAATCACACTAAAACTTCGCTTGAACCAGTTTGGCTTTTAATTCACATTTAATACATATAAATGAATTTATTTATGAAATAAAATGTGATCCGGTCAATTTGAGAAGCATGGTTCCTTTAACCTCTCGGCCGCTGAGCTTTCATTCCAAAAGGCAATTTTTAAACTTATAGACGAATTCGACTAAGCCTTTATGCGCAGGATGAATGCGGCCATGATATATATGGGGCCATCCACACATGTACAAGTAAGCTTCGCATTGTATTTAGTCACCAAGCTTGGGGTTATAAAAGAATAGTATGTCGAAGCACCCAAGCAATGGCCGCCTGAGTTAGACCAGTTCAGGGAACTAACAAAGAAGGTTGGATTCGTCTACTGAAACAGAGAAGAAACTGCACGACGGCAATACAATACAATACAAAGTAATGGTTGAATGCACAGAACCTACAACCACAGTTGCATGTGGCGTAAATCTGTGCCAAAAAGTGAGCGGATGATGAAGATTTTTTTAATTATTCATCCCCAAAAGTGACCGAACGAATTTCCGCCTTCAAACGGGTGGGGTGGGACGTGTGGCTAGGATAGGTAGGAATGTGCGGGGCATAGGGGTGGTAAAGATAAGTATGAACGTGCATATATATACACGGTAAACCGAGAACAAACAAAACAGAAACAAAATTGGTTACTATTCGAAAAATATACGTGTTATGGATATATCAATTATTGCATCATAAAGTAGGAGCTACAACCTTTCCTTGAATACCTATGTCGCAAGGCTACAGTCACGGATGGCTGAGTATCATTGTCCTCAAAACTATAGACAAAATTCGGAAATGGACAAGTCATGTGTTATGTTTTGCATGTAGGCAATGGATGTCTGTGGAAAACGGGAAAATTACAAACAAGCACGATTTCTTCATTATGATCAGTTTGTTAAGTCAATTTTACAAGTGGATCTCTGTCAGGAAAGTTCGCTCTGAAAGAATCTTGGGTTGCTTGCAAACCCTCTGCTCAACTGTTAGCTGAACCATTTCGCCAAGATGAAGCCTTTACTGTGAATGATCATACCCAAAAATGGTAACCACACACTCTAAAAAAAAGTTGGTCAAAACGGGTTGATATTTTGCCCAGTGTTGGGCAACATATCAACAGCCGAAAATCTTGGGCAAATTCTTACCAATAATTGGTCCATTTTTACCTGAATTAACCAAAAATGTGGTAAAGTAATACCAATGTTGGGTAAATAACAGCTGCCAAATTATGTTTCACCTAACGTTTTTACAGTGCAAGAGAGTTACACAAACCAATGTCTTCCATACACGAATGGCCACACATTCATTTAGTCAAGACACATGAAGTAGGAGTGGTTCTGTTAATTTTCTATCAAAACGACTGACTTGTCCATTTTTGAATTTTGTCTATAGTTTTGAGGACAATGATACTCAGCCATCCGTGTCTGTAGCCTTGCAACATAAGTATTCAAAGAAATGTTGTAGCTCCTACTTTATGATGCAATAATATATCCATGACATGTATATTTTGGAATACATTGTAGTAACCCTTTGTTCTCGTTTTTTTAATTTGTTTTCTTTTTAGGTTCACCCTGTATAGTGCGTAGGGGTGGCTAGGAACGGGTGGCGCTGTTCAAAGCAGGTATTAGTATAGTCTGGTTACCTGACCTGAGGATTTCTTGAAGACTCTTGATAAATTTTAGGTCAGCTAGCTAGACCCACGGTTTAAAAGAGATCATGACGTACAATGTTAGTCCGAGTGACGTCAGCGGCAATATTAAAGAAATATTCTTGCAAAATGCGGTCGGCAAATTACTGGAAGAGTATGGCACTAATGTTCCAGCTTCGATTTAATGAGAATTCCATAATTTCAGGATCGAAAACGGGCCTGACAGAAATTTTGTTTGGCGAGCACCAACGATAGCATCCGAATGTTGACGAAAACGAGTTCGAAAAACTTCGGACATTTTCAGGAAAGAAGGAATCCCTCATTTGTTGATCAACTGACCATTGGCGGCTATAGAGTACCGAAGTGATGACGTCAATCAATGCAATATTTGGAACCAGAATACCTTCTAAGCTGCATGTGTTTGGAACCATTGCCGCGGCAACTGACGTCAGACTTAGGTACTCTATAGGACCTACGAATTGTCGAAAACAGTCAGATTTGTCAGGTATAGAAACCTGATATAAATATGCTGCCATGAACAAGTACGCACAACGTAAGGTATCTTTCAGATGTTTTGACATTTTCGTTTTACATATTTCGGTGGTGGTGGGGGTGGGGAGGGGGGGGGGGGGGGGGGGGGGATTGATCCTATGGACTTTCCCAGACGAAATTAAGGCGCCGTATCAGGACTATAAGTTAGTTGTTCACATCAGTGTCTTAGCCAGGCTCCATTTTTGTTTGGGAGGGGGGGAGGGGGGTGGCTCAAAATAATTTGAAAAGCGGCTCGTGCTGGGTGGGTGGGGTAGGCTTCAGTATTTTGTCCTAATTTTTAGGGCCCTTCAAAAAATGTAAATAATTAATATAATTCTACAGCGTGAGTAAAAACAATACTATACACCTTTTAAATTGGCCACAGTTCTATTCTGTAGCAATATAGGCCTAGATAAGATATTTTCATATGTATTGTTTGAGTAACTCCTCCTGATTCTTTTGGTGACATTTTTACTGGATTAGTTTTCATGCATGACTGCAAGGGATCGAACGGGAATCCCCCATGTCCCCCTCTAGCTACACAACTGCACATTTCACGTGCTTTGTCCCTGCTATAAAAACAAGGGGGAAAGATTTCTCTCCTGGGGGCGGCAGTTGTCCCCGTGAGTTACCTTGCTACTTTTTTCCCGTTCTTTTCAAGTGTGCATACATGGGTAAATCAATACACAATTCATCTATGATAGTTTTGGCATTGCGTGTTAATTGTTCGCAACCATTTTAAATGCATTCTTCTATGAAAAGTCCAATGACAAGCCAACCGATGTTGCCTTTAAAAAAAAGTATCAGTGGGGTGGGGTTGTCAACAGTTACACCCTCCGGTAATGTTGTGGTTAATTTGTGCATGACAAATGCCTCCTTTTGCTAAAAAGTCACATTTGGGGTAAAATCTCCAAAAATCAGTGTTTTTTTGGCCAAACGTTTGCAAATGGGTTTATCGTGATTTCTATTTGTACTTTTTGTACAATTAGTTATACAAATCGATAAATACTCATGCAAATAGCATTTAAGCTAAGTTGCAAAACACGTCTATTAAGATTGCAGAAATTATGCAAAAAACAATGTTTTTGACCCATAATGGGCAAAATATTGGAGGAAATTCCCTCAGGTGATTACGGTAGTGCAACGGCATGTCGACACATCATATGGGGGTTTTCGAAACCCTGGCTTCGGCTTGGCTTCGGCTTCGTCTCCGACTTCTGAATAACTAAGAAGCAAACCAAATGGAAATATTCTAAATGTTGGTACATGTTCTGCTTCAGGAACATTCATTCGGTTGATTATGAAAGTAACAATTAGAATACTTACATTTTGTTTGCTTCTCAGATATTCAGAAATCGGAGACGAAGCCGAAGCAAATAAAAGCCGAAGCCAGCGTTTCGAAAAAAACCTATATAGATTATGGTGTAAAAAATCAAAACAATCGACTGCAAAATGATGAAACGACAGAGGGCTCACTATGACACCCAATGCCGAAAGCGAAGGCCGCTTTACTGGAGTTACTCGTACATAAGGAATAGGGACTGGGATACTGCAGGGGCGGAGCAAGAGGTGTTGGGGGTTAGGGGGTCGAACCCCCAGCCGTCCCCCCTTCTCGTTGCCAATTTTAAGAAAAGAAAAGCAAAACCCGGGTAAGAACGAAACAAAGAGGTTAAAGTGCGCCACCAGCGTTGATAAAGTCGACCGACCGACCCTCCCTCCCGAATTTTCCAATTTTAAGGCAGCACAATCTTTTTGGCCCTTGTCAAGTTTCTTCGTATAACTAAAACTGGAGGAGGGGCAACAACCTAATTTTGAGGACTTACATTTGAACAAATTGGGAATAATTTGGGATATTTTTTTGGGTGGAGGGGGGGGGGGGGGGGGGGGGTCAAGACACCAATTAATTGAATGGAAAACTGAGATTGGATGATTGTCATTTTGCCACAGCTGAAGAAAACTTTGTTACTGATGGTAGTCAGGTTTGACTCTCATGAAATGTCTTTTTCAGTGGTAATTCACTTAATGTTCTATTTGGATTTAACTTTCAAGAGGTGGCTGAATCTGTGTAGGGTTTTTAGAGTTCAGTTCACCACCGCTGAATACTGTCGACATGTCATGCCTACTTAGTAGACAGGGGGAGAGGGTAGGCACACTCAGGCCTCACATTCCCCAAAATGTCCATTTGTATTTAAGGAGGAATCCCCATCATCTATCGAGTGTTGATATACACGTTCAGTTTGGGCGTAGCTTATGTGTAATAGCCACCACCGAAAAGTTGGGGGGAAAAAATCGGTGTTGATTTTTAGCGAAATCTTTCCAGAAAATTGGGATACAAACCTCTGCCCCCCCCCCCCCCCCCCCTATCCCATGAAATCCTGCGTATTGTGGCTGCAACCTTTCAAGTGTGCTATAATTCAAGGTTGATTTTAGTATTAAGTTGGCAAAAGTCTTTAAAAAAGCAATTATTAATTACTAAGTTCCAGTAATTAACATTATTTTCCACAATGTTGCACGTTTTCGTTTGGAAATAAGATCATTTTTTTCATGGTAGTGAAATTTCTGGGGAAAGGAGGATGCTATGTCCCACTTAGGTAAACAGTTTCAATATAATCGTTAATGGCTATGCCGTGTTTGATTCAACTAAGGTTGTTTAATCAAAGTACCTGTTACAAACTATCCACACTTACATGTGAGTGTGCAAAAGTCTGTTGCAGATTCAATTTGTTTACGAACAAAAAATCAAAATATAATAAAACTTCATAATAAAACTTCATAATAGAACTCCGTATTCAAAATATAAACCAAAAAATGTGATACATATTTGCGAACTTTCAAATCGATCAAATGTTGCCAATATGCGTAATAGAAAGTCACATTTTTTTCCTCAAAATTTTCGAGCTGCTCAGAATAGTTTTACAAAATGAATTGCTACTTTGTTAGAATCAGATTAGTTATTATGAACTTGCCAGTGAGACATTCCACCGAAGAATCAATCAATGGTAAGTGACAGATTTGATAAGTTTAAATTTTGAATTAGAAGCGGGACGCTTCTAATTCCTACAGTATTACTGTATATCAGTCTTCTCGCGTAGCAGAGTACTGAATTGAATGCAGTGTTTTCGTTCAGAAATACAATTTTCTTCCACAATTCGTTAGTATATTTAGGGGGAAAGACATTAAACTGAAATTTTCTGTCACAGCACGGACACAGCAGCTTTAAATATGATAATGAGGTCCTCAATTGCACTCAATTTCACTTTTCGTTTTCAAGATATACCCGTAAGATTTACGTCAGAACGTAAATCTCCTGTAAACAAATGTCAATGCTAAGTTTGACAACTAAGATCAAGAAATAACCGAAAATCGTGAGCATCTGTATTCTTCTTTTGAACTATAATAATATTTGCACAACTTTTCTGCTACGCTCCGCACTGCAATAACATTTTAGTGCAATCACTTAGTCCCCGAAAACATCTAACTATAGAGGGCAGCAAATCACAATAGCGGTCATTACCTTTCTGACATCGTGGAACGAGCGCTTGTTTTGTCCGTAGGCTGGTGAAGCAATTGTCATGAATAACTCAGTGGTTGAATTGATCATTGCACAGCTATAGCACTTAGGTTCTCGGTCTCCTTTCCCCCTTATATTAAAATTATCCCAAAGATATCACAGTAAAGAAAAATGGGTACAGGTGGATCCGAACTATAGGGACCTTCTGATCCATAGTCCACTATTCACTAGTGGACTAGTCTGCAGCAGCTCGACAACAGCCGCCTCTTTAAAACCTTATAATTACTGTATCTGAATATGCACGCAGCATGAATATGCACGCAGCATGAATATGCAAAGTGATATGCGTGATGGCAATTTTGGTCTACAAATATAAAAAGCAGCAGACTGGGGCATAGTCTTGGTTCCAAGACGTCCTTAGCGGTGCGACGTATAGCGCGCACGGCCGGCCGACAGCGCCCTCTCGCTACACACACACGCCAGAGCCAAGACCGTCTTGGGAATTTCGCAAGTTCTGCTCGCGAAATCGCGAGCAGAACTGTGTGGCATTTGCATGCGCGTGTGACGTAGCTGCATTATCGCATATAAATCGCAAACACTCACTAGTCTAGTTTCTGTACTCACGTCGGGTTTACGTGTACGTACGTATGAACGTGCAGCGCAGTACCAAGCCATTCGTTGTTTGTTGGAAAAAATGTCTGACCGCATGGACCAAGCGATCGATTTTACAGCAAACAAACTGGGCTTTGGAAAGCTAAAAAGTCATCAGATCAGTGCCATTCATCAATTTGTACGTGGCCATGATTTGTTTGTTTATTTACCAACGGGATTTGGCAAGAGTGTAATTTTTCAAGCTGCTCCATTGGTCTTAGATTTCTTGAACGAAGTAACCGAATGCAAACAGGAGAAAGCGCTGGTTATTGTCGTCGTGCCATTAAAAGCCCTGGCCGTTGATCAGTTACATTGTGCTGAACATCTGGGACTGAAGTCGGCAGAGATAACGTCTGATATTCCAGATCACATTTTGGAACAATCCGAAGAATTCTCAATCCTGTTTGCCATTCCAGAATCACTCTGCTCAGAACGTTAAAGGGGCTGTGTCGTCACGATCATAGCAGGCTTGCGGCTGTACACTGAATCCCGAACTGATGAACGCAGATGAACCCAGTAACTGCAAATAATACCCCACGACCGCGCGCTGACCTACAGGGCTCGCGCGCGCTGACCCACAGGGCGCGCGCGCCAGATCAGATTACAATTGCAATGACTGCTGCATGCATGATCCTGTAGTTATGATACATACTATGGTGTTCCATATGTGCCATAGCTTTTGCAATATATTTTTGGGGGCGTATTTTTTTTCGGCGTCGCATTTTTTTTTTTTGGCGTCGAATTTTTTTTTTCAGCGTCGTATATTTTTGTTTGGGCTTTTTTTTTTTTTTTTTGGGCGTCGTAATTTTTTTTTTGTTAAATTTTTTTTTTTGCGTTGCTTTTTTTTTTTTGCGACGTCGTATTTTTTTTTGTGTATTTTTTTTTGATGGGGGCGTCGCAATTTTCTTTTTTTTGCGTCTCATTTTTTTCTTTGGTGTCGCATTTTTTCTCTGCGTCGTATTTTTTTCTGGTTCACGTGTCTGTCACGTGACTGTCACATCACTTGATGTTGATGAGAATGTTTAGAATCAGATTTTGTACAAGGCCTCTCGGTTGCAAATGAAAGGATATTATCGTAATCATCTAGCGTGCACTGTGGATAAAGCAACGTATACATTTTAACCGGAATGTTGCGTTACCATCTGCACAGTATTATAGCAGCCATCGGCATAATGAAAAGGTCAAAGTTTAACTTCCTTGTCACGTGGGATTCACGTGAAATATATCTCGAGCAAAAACACGACGCCAAAAAATACGTCGCTGAAAAAAAAAATGCGACGCCGAAAGAAAAAAAAAGGCGACGCCAACAACAACAAAATTAACCCAAACAAATTTCGACGCCCAAAAAAAAAAAAAAAAACGCAAAAAAAAAAAAAAGCCAAAAAAAAAAAAATGCGACGCCAAAAAAAAAAATGCGAAGCCAAAAACAAAAAATGCGACGGCGAAAAAAAATACGCCCCCAAAAATATATTGCAAAAGCTATGGCACATATGGAACACCATAACATACTGCATGTACAAGTATTTTGTATGTGTTTGTGCCACCAAAAATATACGATAGGCCTACAGTCGAACATAGTCCGTGACACCCCACCCGCCAAACGCCAAAATGTACCATGACAGAACTAAACGAAAATAAGTAAATAAGTAAATCTGTTTTTATAATTGTAAAATAAATAATGCACCAGCCCCTTCCTATACAAAAATAAAGTTGTAGGCCTATGTATCGAAATAAATTTCGACTAAAATCGGCTGTGCGTGCAATGATGAGCAAATCAAAGTAAAACAGCTATACTGATGCCGATATTGAGTACACGACCTTGTGTTACATTTGACGGCAGGAATTTATGGAAAGTTACATCATAAGAGTTATTTCAACACTATCAAAATAATAAACACAATAATAACAGGTATTACCAATAAATAATATACGCCAAACAAATGAGATTTCACCAGTGGCGAGTAAATCCGTGTCGAAAAGTGGGGATGATTATTGAATTTGTCAACGAAGTACTGCATCTTGAACTTTTTCTCAACGGGGGATACCCCTGCCCTAAACACCGCTTGAAATTTGAAACATCACTTTGTGTACAATTTTCCCCTTTTTAAATTTACGAAACAAAAAAGAAATACAAATCGGCGGGCCCCTGAACTCCTTCCCCGTGTTTACGCCACTGGCGCACAGATCCCCATATCACTATGATAAAGATGACTACCGAAGAAACAAAGAAATAAACACCCCGACAAATATTCAAACAACCCTAATTTTCACCTGTTTTGCACGAATTATTCGCTTATTACTTTTTATGACATGAACAATTCACATACCGAGTACATGGATCGGATGTATACTGTACATGTAATGTATGTACTGTACATGTTGACTATACATTACATGTTGTTTCACACAGCGAGTTGTTAACAAGTGCCATTGGAATAGCGACCAAGTAAAGTTGTTTCAGCTCTATCTATCAACTGCTTAAAAAAAAATGTACTTCTAAGTTCTAGATTTAAATTTTTTTTTTCGCTGCTAAAGAACTGTCTGCAGCCACTACCCCTCTTTTAGTAGCATGATAATTTTGTTATTAAAGTGACGGGTCAAAATAAGCCTGAAGCTTTTTATCGACCTAAGTTTACAAGCAATATACGAACAAGATACATCCAGATGAATGTACACATAATACATAGACCCTTTTACGGATACCCCGCCTGTGGGATTTTGTGTAAAAATTTTAGCGCGAACTATCCCACAGCGACAAGACACGTTGCAGTTTTGCTGTGCACATTTACATGGACAAGCACCCCGTGTGCCGAGTCGTCCTCTCTGGCAAGAGTTTCGGCATGTACATGTCATAGGTTCTCCAGCGTAAGGTTCTACTTCTATATCGCCAACCTCCAATTCTATGCAACTTTCAGACAAATATTCCATGGCACTTTATGAAATAAACAGATGAAATTTGAACGTTTTTTTTCTTAGAGAACTGAGTGCCACGATGTGTGCTACTTGTTTATAAGTATATGTGTACATGTATGTGTATTTCAGTACGCAGACGCTGGACATGCGTGCATGTTCCAGGGGGTGTAGTTTCCAAAAGCCAATTCTCAGAACAGCCATAACAAACGGATGGAGGTTAAAAATAGCACATAACCGAAATTAAGCGCAAGGGGGCGCACTCCAATATTTGATTCGTTAACGCGAGATGGCGCGACGACACAGCCCCTTTAACTGACTAGTAAGTTATAACACGAGTTTCCTCCAGTGCTCAAGCGCAATTATTCGTTTGACCCGCCGTTAAATTATGCATAAGCAGGTCGCGGGCGCTCCCTTGCGAAATACCCAAGACGTTCTTAGCGATTTGGCCTTGGCGTGTGTGTGGGTGAGTTTGTATATGCCGGCAATCGTGGACCTAGGACAAAAGAATTCGGGCGTAGACAAAGGGGTCCACGTTTGACCTAACGTCCACGATTGAAAATCGTGTACAAAACCAATGGGAGGCCTTCCGAAAAAGTTAGAGTATAAACAAAAGAGGAACAATAGGAGGTCCACGATTGCACCCGTTTACATGTTTACATGTGTGTGTGTAGCTAGCTAGTAAAATAGCTGCCCGTAATTGAAATCTATCGAAATGAAATATCAGTTCAGCTTTCAGAAAAGTGTGAAGTACCAAAAAACGCCATTTCAGTTAGACATTTTTAAAGGAACCATGCTTCCCAAATTTGCCGGATAGCATTTTATTTCATAAATACATTCATTTATATGTATTAAATGTGAATTAAAAGCCAAACTGGTTCAAGTGAAGTTTTAGTGTGATTATTTGCCGCCCAAAAATTGCCCCCCCTTTTTGGAATTTGTTGAGACTCAAATTGAGGGCGCTGTTCGTGACGTAGATCGAGGCACCGAAATTCATGAATGGACTCGATAGTCTGGACCCGTTAATGACGCCTGGGTGCGAGACGAGCATCAAAGCATGTCCGCGTGGGTACGCGTACCTGTACGGTATACGTATACGGCAGAGCACGTGTATACTATGTAGGGCCTACACGTACGTATACGTACACCAAGCTAGCTGTACACCCTTGTACTGTACGTGTACAAAATGTATCCGCATGTACGTACACACTAGGTCTACACGTGCAATTTCGTACATTGTAAGTTGCAACAACTATACATCGAACTTACCCTGATTTTCTCCCTTTTAGCGACAGCTCCTCGGGGAATGGGCCGTTTAGCTGCTTTCGCCTGTACCTTACCCACATCTGGGAACTTTGTTGGGATGGCAGTGGACTTGAGCATATTTTTAATGGCCATCCCAAAGGAGTTGAAAATACCAGTATCAAAACACGACGGCTCAAAGTGGTCGCTACATAACGCTGAGAAGCTGCTGGGACCGGACCACTTCGCTCTTGTCACCTTCACTTTCGCCGTCCAAATTCTCCGATATTTCGCATCAGTTGGAAATAAATGAAGGCTTACTCCATCCTTCGTTGTTTTGCTGCATCCAGCAGCCACACACCTTGTCGGCATGGCCGAAAAACGCTATATTTTGCTTAGATTTTGGACGAAGAATGTACATTCATTTTACGCGTGATGAATGGTGCTGGCTCGAGCAGAATATGTAATGTTCCTCGATCTACGTCACTCACTTATGTTAATGAGGGTCCCACTCAGGGGGAGGAGTAGCTTGGACAAACATTTTCAAAAAATGTTTTTTCATATTTAATCTGGGAAATAATTGACTCTGGTAACAAAATATCATTGTCAAGATAATACTTTATTGTTTTAAGCAGGAATAATGCAATGTAAATCCTATATCATGGTTCCTTTAAGCATTCGGACGCCATTTTGTTGAAAATGTTCAGCCGAATGACGTCAGAACCGTCACTGCCCGGACGTCTGCGACTTGCCATCTTGCGTGCTGTCGGCGTTCATTGTGATTATATGGAAACCAGGCTTAACTGGGGCACTGTGCGCTCAACACGGACCCGTTAATGTTTAATTGCGCCCTCTGTTGACGCATTATTTAGACCGGTGCAAAATGTTATTAACATGTCGTTTTTATGAAAGTATTGAAGAAATCGCGTTCTCTAGATAGACAACCGAAGTTTCAAAATTCAAACTTTGTGTTCTAGTTATGTCAAAACGGAGAGATCATCATAGCCTTAGTCTATTGCGTAGCACCTCACTAGGGTTTACCTTCAATTCTTCATGGCAAGTTTGGTCATGATCGAAAGTTATTTAAATTATCAGACTCAAAATCAGTGATCAATATTGCATCTTTCAGCTCATGACGAAACTCGTTTATGCGTACAATTTCACCGACCAACCGACCGCCGACCAACCGACCGAGCAAATTGTGCCGTATTATGTAAAGCTACACAAAAAAGGGCTCATGCATGAACAAAAACTTGTGAATTTTCATTCACATACAAAATAGTAGAGGGGTGAATGGACTTTTTGTGAAGGATGTTTGATTTTAAAATCCCGCTCTCTCGGTAACCATAAGCGCTTATTGATGCCATTACACCACATTTTGTCTGCCCATTTTCTCTCAGTCTTCATTCTTTTCATGTCAGCGCATTTTGTATGTGATACTGTGGACTGATTTCTTGAGATGATGTTGTGATTCTATTTATCTCTTTCCTTTTTTCCTTCTTTTGGGGGCGGGGATGTGGGCGGAGTCAAAATCTTTAAATCTAATCATTGAACTGATCACCAAGTTTAAAGAATTCGAATCCGTTTGTACTCGGATCTATGCTCACAGGATAAATATTCCTTCTTCCTCTTCCTAATATTGTCTAATTTGCAAACTACAACTTGCCAGCCCAGACATGGCGATGCACGTGGTCTTCCCCGATCTTCCAAAATGTCCAATAGTGCATGCCTTTTCATGCTGAACCATTCCAGACACCCGGGGTCAATGATACACTTTCACTAAGTAAACAGAATCTCCATGCAGGATTAGATATTGTCAAGACAAACAAGGAAACGGATTATGTTGGAACATTGCCCTACACTTTTACAAATAAAAACAGTGGTTCCGCACGGTACGCGTATAACCCCTAAAAAATTGCGCCTGAAAAAGAGGAAGTCTCGTAAAATAATTCCACGGGAAGAAGCACAGTGGGATTATCACGCAGTTAGAGTCAAATTATAAAATGAGTTTTGACTAATACATACGTTATTCCAAGCGATTATTTCCTCAGCAATGGATGTCAAAAGCAGACTAGCGTTTATGCTATTCATCTCTCTTTGCTTTTCAGCCTTCAGAGCGGCTGGTAAGTTTATTTTAATTTTTATGTCGTCTCAACTTAAGGAAACTACGCATTTCTATTTACATATTTACTGTGCTATTAGTGCTCCAATTTGAAGCAAGATATGGGACAGATAGACCTCCCCCCACTTTGTGTTGGTCATTGTGTTCCCGGAATCTCAGAAATTCTTTTCAGATATCCCGGGGGATGTGTTAGGGTGGAGTGGGGGTGAGGTATTCCTCGGTCCCATATCGTGCTGGGTATAAGTACTCTGCAGGCAAAGTATAGGTTTTCCCGGACGATTTCACAAAATGTGCATTTGAATTTTTAAAAATTGAATTCAATTTAGCGCTGATTTTGATAGCGACGTATTTCCGGGTTTCATTTTCGAAAAAAATAGCATTCGATTTCATTTTGTGTCATTCAAATAAATAAATGAATGTGCATAACGTTTCATTTAAACGATTACAAATACGCGATTAGGCTTTCGGTTTGACGTATGCGTAGCCGATTATTAAGAATGTGCAATCTATTTCGCAGCAAATCGATTTGTCATTGTGACTCGGCCTGAATTGAATATTCTTTTTCATTTGTTATAATTTAAATTTACAAATTCTGCATTCAATTTAAATAAAGTATATAGGCCTAATTCATGACTTTGATTGATTAATTATTTAATGAATTAATTAATGTATTGTAGGGCTTTTTGATCATTGATGTTTGTGTTCCTTTTATATTGTTGGTTTTTTGTCTTAATTGTATTTAATGTCTTTCTGTATTTCTTAAAGTTATCTCTCATTTTATCAGTTCGATTGTCTATCCGTCAATGACCTGTTCACCAAGACATCGAGAGAGATATGTCTGAGAATTCCAATGCTTGACCAGGCAGACATTAAAAAACACTGCATGGAAAATCGGCTGCACATGTAGCGAAATAGATTGATGATAAATTTAAAGGAAAACAGGATTGCGGATGTGCATTCTAATTCGCGCTAAAATGAATTATCAATATACTAAATTCCGTGCACATTCGGGGAATCGTACGCTGAATGTTTACGTCAGAATGCACCTTTATGGAAATAGAATTATCAATTGTTAAATAGAAAACGGGATTGTGAACGTTCATTCTATTTCGCAAGAAAACGAATGCATCTTTTACAAATTAATGTGCACATTTTCCGAAATCGTCCGGGAAAACCTATATTATACTATACTCTAGTATAATATCGTCGCTGACTCGTGCGACATAAAAAAAACAGAAAGAACAAAAAAGAAAACCTGTGGGAGGCTTAAAAGGTTAAGCCCCCGCCCTGTGCGCTCCATGCACAACGCTGCCGGTGTGGCCTTCTCGGGAAAACATAAACAAGGATTTAAGTTTTCATTTTTCAATCTTCATTTTTTCGTTTCAAAATTGAAAATTCAAAATAGAAAATTTAACTTTTAATTTCGAATTTTAAATTTAAAGGTAGTGTACATGATTGGTCATTGTTGCAATTTTCAGGAAATGGGCGAATTTGGGGGTTAGTATTTTGTAGGAAATATCGTTCCACTGACCTGTTCAAAGTTTTGCGTTGTTGGATGGCGTTGTTGGATAGCGAGAAAAACGGCGCTGGTTTTCAACCGTCGGGCGATAATAGCCTTTAGTCAAGGCGCGCGTGGCTACCTGGACGCGTGACGTGCCCCGAATGCCAGCATGTCCGGGGCGCGCCCCTCGTCCGGGTAGCCACGCGCGCCTTGACTAAAGGCTACAGGGCAGTTTTCCAACCATTTCCAGCTGGAAATGGTTGGAAAACGATATAAATTTCCACTTTTCTTGACAACGACAGCACACCTGGTGCCATCATTTCACAGGATGATCGAGACTACTATTAACTTACAGTCTAGTAAGGTATTTCTTAATAATTCAGTAAAATAAATTGGAGGATTATCAATCGTGTACACTACCGTTAAAGATAGCCAAATAGAGTTGGTGTTCACTTTATTCTTTGCAATTATTATATTGAAAAAAGGTTCAATGATTGGCCGCGACGTACACGGCCCAGGCACATTTTAAGGAATTTTACTTTATTTGTCCAAAACCCTTCCATACTAACAATTATTTCAAGAGAACGGAAGAATTATTTCGAGGTAATGAAATAATTATTTCGAGGGAACGAAATAAATATATTTCTAGGGAACGAAGTACATTTCGTTCGAACAAAATAGATTTCGAGGGAACAAAATATTATTTCGAGGAAACGAAATAGATCTCGAGGGAACGAAATATTATTTCGAGGGAAGGAAATTATTTGGAATTATTTTTCGCCTGCAGTACTTTTGTTCTCCCCATGTCCCCTTAGGGGCTCCGTAATTAGGGACTACGTATTGCCCATTGCCAGACGCAAAGTAATAGAATTTTCTAAGATGAATGGCAAATATTTGTTATGGTATCTCATGGAGTTCGAAAGTTATAGTTCAAAACATTTGTTAAAACGTTGACCATAATTCACTGGTAATTTGATATCAGATGACGTCAGAGTGACGTCTGAAAATATCCGCATCTCAGCATCAAGATTTATGTTGAGTTTAGGTGTCATATTTATCCCACGAACTGTTTCAAAATTGGGTTAAGTTTGTTTTGAACCTTATCTTCGCATTTAAATGTAGTGTACATTATTGGTCATTGTTGCAATTTTCAGAAATGGGCGGATGTGGGGTTAGTATTTCATATGAAATATCGTTTCACTGACCTGTTCAAAGTTTTGCGTTCTTGGATGGCGAAAAACAAAACGAGAGAAACAACGGCGTTCGTCTTCAACTGTCGGGCGACATTTGTTATAGCGCCCTCTTGTAAAATAAGCCCAATTTTTGTAAATGGGATCGTTTTCAATTGGTCTCATAACATGTACAGCTCAGAGGCCGAGGGACGAGCGGAACGTCCAAGATCCACTGCATGCACTGGTAACAACAATCGCTTCGGTACACTACGCGTGCGCCCGTTTTCGGATTGTTAAACTATTACAGACACAACACGGATTAACAACATTCGGTCAATAGGCGGCAGTTTTCCAACATTTGTTACGCGGAACAATCGTTGGAAAACAATATAAATTTCAACTTTACTTGAAAATGACAGCACACCTGGTGCCATCATTTCACAGGATGATTAAGATTGCTATTAACTTACAGTCTATTCGGGTATTTCTTAATAATTTACTAAACAAATGGGAGGATTACCAATCGTATACACGACCTTTAAACCTAACCTAACTTTGACCTTCCAGTAACACCGGAAGTAAAGGTCAGACGACATTCCCCTCCCGATCAAAAATGTTGAATGCTCAAGTTCCCAAATCATGAATACCATAGCTGCATTAGTTCATAAGATACAGATGAAAGAATGAGGTACACAAATTGATTAAGGTAAACAATTACTGGTAATTGGATACAGGATGACGTTATCATGACGTCACACTTGTATGCACACCAACTAATCAGGGTCGATGTTCACGTGAAGTTTCAAGTTGTACCATTTGGGAGAAAAGCTGCGGAAAATTATTGTTAAGAAAAAACAAGGACAAACTTAGAACCCGTACAATAGGAGGTGATCGGAGGTCAGCCCGATCACCTAATTATTTGGTTGACGAGGTAAATTAACAGCTTGAGGCTCGCTTTCCCACTTACACAGGTCTGGTCCAGGACATTTTTCTCAGTGCCAATGTATGGAAATAATACATTGAACAAGTTCAAGTATGTACTGAAAATACAAAATGTAACTCAACTTTCAACAAATAGATGGGATACGTATACAATTGATAAACTACAGTTGGCCTCAGGGAATGTGTAGGAAGCGGAGAGAAAATGGGGTTTGGACGGCCCACTTGATAGAAATACATGACAATTGCTCGTCTCTGTTTAACGTTCATCTTTTTCCTGTCTCCTCGTAATCCACTCGGATATTATCTTTGCATCAGTGGATACATATTTTGTGGGGCATACTGATTGAATAACACACTGCGACTTAATGATAACTGAAATAATGGTATCTCAATTCCTGTATCTCTGATAGAAATTGGAAAAAGTATTTAAACAATATTTGGTTGCCACATACACATTAAGGTACTTGTAACGAAATAATTGATGCTCGCTTTTCCATTTACACAGGACTGGTCCATGAGATTATTCTCAGTGCCAATGAGACCCAACAGATATCGTCTCCATCATATCCTGAAAACTATCAAAACAACGTCGACATGAGCTGGATCATCCGATCACAGGAGGACCGAAAGATTCGAATCACCCTCTCCAGTTTTGCTACGGAGCGTAATGATGACTATCTACGCGTAGGTGATGGTGTCAACATAACCAGCAACGAGTTCTTTGTGTGGCATGGGAGTCGAATGCCTCCTGATCTGCTGTCTGCTGGAAATCAGCTTTGGTTGAGATTCACGGCTGATGAAAGATGGGTCTATCGCGGGTTTCTGTTACAGGCTTCCAGCGTTCCGTCAACAGGTGAGAAAGGTTCAGTTAGCCAAACCAAAATATTGGCATCATTTGGAAAGGACTAAATCCGTCTCCATTTCATGCCAACGTTACAAAAATACTTCTAAAAGTAGAATATTGCAGGCTAAATTCTGGAACGATAGGCAATGGAGTCTGTCATCAAAGATACCCATGATGCACCTGTGTAGAGAGAAGCAGAGGTGATTTTAGTTGCATGGTGTCATTTGAAGGCATCTACAAAAGCCAAGAAAAATACTGTCAGTGTTTATCGCGGATCGTTATCTTTTATTTCAGAAACTTTGACGTGTACTCCTGGAGATTTTGACTGTGGTCATTCAGTTTGCATCAGCGGTGATTGGCAGTGTGATGGTTATGCGGATTGCTTGGATGGCAATGATGACAACTGCATTGGTAAGGATAATAATTATAAATGGATGCGAATACTACATTGTACAAATTTGAGTATGTACTGAGCACAAAATAAGTCAAACATCAACCGTCAACAAATGGATGGGATACGTATACGATTGACAAACTATATACAGTCGGCCTAGGGGAACGTGTAGGACACGGAGAGAAAATGTTTTTTGTTACCCTAAAGTTCTCTTTCACTGACTTATCCAGATTGAATAATGAATTGCGACTGTATGATTAATGACATAATGCCACTGCAATCATTGTATCTATGATACAAATTTTGAGAAATAATTTAAACAATGTTTGGTGCAGTATACGTACCGGTACTACTGTAACGAGAGAATTAAACAGCTTGAGGCTCGTTTTCTCATCCACACAGGACTGGTCCATGACATTATTCTCAGTGCCAACGAGACTCAACAGATATCGTCTCCATCATATCCTGAAAACTATCAAAACAACATCGACATGAGCTGGATCATCCTATCACAGGAGGACCGAAAGATTCGAATCACCTTCTCCAGTTTTGCTACGGAGCGTAATGATGACTATGTAAGGGTGGGTGATGGTGTCAACATAACCAGCAACGAGTTCTTTGTGTGGCATGGGAGTCGAATGCCTCCTGATCTGCTGTCTGCTGGAAATCAGCTTTGGTTGAAATTCACGGCTGATGAAAGATGGGTCTATCGCGGGTTTCTGTTACAGGCTTCCACCGTTCCGTCAACAGGTGAGAAAGGTTCAGTTAGCCAAACCAAAATATTGGCATCATTTGGAAAGGACTTACAAAAATACTTCTAAAAGAATATTGCAGGCTAAATTCTGGAACGATAGACAATGAAGTCTGTCATCAAAGATACCCATGATGCACCTGTGTAGAGAGAAGCAGAGGTGATTCTAGTTGCATGGTGTCATTTTAAGGCATCTACAAAAGCCCCCAAAAAACTGTCAGTGTTTATCGCGGATCGTTGTCTTTTATTTCAGAAACTTTGACGTGTACTCTTGGAGATTTTGACTGTGGTCATTCAGTTTGCATCAGCGGTGATTGGCAGTGTGATGGTCATGCGGATTGCTTGGATGGCAGTGATGACAATTGCATTTGTAATAATCAGAATATTATACATGTCCGCGATTACTGCTTTAAACAAGTTTGAGTAGGCCTATGTACCGAACCCAAAATATTTGAAACTCAATCGTCAGTATAAATAGATGGGATACGTATACTATTGACAAATGACAATCAGCCACAGAAAAAGTGTGGGTAACGGAGAGAAAATGTTTTTGTTGCGTTGAAGTTCTCTTTCACCGACTTATCCTTCGACCCACTATCGGCCCACTTAATAGAAATGCATAACAGCTTCTCGTCTCTGTTTAACGTTCATCTTTTTTTCCTGTCTGCATGTAATCCACAAGGAAACAATCTAAGCATCGGTGGATAAATATTTTGTTGGTCATACTGATTGAATAATAAAGTGCAACTTGATGACATAATCGTATTGAAGTACCCGTGTCTCTAAAAAAAGAGAAATTATTTAAACAATATTTAGTTGCCGTATATACGTATTACTGTAACGAGAGAATTTAACAGCTTGAGGCTGGCTTTCCCATTTACACAGGACTTGTCCATGAGATTATTCTCAATGCCAATGAGACTGAAGAGATATGGTCTCCATCATATCCCGAAAACTATCAAAACAACGTCGACATGAGCTGGATCATCCGATCACAGGAGGACCGAAATATTCGAATCACCTTCTCCAGTTTTGCTACGGAGCGTAATGGTGACTATGTAAGGGTGGGTGATGGCGTCAACATAACAAGCAACGAGTTCTTTGTGTGGCATGGGAATCGAATGCCTCCTGATCTGCTGTCTGCTGGAAATCAGCTTTGGTTGAGATTCACGGCTGATGAAAGATGGGTCTATCGCGGGTTTCTGTTACAGGCTTCCACCGTTCCGTCAACAGGTGAGAAAGGTTCAGTTAGCCAAACCAAAATGCTGGCATCATTTGGAAAGGACTAAATCCCTTTCAATTTCATGCCAACCTAATAAAGTACTTGCAAAAGAATATTACAGACTTTCTGGAACGTTTTTAGCCTAAAAGGCAATGAAGTCTGTCCTCGCAGATACCCATGTATATGCAACTTGGTAGATAGAAGCAGAGGTGATTCTAGTTGAGTGGTGTCATTTGAAGGCATCGACGAAAGCCAACTAAAACACTTTGTACATTGTATACCGTGGATCTTTATCGTTTGTATAAGATCGTTAATTTGGTTATCGTTAAGATCGGAGCAAACTGTTTACAGATTTCAGATATATCTCGCGATGTGGATGATTTTTTTTAGACTTCAAGGAATTATTGGGGAAGGATATATCTTTCACAGTTAAGAGGATATTTGTAAAAGGAATTTTTGGAGAAGACTAACTTTCACTGTGAGGAGGATATTTTTTAGAAGGAATTATTGGGAAATGCTAACTTCCACGGTAAGGAGGACACCTTTTTAAGAAGAAATTCATGGAGTGTCAACTTGGGAGGGCTGCTCAATCTAAAAAGAGCAAGGTAGTTGATCGTGAAAGAGAAGAACTTAAAGACGGTGTACATAATTGGTCATTGTTGCAATTTTAAGAAATGGGAGGATTTGGGGGTTAGTATGTTATAGGAAATATCATTCCACTGACCTGTTCAATGTTTTGCGTTGTTGGATGGCGAAAAAAAAGAGAGAAAAACGTCGCTCGTTTTCAACCGTCGGGCTAGTCTTGGTTCAAGACGTTGTTACGTATATACGCGATAACCGGACGCCGCGAGAGGTCGTTATCACGACAAACTATTAAGCCACGAACCGCCAGTAACAACGTCTTGGGAATTTCGTAGAAGCCGTGTTGTGCGCACGCACCTGCTTAGCTCAATTATTGCAGCGCGCATTATGAAGTTTGCATAATACATAAATAAATGCATTATGCATAGTCTAACCCCCTGACTACTACCGCCCGAGTGTTATAAGATCAAGGTCCGTGCTATTTAGATTGTTTGGTAGGGCCGAGCGGAATGAACTAAAAAGTTCCGGAATGATGGAAATATAATAAACAGAAAATCTTAACGGGGCTGAATATGATATATGGTTCTGAGGAGACCTTGTTAGGTAGTTTGATTTGGATATAAAATATAAAAAAATGCCGTGATCATAATAAAACAAGGCCCAAGTCTTTACGGCCGGGGAAAACGGAGATTGTCGTACTCTGGTGATTCGATTGTCACACAGTTCACGAGACGCACTCTAGATCTGCTGCAGGTTTTCTCCACTGGTGAAACTCGACAAAAATTCAGGATCATGTTTACAGCGATTCTCTACCTCCGAGTCGACTTCAATTCAACGACGACTTGTCTCCACAGACGACTTGTCTTCCTATTTGACGCAAAAGACGGTTGAGTTGTCTCAACGGTCGAGTTGTCTCGAGTCGAGTCCGCCAACGGTCGAGTTGTCCGAGCCCCGACGGTTCAATAATGGAGAGATATTTCTTGCATGTAACAAGTAATTTCCCGCAGATCACACACCATCACCGAGGTTGCCTGCCCGGTCCCGCCCGGCACCTACCTCCCAATTCCCCGTCGTATCTCTCTCGCGTCGATCGTCACAGTTGCAAGACGTCGCATGCGAACACGAGCGGTGAACTTGACACTGCAGCCGCTAGCGCATAGCCGGCCGGCTGCCTGCAATGCAAAGCATAGCGCAGCTTCAATCGCTAACTTACCAGCGCCCCTTCGGCCAGTAGTTATAGTATAGATAGCTACCAGACTATTGTGCAACTTCATGGCAGCTCGTTTTCGTCTGTGCGCGTGCGTGAAGACAAAATGTTCCTCATTTTCATACAGAATGGCGCATGCGCACTGGTTTTCCCCATTTTTCGGGGGGGGGGGGGAGATTTTACGAAATTCCCAAGACGGTGTTACTGGCGGTTCGTGATTAGTAATAGTTTGTCGTGATAACGCCCTCTCGCGGCGGCCAGTTATCGCGTATATACGTACGTAACAACGTCTTGAACCAAGACTACCGTCGGGCGGATGATAGCCTTCAGTCAAGGCGCGCGTGGCTTATGTGGGCGCGTGACGCGCCCCGGATATGCCATGGCGCCATTATGTACGGGGCGCGCCACTTGTCCGGGTAGCCACGCGCGCCTTGACTAACGGCTACAGGGCAGTTCTCCAACAATTTCCAGCTGGAAATCGTTGGAAAACGATAGGCCTATATATTTCCACTTTTCTTGACAACGACAGGACACCTGGTGCCATCATTTTACAGGATGATTGAGACTGATTTAACTTACAGTCTAGTGAGGTATTTTGTAATAATTTAGTAAAAACAAATTGGAGGATTAGCAATCGTGTACACTACCTTTAAGCTATAGTAAAGTCTGAAGAATTTGATAGATATACATGTAGATAAAGAATAGTAGAACGGCCCCGCAGACTCTCGGAAACCAAAAGAACGCCAGTGCAGGTAAACAACCTGTCTACATTTTGTTTGAAAAATTCCTTCTACAAAAATCCTCCTCACAGTGAGGGTTAGTCTTCTCCAAAAAATTCCTTCTACAAATTCCTTCTAAAAAATATCCTCCCAATAAACACCGTGAGGGTTAGTCTTCTCAAAAAATTCTTTTTAAAACATTCTCCTCACCCTGAGGGTAATAGTCTTCCCCACAATTCCTTCTAATAATATACTCAATCTTCTCCAAAATTCCCTTCTAAAAATATCCTCCGAACCGTGAAGGTTAGTTTTCTCCAAAAATGTTTTCTATTACAATATCCCCCTCATCGTGAAGGTTAGTCTTCTCCAGAAAAAGCTTCTAAAAAATATCCTCCCCAGCTTGATGGTTTGTCTTCTCCAATAATTCCTTCTAAAAAATATCCTCCTCAACGTGATGTTTATTCTTCTCCAAATATTCCTTCTAAAAATATCCTCCTCACCGTGAGGGTTAGTCTTCTCCAAATATTCCTTCTAAAAATATCCTCCCCACCGTGAGGGTTAGTCTTCTCCAAATATTCCTTCTAAAAATATCCTCCTCGCCGTGAGGGTTAGTCTTCTCCAAATATTCCTTCTAAAAATATCCTCCTCACCGTGGGGGTTTGACTTCTCCAAATATTCCTTCTAAAAATATCCTCCCCACCGTGATGGTTAGTCTTCTCCAAATATTCCTTCTAAAAAATATCCTCCACACTGTGATGGTTAGTCTTCTCCAAATATTCCTTTAAAAAATATCCTCCCTACCGTGATGGTTAGTCTTCTCCAAATATTCCTTCTAAAAATATCCTCCCACCGTGATGGTTAGTCTTCTCCGAATATTCCTTCTAAAAATATCCTCTTCACCGTGATGGTTTATAGTCTTCTTCAAATATTCCTTCTAAAAATATCCTCCTCACCGTGAGGGTTAGTCTTCTCCAAATATTCCTTCTAAAAATATCCTCCTCACCTTGGGGGTTAGTCTTCTTCAAATATTCCTTCTAAAAATATCCTCCCCACCGTGATGGTTAGTCTTCTCCAAATATTATCTCTAAAATATCCTCCCCACCGTGATGGTTAGTCTTCTCCAAATATTCTCTCTAAAATATCCTCCCCACCGTGATGGTTAGTCTTCTCCAAATATTCCTTCTAAAAATATCCTCCTCACCGTGATGATTAGTCTTCTCCAAATATTCCTTCTAAAAATATCCTCCCCACCGTGATGGTTAGTCTTCTCCAAATATTCCTTCTAAAAATATCCTCCTCACTGTGAGGGTTAGTCTTCTCCAAATATTCCTTCTAAAAATATCCTCCCCACCGTTAGGGTTAGTCTTCTCCAAATATTCCTTCTAAAAAATATCCTCCTCACCGTGAGGGTTAGTCTTCTACAAATATTCCTTCTAAAAATATCCTCCCCACTGTGAGGGTTAGTCTTCTCCAAATATTCCTTCTAAAAAATATCATCTTCACCGTGAGGGTTAGTTTTCTCCAAATATTCCTTCAAAAAATATCCTCCTCACCGTGAGGGTTAGTCTTCTCATCCTGTTTGCAGGTCCTATATTTTTTGACGTTTGTGTATCCATATTAACCTTAATTTATACTCTACCTGCAACTTTAGATCAAGCCGAATTTTAAACCAAATTTAAGGGTTTAATTAATGTTCTGGTCAGCCATGTATCTTTACCACTGCTTCTTTTGCACTAACTCTTCTCTTGCCGGGTATTATATCTGAATCTTTTACAATTAGGCCTAGTCGTCAAACTCGTTACATGGCTTTCTAAAAATGTTTAAACCTCTTTATTTCACGGATATAGATTCTACGTTTTTGATATATCGTTGATCTTAACGATAACCAAGTTAACGATCTTATACAATACACTGCATCGTAGATCTTTTTCTTTTATTTCAGAAACTTTGACGTGTACTCCTGGTGATTTTGACTGTGGTCATTCAGTTTGCATCAGCGGTGATTGGCATTGTGATGGTTATGCGGATTGCTTTGATGGAAATGATGACAATTGCATTGGTAATGTGAATATTTAATAATGGGAATATTACCTTTAACACATTTGTTGAATACAAATGTACATGATGACAGACCTATATATGACTGACAAAATATGATCGGTTGCATTGAACGTTTAAACACAGACGAAGGTTTTTTTTACGTTGAATAGTTCCGGCTTATCAACCCATCCTCATCTTCCTTCGATTACGCAATTCAACGACGTGTTTGCATAATATGCCAATAAAACTTCAATTCGTCTTGTATATCCTTCAGTTCCAAAATCTTATAGCAGTGGTTGTTCTTAACGTATCGGTATTCTAGGCAGCGTTACAAAATGCTCGCAAACGACTTTACACTGCCCCGTAGTACTTGCGCGGAAAACAAACTGCCTTAAGTGTTATGCGATAGTCAGAAAAGTTTCTCTTTTCCCGTATTGCAGGACTAGTGTATGAAATTATTCTCAGCGCCAACGAGACCCACCAGATAAGTTCTCCATTATATCCAAACCACTATCAAGGCAACATCGATATAACCTGGATCATCCGATCACAGGAAGACCGAAAGATTCTGATCACCTTCTCCAGTTTTGAAAGTGAGAACTGCTGCGACTTTTTTGGGGCTGGTGACGGTGTGAATGTAACTGAAAAACAGTTTTATAAGTGGAGAGGGACACGAGAGGCTCCTGATCTGCTGTCTGCTGGAAATCAGATCTGGCTGAGATTCACTACTGATGGAAGTATAGCAGATTCTGGATTTTTGTTATCAGCTATTAGTGTCCCGTTAACAGGTGAGAAATATTCAGTTAGCCAAACCAAAATGTTTGAAAGGACTAAATCCGTCTCCATTTAATTCTAACCTGATATATTACTTCAAACAAAAATATTACAGACTGTCTGGATCGTTCGCCTGATAGGCAATAAAGTCTGTCCTCGCAGGTACCCATGATGCACCTGGGTAGAGAGAAGCAGAGTTGATTCTAGTTGAGTGGTGTCATTTTAAGGCATCGAGAAAATCCAACATAAACGCTTTGTATATCGTGGATCTTTATCTTTTATTATACAGAAACTTTGACGTGTACTCCTGGTGATTTTGACTGTGGTCATTCAGTTTGCATCAGCGGTGATTGGCAGTGTGATGGTCATGCGGATTGCTTCGATGGCAATGATGACAACTGCATTGGTAATGTGGATTTATAATATATGAATATTACCTTTTGCACATTTGATAGATATAAATGTACTTGACGGGGTAGTTTTACCGAACAAAGTACAAGGAAGACCTTTACGACTGACAAACTACGGTCGGTTGCATTGAACGTTTAAACACAGACGAACGTCTTTGTCACGTTGAAGGCTTTCGCTCATCCACCCATCCTTAGATTCCTTCGATTAAGCGATTCAACGACGTGTTAGCATAATATACCAGTACAACTTTGAATGTCATCATTCAGTTCCAAAATCCTATAGGTAGAGTTATAGGTTTCAGGTAGATCGGCAAAATGCCCCACAGCAACGCGGGCAAACTGCCTCAAATGTATTGGGTTGTATGCCAAAAGCGTAATGCGATCAGACAAGTTTCTCTTTTTTTTCCCTACTGCAGGATTAGTCTATGAAATAGTTCTCGGCGCCAACGAGAGCCACCAGATAAGTTCCCCATCATATCCAAACCACTATCAGAGCGGCATCGATATGACCTGGATCATCCGATCACAGGAAGACCGGAAGATTCGGATCACCTTCTCCAGTTTTGAAAGTGAGAGCTGCTGCGACTTTTTTCGGGCTGGTGACGGTGTGACCGTAACTGAAAAACAGTTTTATAAGTGGAGAGGGACACGAGAGGCTCCTGATCTGCTGTCTGCTGGAAATCAGATCTGGCTGAGATTCACTACTGATGGAAGTATAGCAGATTCTGGATTTTTGTTATCAGCTATTAGTGTCCCGTTAACAGGTGAGAAATATTCAGTTAGCCAAACCAAAATGTTTGAAAGGACTAAATCCGTCTCCATTTCATTCTAACCTGATATATTACTTCAAACAAAAATATTACAGACTGTCTGGAACGTTCGCCTGATAGGCAATAAAGTCTGTCCTCGCAGGTACCCATGATGCACCTGGGTAGAGAGAAGCAGAGTTGATTCTAGTTGAGTGGTGTCATTTTAAGGCATCGAGAAAATCCAACATAAACGCTTTGTATATCGTGGATCTTTATCTTTTATTATACAGAAACTTTGACGTGTACTCCTGGTGATTTTGACTGTGGTCATTCAGTTTGCATCAGCGGTGATTGGCAGTGTGATGGTCATGCGGATTGCTTCGATGGCAGTGATGACAACTGCATTGGTAATGTGGATTTATAATATATGAATATTACCTTTTGCACATTTGATAGATATAAATGTACTTGACGGGGTAGTTTTACCGAACAAAGTACAAGGAAGACCTTTACGACTGACAAACTACGGTCGGTTGCATTGAACGTTTAAACACAGACGAACGTCTTTGTCACGTTGAAGGCTTTCGCTCATCCACCCATCCTTAGATTCCTCCGATTAAGCGATTCAACGACGTGTTAGCATAATATACCAGTACAACTTTGAATGTCATCATTCAGTTCCAAAATCCTATAGGTAGAGTTATAGGTTTCAGGTAGATCGGCAAAATGCCCCACAGCAACGCGGGCAAACTGCCTCAAATGTATTGGGTTGTATGCCAAAAGCGTAATGCGATCAGACAAGTTTCTCTTTTTTCCCTACTGCAGGATTAGTCTATGAAATAGTTCTCGGCGCCAACGAGAGCCACCAGATAAGTTCCCCATCATATCCAAACCACTATCAGAGCGGCATCGATATGACCTGGATCATCCGATCACAGGAAGACCGGAAGATTCGGATCACCTTCTCCAGTTTTGAAAGTGAGAGCTGCTGCGACTTTTTTCGGGCTGGTGACGGTGTGACCGTAACTGAAAAACAGTTTTTTAAGTGGAGTGGGACAAGTGAGGCCCCTGATCTGCTGTCTGCTGGAAATCAGATCTGGCTGAGATTCACTACTGATCGAAGTACAGCAGATTCTGGATTTTTGTTATCAGCTGCCAGTGTCCCGTTAACAGGTAAGAAAAAATCAGCAGCGAAGTACGAATACATTGCTAAAGAGCTACTTAATTTTATGATTTTAAAGCAATTACAAACGCTCACAATGAACCATCGTCTATTACCTTTTGTTTCAGAAACTCTGACGTGTCCTCCTGGTGATTTTGACTGCGGTCACTCAGTCTGCATCGACAGTCCTCTGCAGTGTGAAAGGCATACAGACTTATTCGATGAAAGTTCTAGTTATCCTTCGGACTCATCTGATGAAATTCATGCAAGCAGCGGAGGTAATAATGATGAGTGTTTGGCTTTTTTTTTGACAATTTTGAAACGCCACGACAGGTTGCTGGTCGGTGGGCGATTGAGGAAACACTCAATACAAAAAAGCAAGGGAGCTTGTTAGATCATGCAACATTATCTAATATTGATGTTTCTGTGCTTTTTTGCGCTGTTTTTGTTAACATTGTGTAACAGACAAGTCATATTTTTAATTAAGCTGGAATTACCATGGTGGTGCGCAACAAAGTACAATATGGTCATGTTACAGACACAGAGACACATCATAATTTTTCCTTGGTTCTCATCTGCAGATTATCTTGTTTGTCCAGCAACCAATACAGCCCTAGCCAGTCCTGGCTCTAACGGAACCACTGTGGACTGGCGCGAACCGGATGTTATTGGATGGATGGGGCCCGCAGTTGTCACTTCCAGTGCAAACCCTGGCTCTTTCTTTCTAATAGGAACTCATCAAGTTACGTACCGTCAGTGGATTTCAGCAAGCATGGTGTTTGAATGTCATTTCTTTGTGGTGGTTGTAGGTGGGCAATTAATTCATTTACAGAATCGGATTAATTAGACATGTAAGCTGCCTGCTGTTTTAGTGGAGCAGATGATTACTTAATGGTTCACGCACTAAAATCAAATGTTGTGACTTAATGAGAACTACCTGGGTGCGTATAGTACAACCTGAATAAAGCCCGGTTTACTTCATGCGAATGCGAATGCGAAGCGAATTTCATGACGTCAACAATCGAAGTTTCATTGTGACGTACACCGTTACCTTAACGAATTCGCTTCGCATACGCATTCGCATGAAGTATGAACCGGGCTTTACGCGTATCACTTTTATAGCTCACAAGTTCTTAGAATCAGGCTTGAAATTACTTCTAACACGTGTATATTTAACTGTCGTTTTTCATAAATACTTTTCTATTGTTAGGTTACTCGTGGTTTTGCATGCATGTCTTATTTGGAGCCAAATTTGAGGCTACATTGCCCGATATCGATTTTTAGCCAAGACTTTTCATTTTTACGGAAAAGTAGCCACATTTTGATCTTATATCTTTAAAAAGGCAAAAATGAAAATCAACAGTTAAATATGAACTTGTTCTCTACAGTCATGTGCTCACAGAATAATAAAAATGCATTTATATCACCACGATGTAATGTTCTTAAACATTTCTAAGCTTAACAATGGCGATTAAACAATACAATCAGAAGAGATTGGTGAGGGAAAAATGGGAAAAGGCTATCAAAGCCGGTTCCTTTGAGGTCAGACTTTTTGACTTTCGCAGTTTTTGTTTTTACCTTCAGCAGCTGATTTGTGTATGTGATGCTTTTAAACTATTCCAACCGTTTTATTATTTCTTAGGTCGTTGTCCATCCGACACTACAAGTGATGGTCTGAGATGGCACATAGCCTTAGCGGGATCCACGGCGAGGTCTGTCGACAGATGTCCACTGACGACAGCCAATGGTCTGACTTAAGATTATCTGAAAACAAATTAAGACATTATTAGCCTGTTTCTTTATCTGCCCAGGTTCTGTACATCTACAAAGGAATCTTTCCCCAAACTTCGCTTGTCTCAAGTGTCCAGATCGAATTTTAAAGTAGGTACTGTGAGATCTAGACGTCTTTCAAATGTGTGGTGTTTAAAGTTGATAATGTCCAGACTTCAAGCCAAGGGTATGATGTACAAAGTGGTATTTCAACTGGTGTTGTTGCATGTTCCAACATCCCCCGTATTTTCACTTGATACCGTTGTTTTCCATCATATATCCTCTTTCTCTTACACTTTCACATTTCTTCCTGTGATAAGTTAAGGTTAAGTTATAAAATCATTGCTATAGGATGGAAAGAAATTTAAACGAACAACAGATGTGTCTTAATTGGATTTCGTCAATTTACTAATAATTCAGCTGGGGAGCCACGAGCTATGCGAAACTGTTCTATAGTTGACCCTCCTGTGTTCTTCCAATGGGAGGACCATGTGACTCGTGACTGCGGCGAAGACAAGAAGAGCGTCTCCCTTGAAACTGTCGCCAAGGTAAGTCCAAACTGATGATTGAACTAACGCTTCGGCGACTTCTTATTAAAATTATGTTTTTTCAGAGAACTTAAGTGATAATTGCGATGTTAAAAGTTAACTGCCTGTTTTATCTTTAAATAGAGTACCGAAGTCTGACGTATGTTGGCATGACAACTGGTTCCAAACAAATGTAAATTTCGACTGTTCCTTTGTTAACAGCCAGTCATGCAAACACATAACAAAAGTATTCTGGTTCCAAACATTGCATTGACGTCATCACTTTGGTGCTCTATGGTGGTCCACGTGTAAGAACACGTCAATCAGAATGCCCAGCGTGCAGTCAGGACAACGCGGGTTTCCGAGATGACCTCATTTTTTCAAGGGGTGTGGCTGATAATTTTTCAATTTCATAATGTTTTTAACTCGCTTCCCATTGACATTAAAAACAAAATTCATTAATTTACTTGTATTTTGTTCAATGTTTAAACCAATAAAACAAGCATTACACGTGTACTTTAATTGCCGGCTATTCCATTTCCATAGAGCTTTTTAAGCACAAAATTTGCTTAAGCACACAAAAACCTTGCTTAATATAATCAGGTAACCGGCCAAAACTCCATGCGATATACATTGCTTATGTGATTGGTATTAAGCTGTTGTTTACTTATAGCATAACAATCGCATGGAGTTTTTAAAGCAATTTTTTTTGTGCTGAAGCAATTTTTTTGCTTAAGCAGCTCTATGAAATTGGCCCTGCAGAGCCTTAATCTTTAGGTATGAATGGAGTAGGAATGTGTGAATGGGGAAGTTTGTTGAGGAATGTGCAACATTAAATGGTTGGGACCAAATACATGTATAATGTTCATTTTACCCAGAGTTTCGTCTCATCCGAGTTCGTATTAAAGATCGGAGTGTACTGTAATACTTGACGGTAATTATATGAATGATTTGATAAATAAAAAGACAAGTCATGGAATTATTATTGTATTCATTCACTGAAATTATTTGAGTCTTTTCCAGAAAATATATGCAAAACCAAAAGACGTCTATTTTTTTCTGACGACTAAACGACGTCTTTTTCTGACGATTATAAAAGACGTCTTTTTCTGACGTCTTTTAGTCGTCAGAGAAAAAAGACGTCTTTTAGTCGTCAGAGAAAAAAGACGTCTTTTAGTCGTCATAAAAAAGACGTTTTTTAGTCGTTAGAAAAACAGACGTGTTTTAGTCGTCAGAAAAAGACGTGTTTTAGTCGTCAGAAAACGACGTGTTTTAGTCGTCAGAAAAAGACGTCGTTTAGCCGTCAGAAAAAGACGTCATTTAGTCGTCAGAAAAAGACGTCATTTAGTCGTCAGAAAAATATTTTGCATATACGACCAAAATAAGACATTTATAAGACGTCATTATTTTACGTCTATATCCTGTTGACATTTAGTAATGTGAAACTGTTTTTGACAACAGATTGAGGTTACTCAAGTTAATGCAGTTGAAGTGGCTCGGTTTGTGGCCAATCTGACGTCAGAGCTATCTGATGAAGCAGAAGATGTTGAGAATGTTGCCAACATCTTGCAAAACATCGTCAAGGCTAAATCAGGGGACATACAGGTAGGATTAGGCACATTTAGGAACAGGCTATTCAGTTTGCCAAGAAACAAAGTAAGTATGGTAATATAGAGTTACCCTCATTTTATCTTTTAAGGTGACTAAACTAGTGGTTGAGACTGTCAACAATGTCATATTGAGAGCGGTCACAGCTCTGGATGATGACTCCCGGTCTCCCGATATTGATGCAAGTAGCTCCTCAGCCATCATCCAGTCCGTAGAGACTCAAGTCTCCTTGACTCTTCAACAGGAAGGTCGGGTAAGCATACGGCAGGACTCCATCCACGTCGAGGCAGTCAGTCTTGACCCCGAGGAGGCTAGTAATGGACTCAGCTTTGTGTCCGTACGGCAGGCTGGACAGGAGTCACCACAAGAGGGCACACTTGCCGGTATCAAAGTCAAGACACTTAACACCAGCGAGATACCAAACAATCTGGACGTTTTGGTATCAGCAAAATTACCAGGAAATATCATCGACTTACTACAGGCGGCTAATGGTAAGTACATTATGCAGAATGCGAAGAGTAAAGCCCTATGTTTAATATTATACTAAAGACATGGAGTCTCTGGCCACGGAGATGAAGTTTTCCGAGTGTGCAAGTTCGAACTCAGCCTGATTATCAGGGTGCTTGTGTCCTTAGGCAAGACATGTGTTCATGGTTGCTATGTGGGAGGTTAGAAGTTTTCAGGAGTGGCTAATTATAAAGCCATTTAGTACATGACTGAAGGTGCTGAAAAATTATCATCAGCAGCTACAATCAAAGTCAGTCAGCAGTTCCTAAACAAGAGTGTTTAAAGTAATTGAATAAAAACAGCCTCTCAAGTTTTCAATAGGTTTCTGGTGTGTACACATTGGATTAAAGGATCAATTTCCTCTTCTGTAAGGTCAGATACTAATTTCTCCAAGCAACAGTAATGTAACCCTTAATCTATATTTCAACAGTATCACTTGTCATAGTCTAAGCTTTGAAAAGTTAATGCCTTCATTAAAACAAATCATTAGGTAAGTGTCTTCCTTATATTTCCATAGGCAACAGCTCTGCACTCCTCCAAGCGAGTTTCTTGATCTACGCCGATGACACTTTGTTCCAGTCTGCTTCTCTCAGAGCGTACCGAGGAGCGAATAATTCGACTCGTAAGGTGGCTGGGTCTGTCGTCTCGCTGACAGTAGAAAATGTTGAACTTGTCAACCTCACTGAACCGGTGGTTATTGAATTAAACGTAAGATCACATCGATCGGTTTAGTATTGTAAGAACCTATTACATTAATCTCTCTTAATGCATCCTCTGTATTGTATTGCAACAATCTCCTTGCAGTGCCATGATATATAAAGTTACAGACGTGAGGTGGCTAGCAGATAGTGAATTAATGGTGTCTCCCTTTAACCGATAATAGGATCTTGAACCTATCAAGTCGAGCTTTAAATGTTTCGATTGATTTGGATTCCCTGATATCTGCTGGTAGAAGATTCCATTCGGTAGTTGCCATTGGGAGGAAAGAGAACTTATAGAAACTGTCTTTTTTTGCTGCCTGGATGGGTAAACAAAATTGAAGATGATTTCCGTGTATTTATCCGAGGACCTTCTGATGCAGTCTAGATATCTCTACGCTCTTCCAGGACTTCCAATTCAGTTTGGAGATCATGGCTTAAACACTATACTTCCACGGCTGAAATCGTTTCACTCGAATCTTGCCAGCTCTACGTTACGTACTACTTCGAGTCTATTATGTGGGTTTGGTGGTGTGGATCTCATCCGTGTGTTTTAACACATGGCTATCCAACAGATAGATATCGTAGCAATTCACTATCTCTTACAACTGTCCCAAATTTGAAGGTTTGCAATTGTCCAACATCGTCACCAAGGGAATAATTTACACACCCTGGTTTGAAAATTAGCTAATCATCTTTTTAAAGGTATTCCGTGGGACACCTGACAACGACACGAAGGAGGAACTGGGTGAAGCTCATTGCGTGTCCTGGGACTTTGACCTTGAAGACGGAGTCGGCGATTGGTCAACAAAAGGATGCGCGCGTGCTGGAGTGACCAATGAAAGAGTGGTTTGTCATTGCAGTCACGCGACCAACTTTGCCATCCTTGTGGTATGTAATTAAATCCAATGCTGATGTGACTAAGAATCACCGTACTATTTTTGCATCTTCACATTCCTTTTTGTCTGATTCGTGATATACATATATTTTATCAACTATCAAACCACACGGTGCGAGACAATAATAGTTTACGCATAATATCTCGTTGGCATGCCCAAATAAACCGCATCGAACAACACTCGATGTTAATAATATGAGTTATATCTGTATATTAATTAATACCAACTTGATCGACATAGGGTGTTATGCATATCAACTACGATCTAGATTACTTGCGTTTATTAGCAGCCATAGATGAACATTTTCGTGGTTGCTGCAGGGAGCCAGTGTTTAAGAATATCTGTGAAACGATTTTGAATACATTCAAAAGGAGGCACTAGTTGAATTGTAATGAAGCATGGGCTTCCCATATCTTGCACATATCTGAAAATAATCTTTTCCGATTCTTTTTTTTTAAATCTAATTCAATTTCAGGACGTGAAGGGTCAAGCTCCTGAGGAAAAGAATATTCTTGCTAAGCGAGCTTTTGATATCATCAGCCAGGTGGGCTGTGTCCTGTCCATCATAGCTCTGGCTATCACAGTGGTTATATATCTCGGTATCAGGTAAGATACTCGAATCAAGTCAGGTGGGCTGTGTCTTGTCCATCATAGCTCTGGCTATCACAGTGGTTATATATCTGCCAATTTTATTTTTGCTTGTAGGGGCTTACGCCTTGCAAATACAGGTCTTTTTTTTGCATATGGGTGAGTACAAAACAAAGAGATTAAATGGCGCCACCAACGGTGGAAAGTGTGTCAGACCAGACCACACCCCCCCCCCCCCCCCGCTTGTACTTTTTTATCGCAGACGAAACATTTGGGAGTGTGCTGTGTCAAGTCAATCACAATTCTAGCTATCACAGCCATTATATATCTCGCTTTACTCGAATAAGTTCTTACTTTATTTAGTTAAACTGTTTCCCCAAATCGTACATTACTCTTCTTAACATTGGACGGTCCAACCCCACCCCCGTCTGGGAAGTCAGAATATAAATTATTTGCTATACTCACAGGAAACTTCGAAGCGGTATATCTCGTCAGATCTTCATCCATTTTTGCTTCTCCTTGTTGATGTTGTACATCGTGTTCCTTGCAGGAGTTGACAATGCTAAGGTGGGTAATTCTATTCTGGAATTCGCCAGTTTGTCTGCACGTATAGAGTACTTAAGTGATGACGTCAATCAATGCAATGTTTGGAACCAGAACAAAATTCTAAACTGCATGTGTTTGGAACCAGTTGCCGCGGCAACTAGACGTCAGACTTCGGTACTCTATTGCGTTGTAATAGTCGGCTTCATTAATCAAACACAAAACGTGGGATTTTTGTTCTTTTCGAGCATAGGGTTTTGGAGGAGGTTGTGTGTTTGTGGCTGCTTTACTCCACTACTTGACTCTGTCCACCATGATGTGGATGGCTGTTGAAGCAAGGAACATGTACGTCTGCACGGTGAAGGTTTTCCCTGAAGATCAGTCTCGATACATGGTCAAGGCTTGCCTTATTGCTTGGGGTGAGTGGTGTATATTTTCTTTTCGATTTCAAGTTAAGTATCACTGTCATCAAATCTGAAACACATCTAAGTATGTTTGCTTGATTAAATTGATTCTTATTTTGATTTATTTGATTCAGTGTGAGACAGTAAAAAGCGTTGTTCCCCCTCACCCACCAATTGTAATATATTATGGCTGACACTCTAAAATAATTTTTATCTTTTAGGGTCTCCTCTGATAATAATGACTATTACTTTAGCAGCAGCATCCCACCACTACAACAATGAGCACTAGTAAGTACATGAAACTGAAGGGTTCTTGTTTAGTATGGGCAAGTTTGCACAGCGCCATGTGCACGGCGCCCTCAATAATATCGAGACAGAGGATGGTAGTGGAGTATTTTTTGACATTTTAATATGAGGAGAACAATACAGAAATAAGGGGTGCATTTACGGGTTGTAAAAGAACCGGGTACCTGATTGAAAAAAATACGGGTACCCGGGTTCCAAACACTTCCAATCCCGGAAGTTGCAATAATGTCTTTCTCTGAGATTCAGAAAGACTGATTTCAGAATATATTCTGAAAAATCTCATGCCTGTCCAGTAAACATGATCACTTCTCCGCCTTGGGGTGTGCCGGTACGTGCATGCGCCGGCATATCACAAAAGACGGTTGTCCGGAAGCTTTATACAGTTGTATTTATTGTGGGATGAGACAAGCTATTATGTCTCATCGAGGCTGTTATAGATACACAAACTACATAAACCACGACCGGTTTATAATATAGATTTCCTTGAATGTCAACTTTCGTGAGCGTCATAAAAGTGAAATCTCTGCTGCTTTCCCATGTAGTCGGGTTTAAATTTTAAAAATTCCCGACAAATAACATTAAAATCCATTCCTTTTTCATTGTCTTGGAAGTTACTATGCGATAATGTAATATACTGGTACTCGATTTCTTGTACGGGAACCGGTTCCTGACACACCCTTAACAGAAATTACGGTTTGATGGTTCATACTTATACTATGAAATAATCTAACATGTTTTGCACTTGGTCTAGCTGTTTCCTGGAGCCCAGTCTGGTGCTGTACCTCGGCCTCCTGCTCCCCATTGGCGTCATCCTCATCCATAACATCACCACCTTCATCTTAGTCATGCGCAGTCTCCTCAAGGTCAAAGAGGCATCCCGCTCCCAGCAGATCTCCAAACGCCTCCAGAATGCAGTTGGAATCTCCACCCTCATGGGGTTGACCTGGTGTTTTGGCTTCCTGGCGATTGAAGGGGCGACGTTCACCTTCCAGCTGATCTTTTGTCTCGCAAACTCATTGCAAGTGAGCGCCCTTGTTTATTGCTGAATTCTTCAATTTTGTCTCTGTCCCCATTCTGCAGTGTCAATGTATTTTTTGGGGCAGTGGATGGCTGGCCTCATACTGACACGACACGACACGTGATTGGCCGGTCACACTAGTCTGGTTCCCTGACCTGAAGATTCCCTGACGCCTAAATCTAATATTCATCAGAAATAGTCAGAATATTTTGGTCTGGTAACCAGACTACTGTCACACTGGCCACGATAACGACGAAAACGAAAAAAATATCAACGAATCAACGCTCTCTACGGGTAGATGGGGCGCGCGTGATTTAATGGCATTCATTATCACTGTTTTCTTTACCGTCGTCTTTATCGTATAGCCTGTGTGACCAGCCATTTAAGCAGTAAATAAAGTGCTTTGAAAATGCATATACAGTTATTTAAAACTTTAAAAATATTTTCGAAAGCTGTCATCATATACTTCTCTCCCCAAAAATATGTCAGTCTCCAACCGCTTCTGGCCCATACAGCAAACAGCCCGGTATATACACCAGTGTTGCTTTCTCCCTTAAGGAGAAGTTGTTTATAATTTTCAACACCACTTTTCCTGCTAATGGTTTGCCTGTTGAATTCAGTCGTGATTCAGAGTTCGGTTATAAGGTATCATTTGCTGCAATTCTAGGGCGTGGTCGTGTTCATCATGTTTTGTGCTCGACGTGAAGAGGTCCGCACCGCCCTGGCACCGTACACGAGGCACATCTGCTGTGGTCGTGACTGTCGTATACCCAGACTGCGCCCAGATCACTCTAACGATGTGGAAATGATGTCCACCTCGGGGAAAACTTCACCTGCAAGTGCGCAAACTACAAATTTCAGCGTCTCAATTTCGACAGCCAAGTAGGAATGTATACACCGGACCCTCTAGATATTTCCTGTGACCAATTCACATTAGGCCTAATCTAGGTGCTTTTCTATTTTGTTTTTAAATCGCACATTATTACAAGCAACGTAAAAGGAAAGAAACAGCAAGCAAAATTAAAGAAACAGCATCATACTAAGTTTTATAAGTTTAACTTGTTTATTTCAATACTCAGAATGCTAACCTGAAATCAGTAGTTCGTCGACATAATAATGTTACTATTTTACAGTAAAAGATGCTTTACATGTTTACGCTTAATTAATACAGTGTTGTGTTGCCACGGCCCCGAGAAAGTTAGTGTGCAATGTTTGTGCGGTACTTGTCTGTTTGCTTTATGTTGTGCTCACTACGCGTTGTATTAAAAATAATAACTGCTTGTCGTGCTAATTAAACTTATCGCATTAGATATTAGACAAAAACAATGCTTCTTGTAATGAGACATTATAAAGATAACGATCATCCAACACATGTTTGAGAATAATTATCTTAGTTTCAGTTTGGAAATTGTTCACATTGCAGAACTAACCTGAAACATACTCAGTTAATCCCAGACGCATATTGAAATTATTGCTTTGTACTTTGCACTTTATACAATTTGTACCGTGACTTTCTATAATTATTGGTAACTTTCATTGTGTGGATTTAACACCGTTTGAAAGTTTCATGCGCGATATGTATTTTTTGTCTGATGGTTTTTGTGTCTGAAGTTGCTCACTAGGTATCCTAAACGGATATTATTGTTATTTGTTCACATACTTTGACAAAATTGTTAACTTTCTGTTGTACCATCTTAAAGCTTACATGTTCATGTTTTACCATCAACCCTGAAAACGATTTTTGCCAGAATGGGCAATTATTTTTATGGATAGGGTAGATGTAGGGAATACCGGGCAGTAGGGAATACCGGACACTTTCTCAAATCAAGCCCTGGCTGCCATCATGACAGGGTCAGGATTGAAATAGCGCCATCTATAAATACTCTAAAACTGTGTTTAGCAATTAAACACAATATTGCTTTGTATGTCTGTTTATAAAAGTGTTTACGCGCTAAATTCTGTAGTTCAGGTGTACTATTCTGCAACATTGCATATTAAAAACTCTCCAAGAAAACCTCCACAACCTGACAAGGTAGGAAAAGTTGCAACCTAAGGGTGTGTTTGAGTAGCTTACCCGGATCGACTCGGGTAAAGGCAGACGGGTTAGACACGAGAGCTGGGCTAATAGAACGGTCAAACGCCCTCTCCTGTTGATGCCACCTAACACTTCCGTCGGCGATTGTGTGGTTACGGACCCAATGCGTGTGACGGACCCATGCGTGTGACGTAATTCCACCAGTGACTCTGCTCCGCGTGCAGGGTCTGATGTGGCTGACCCGAGTGAGCCCCGGGTATGACGTCAGACCTAATCGAACGGCACGGGGCCGAGTCGACCCAGGTAAGCTACTCGAACGCACCCTAAAAAGGGTCTGATGTAAAAATTGAGATTATATTTTCAAAAAGAAAATTTGGGGGTGAGCTGCATTTGATGCATTATTGGCATGTTTGAACTGAATAATGATATAAAGAATAAGTAGAAACATGTTAATTTGATAGTTCACCTGCATACCAGTGCTTCCAGTCAGACCTTTATACAAAACATTGTTCTTAACGCACTTATCATGCCGTCATTATTTGCATATAACTGCCTCAACAAATATGTAATGACCTCTATTTTTTAGTACAATAAAGTTGAATGATGTAGTTAACTAATAAGAATCTTTATCTCTTGTGATTTAATTGTTTACATATGTAAATTATATATAAATCGGTTTAAGTTTTCGGTATTCCTGACATCTACCCTAAATAGAGAAAAAGAAATTTTAAAGATAGCTTTTAATAAAATATTGCATGTAAGAAAAATCCAAATGGGAAAATATAAATATGCCTCGCAAGAATGGGAGATTAATGCAGAGATTGGAAAATCCACGTCAAAAGAAATTTATGTTTTGGGGTGTAATGGATACGTGTTTGTGTGAATATTTGAAGACACTCTAAAATTGCCTCATAAATGTTTAATTGTTTTACATTGTTGTATGCAAAGCTGTAAGCAATAAATGCTATGAAAAGCCGACACAGTGACAGGTTCATCATAGTTTCTTTGTATGTAGTCGTAAAGATTATGGGGTCCACTTTCATCGAATGTAAAAAGAACGTATACTGTTCAAGTAAATCAAACTTGACCCACATCCTGCAATTTCCACGTACAGTATTATCAAATGCTAATTCCGTAAACGCCAATTACTCATTTCCGTTCTTCATCTTGCAGATGAAACCGCGTGGATCACTACACCACTGAACAAGCCACTTCGTGTTCTTAACATTAACACATCGCATGCCAATCCGAATGCCTTGGCTTGGGTCACCACCACGCCAGTTAGCATATCCAAAGTCGCTGGTCCCATCCGTCCAGCTGAACCACTCTTTCGTGCTATGGTACTCATATCCAATCCAGAAATGTAGGTTCCCAGCAGAAGTGGCGTAAGAACTTACAAACTGGTGTTCATCCTCGCTGGTAACCGATGTCAGATGAGCAGGTCTCCCGGGTTTGGAGAGGTTCCGGCAGTAGTTTTCAGCCCAGTGAAAACTGTAGCCTTAACCGATATATATGCGATGACTGACACTTAGGTAGCAATGGTTACCCCATGCAAGCCAGGGTGGCTGGCATTTTGTCATATTCGCCACTTTGCTCGATGTGTTTGCGTTGTCACACTTTCCATCTATTGGCAATCTAGTCCGAAGCAGAGCGAATGCAAGTAACAGAAAATACGAAGTCATGATCTCCGCTAAAATGCCGCTCGACGTTCAAGAATGTTTAAGATGATGTCATGAATGTCTATATTTTTTACCAAAAACCAAGACCCTTGGAAACAGTCGCTGTCATAGCAGGTTTACATGAAGAAAAAACAAACAAGCGGTAGATATAACATCTACATCAAGACTTTCACTTTGCTTTTGTTGCTGAGGGTTATGTAGAATTCCTTATAGTTCGGCATCGGTAGAACATTTTTAGTTACAGATTGTCAAAAACAAATGGATTCAGGCAGTGGAGTCGCTGTGCCGTGGTGGCTTTGTTTATGCCAGGCTCTATCAGAATCGTTAATGGCACCGATATCAATTCTCAGACATGGTTGTGAGTTGAGGAAATGCTGTCGTTTCCATTGTTGCCAACAAAACCAAATTGAGTCTGAAAGTGTTAATATTGATCCCGATCATCCAAGCGGGAAATGCTGCAGTTAAACCATTGCTTAAAGGGGCTGTGTCGTCACGATCATAGCAGGCTTGCGGCTGTACACTGAATCCCGAACTGATGAACGCAGATGAACCCAGTAACTGCAAATAATACCCCACGACCGCGCGCTGACCTACAGGGCTCGCGCGCGCTGACCCACAGGGCGCGCGCGCCAGATCAGATTACAATTGCAATGACTGCTGCATGCATGATCCTGTAGTTATGATACACACTGCATGTACAAGTATTTTGTATGTGTTTGTGCCACCAAAAATATACGATAGGCCTACAGTCGAACATAGTCCGTGACACCCCACCCGCCAAACGCCAAAATGTACCATGACAGAACTAAACGAAAATAAGTAAATAAGTAAATCTGTATTTCTAATTGTAAAATAAATTATGCACCAGCCCCTTCCTATACAAAAATAAAGTTGTAGGCCTGCGCCTATGTATCGAAATAAATTTTGACTAAAATCGGCTGTGCGTGCAATGATGAGCAAATCAAATTAAAGTGACGGGTCAAAATAAGCCTGAAGCTTTTTATCGACCTAAGTTTACAAGCAAGATACGAACAAGATACATCCAGATGAATGTACACATAATACATAGACCCTTTTACGGATACCCCGCCTGTGGGATTTTGTGTACAAAATTTAGCGCGAACTATCCCACAGCGACAAGACACGTTGCAGTTTTGCTGTGCACATTTACACGGACAAGCACCCCGTGTGCCGAGTCGTCCTCTCTGGCAAGAGTTTCAGCATGTACATGTCATAGGTTCTCCAGCGTAAGGTTCTACTTCTATATCGCCAACCTCCAATTCTATGCAACTTTCAGACAAATATTCCATGGCACTTGTGTACATGTGAATGACATTTTATGAAATAAACAGATGAAATTTGAACGTTTTTTTTCTTAGAGAACTGAGTGCCACGATGTGTGCTACTTGTTTAAAAGTATGTTTGTACATGTATGTGTATTTCAGTACGCAGACGCTGGACATGCGTGCATGTTCCAGGGGGTGTAGTTTCCAAAAGCCAATTCTCAGAACAGCCATGACAAACGGATGGAGGTTAAAAATAGCACATAACCGAAATGAAGCGCAAGGGGGCGCACTCCAATATTTGATTCGTTAACGCGAGATGGCGCGACGACACAGCCCCTTTAATAGGGAGAATTTTGCTGACTGTTGCACGCGCCTAGGACCCGATGTGGATAATTGGTAAAATGCACCACTCGTATTTGAAACGCAATAAACTTTACTGGCAACTGTTTCACACATTTGTGCGTTTCGTTGCAAGGCCAAAACCACGCGTGCAATCATTTTGCGTTCACATAATTAAATACATTTTCAAAGTGAACAAAGAAACTGGCAGGAGCGGGATTCGAACCTGCGACCTCCGGGTTACCGTACCTGCGCTCTACCAACTGAGCTATCTTGCCCTATGTTGGCGTTCTCCCAAATTGTCAGTATCTTTGTTCGGGTGGGCGCAAGTCAGAATATACTGTTGCTTTAGAATTCGGTAAGCTCAGAAAGTACTGGACATTGTAATTACATAATCCAATGGTCGGCACATGTTTAACGTCGTCCTTAAAGGCCGTGTACATGCTTGGTCATTGTTGCAATTTAAAAAAATGGACGGATCTGGGGGTTAGTATGTTATAGGAAATATCATTCCACTCACCTGTTCAAAGTTTTGCGTTGTTGGATGGCGAACAGACCGAGAGAAAAACGGCGCTCGTTTTCAACCGTCGGGCGGATGATAGCCTTTAGTCAAGGCGCGCGTGGCTACCAGCTGGACACGTGACGTGCCCTAAATGCCAGCATGTCCAGCGCGCCACTCGTCCGGGTAGCCACGTGCGCCTTGACTAAAGGCTACAGGGCAGTTTTCCAACGATTTCCAGCTGGAACTCGTTAGACGATATAAATTTCCACTTTTATTGACAACGACAGCACACCTAGTGCCATAATTTTACAGGATGATTGAGACTACTATTAACTTACAGTCTAGTAAAGTATTTCGTAATAATTCAGTAAACACAAATTGGAGAATTTCCAATCGTGTACACTACATTTAAGTAGCCGGCGGCTGAAGATCGCTATACTGAAAGATCGCTATACCGAACAAAATCCGTGGATCCCGCGATGTTCGTAGTGGGTAGCGCGTTCCATCCACTGTACTCAGTGCTGTACAAACCCTGCTGTACAGTTTTCAACTGGAAAAAGTAATACAATGAAGCTCCGTAGTCCGTAGGGCCTAAAATGATTCCTGGGGAGTGGGACAGTGGAAACTAGACAAACTTCATTGTTTTTTTCAAGCAAACAAAATGACAATAGAGGAATTTCACATTAGCCCCTTCTGCGCACTTCCAGGTTGAAAGCGAGAATGTCAGTGGCAAAAAAAACAACGCTTTTCAGCACATTCATTCATGCATGAATTAATCATGCCATAAAAGGAAGCGGAGGCACACGATCAGCATAAAGTTGTTTACTGTGACATTGAGATTCTCGTTTTCAAACGCGGAAGTGCGCAGATCAGCGCTAAACTCGTCGTTGTGGGATTCCTCTATTGTAACCACAAATCAGCAATATCGCGCGACATTTCACCGTGTAGATGATGTGTTCAATCAAAATAATCTTAAAGGCTAATTGTGGAATTCGTGAAAAATAATTAAGCAAGTGAACTGAGATAAAGTCGCGGTTATTCAAATTGTGACACAGAACATTTGGAAACATTTTGTCAATTCTGTGTATAGTTTCTTTTCAAGCAACCAATTGGATACATTTATTGTGACTGACAGTTTGCAACGGAGACAGAAGTAGATTTTGCTGAACGGTCGACAGGCAATATCCTTTACATCTTTTCAGGCTGTCGCGATTTTTTTCCGTTTGATTTAGGTCTATATTGGTAGTCGAACAATACAACAATGAAGTTTTCAATTTTCAACCGAGTTTTTTTCTATTGATTCCTCTCGGCGAAATCTTGTTTAAAGACTAACTAAAACGCCAAATTTTGTTTTTGACTTTTTGGACTTATCTGATAGTTTATGCCTCCCCAAAACAATGTAACAAGTGTCATGATCCTGAAAAAACATGAGCCTTTTCCTTCTGAGCCACTTTGACTCGATTCAGAAAAGGCCGAGGTCAACTGCGTGCCGTATCGCGCGAGTGATGACGTATACGTGTAGAAACATATGACGTCACTGTATTATACGACAATGTTTTACGTAGAGTCTGTACGTATTTGTTTGTCCAAGGCTAGTATTATATTTTGCTGTGCTTTTTGCACATGATTCAGGTGGAACACTACGGTAAACATATTTTAAAGTGTTGACATCTTTATGAGACACATTTTGAATTGGGGTTGTAGGCTTGTTCTTGCTGAAAAGTTAGTTATGAGTCATACTTTTCTTTGTTTGCAGTCGGCTTTTATTGGGACCTGCGCGGTGAGTTGTGTGTGAGCTGATGCTATACTCTAGTCTGGTGACTTTGCTTATGCAGCCCACATAAAGACCCGCACCTTCTCAGAACTATACACACAATTTCTGTGTTGAGATACATGTTATTTTCTGCATCATTTTCATAGATTTTACTAACAATAATCTTGAAATATCAGGTTGTGCTACGTGTTTATTAGTTGTTATCAAGTAGGGTTGGTTGTTTTCCAACGTTTTGCTGTTCCTAATGCATTTTGTTTGGGGGTATTAAAGGGGCCATCTAGAAGGTGCTGAAAACAGGCATCAATCACTGGAGTAAAGGCATGATCATAAAAGTTGTAAGGGTGGCATGGGTGGTTTGCATGGGTAGCTTGTGTGTAAAGCGCTCGCCTCTCACCAATGTGGCCCGGGTTCGATTCCCGGCTCGGACCATATGTGAGTAGAGTTGTGCGTTGGTTCTCTCCTGTGCCACGAGGGTTTCTCTCCGGGTCCTCCGGCTTTCCTCCCTCTGGAAAAATCAAACACTTTAGATCTCTGGCTGTGCTCCGTGGTCATATATGGGTCGATGTGGCCGGCTGCCAGAGGCGCCTCTACGTGCCAGCGACTCGACCACGTTGCAGCCGCGTCCTTTGCAATTCAGCATCCCAGCTGCGAGTAAGGATGATTAGCATCCGAAATTATTATTTATGATTAAGGGCGTTGTTTCGCATCCATCCTATCCAAAAATTACCCACTGTGAATTGATATTTATTCAATTACTGCCCATCTAAGTTGCAGTGTAAATGTACAATATCAGACTGTGTGAAGTTTGAATTTGTTTAATTATACTATGTATACATGATTCTTTTTAATCTTTTTAGTAAAAGACGCATTTGAATCAACAATGCATATTACATAAAGGGATAATCTGCAAAAAGGGGCAGAACAGACATAAAACATTTATGGTGGTGATATAGGGCAAAAGTAAACACTGTGTACACCTACTCAAAATGAAATATAATGGGAGAATTCGATTTTTATAATGCAGCTATTCCATCAGTGCAGTAAAATTGTGTTGTGGGAAATTGGAATACATTGTCTTGAATCATCATTCAGTATTGTAATCTTGAAGGATTTTGTTAACTTAGTTTGACAAATTCATTCAAAAATCACAAAGCTGTCTAAATGACTTAACAATTTGCATCATTTTGGGCACTATAGGGCCTGTTCATAGGACGCCATTTTCGTTGTAAAATTACAACTGTGTGTTCAACGCCATCAGGTGCGTGTGAGCGCAGTGTGAAATTATTCTAAAAGTTGAGATACTCTGCGTAATGTATTGCAAGATCTTCAGATTTTGATTGTAGATGAAATATTAATGGTTGATCACAAGATTCTGTGCTATATTCATGGACGACTACGTAAGATTAAGCAAGTACGTAGTCATACACCGTTTGGAAATGTCAGTATTTTAGCTGTTGGTGATTTCTATCAGTTGCCTCCAGTAAAGGGAAAGTCGTTGTATCAGAGACAAGTCACAGCTGACCTATGGAATGATATATTCCAGACAGTAGAGTTAATAGAAATTATGAGACAAAAGGAAGACGTACAATTTGCAGAAATATTGAACAGGGTACGTGTGAAAGAAAAGCAAAAGAAATTACTAGATGAAGATGTTGCAATGTTGCAAGCTCGTGAAACTGGAGAGGATTGGCAGGATGCATTACATATCTTTCCTTGCAACAAACAGGTCGATGAGTACAATGTTAAGACATTGTTTGCAAAGTGTAGTGACTGTATATGTATTGAGGCAAATGACTTTCAGAAGGATTCAAAAGGTGGTAAAATGAAACGACAAGCGAAAGCTAGAAGCAAATCAACATATACTAGCTTACCAAAAACATTGTGGCTTGGTGTTGGTGCAAGAGTGATGTTAACAAAGAACATTGACGTATCTGATGGACTAGTTAATGGAGTATTTGGTACTGTGTGTGAAATAGTTATGTCAGCTGATAAATCTGGGCCAAAGTGTATTGAAATTAAATTTGATAAGAAGAATGTTGGGTCTAAATTGAAAAATCATACATCTTTGTCTGTTAATAGAGGGAGTGTACCCATTCAAATGGAAGAAGAAAGTATTGGCAAACAGTGTGTAAGACACCAGTTTCCATTGAAATTAGCATGGGCATGTACAGTTCATAAGGTACAAGGAATGACAACAGATAGAGCAGTTGTGTGTCTTCAGCATATCTTTTCAGCAGGACAAGCTTATGTTGCTCTCAGTAGAGCACTTCGTTAAAATGGTCTTGTGATAGAAGGGTTTGATGAAAAATACATTTATTGTAATAAAGCAGTACAAATAAATCATTGAGTAGTATGCCATTATTTATTGAAGAAGATAATTCCAGGACAAATACATCAAATGAGACTACTATCATGATGCATAACATCCAAGGATTGAAGGAACATTATATGGATTTAAAATGTAATAATGAATTTCTGACATCTGATTCTATTTATCTAACTGAAACGTGGATTGATGAATTGTGCACAGACACTGAATTGACTGAATTTAAGTGCTACAATCAGTTAAGAAGTCTTTCATATGATAATTTAAGTCAGTCTACTCAAATATTAAAGCAACAGAGTCATGGAGGTGTTGCTGTATATGGTAGAAGGAATAAAACATTCAGTAGGATAATCATGCCGGTACGAAACATAGAATATATTGCATTTCAAATAATTTCTCATATGTCATGTTCTGTTGTAATAATTTATAGACCAGTATCGTATGCTATAAATGAGTTTATTACAAATTTAAACATTTTGCTCAATGAACTTCACAAAATATCTAACAGATGCATTATAATGGGTGATTTCAAAGAAGATATTTTAAAACAGTCTTCACAAGTTGAGAAATTGATGCAAGATCATGGTTACAAGCAGTGTGTTACTAATGCAACTACAGAAAAGGGGACATTAATTGATCATGTCTATGCCAAACATTTGCAGTCTGTGTGTGCTGTCATAAGTCCCACTTACTACAGTTACCACGAAGCAATAAGTATTAAATTCTGAAATTATTTTCACATCTGAAATGTTGTAATTTTTTTATAGTATGCTCCATGTTTAAATATAATGTTTATTTACACTGAACTTTTAAATGTAAGTGGCAAATAAATATATAGGCAAGATACAGGTGAACAAGGGAACAGAAACAGTCAAAAAAGTAGGCCAGATATATAAGGCACAATAAAAAGGCAAGAAAATACGAAAGATATGAAGACAAACAAACAAACAAACAAACAAGACAGTAGACAAGATACAAGGCATAACAAATATATACGTACGAAAGTAGGCTAGATATGAGGCAAAACAAACAGGAAAGAAAGTATAAGTATAAGAAAGTAGGCAAGATATGAATTAAAACCAACAGGTACTCCAGTAGGCAATATATGAGGAAAAACAAACGGGTGCGACAGTAGGCAAGATATCAGAGAAAACCCAATGGCAAGAAAGTAGGCCAGATATGTGGTAAAAAAGATTTATATCAAAAACAAATTATATCTGATCTAAGATATTAAATAAGATACAAATACCCATACTTCATTATTTTGCAATGTGTTACGTGGGGTATAGTGCATGTATAGTGTATGTGTGTGTTGGGGTGGTTTGCAATTATCACAAGATAAGTGAGTTGAAAGTAACATATATATCACGGACCTTTTTGACACGCTGATAACCGGTACGGTTATTTAGCGAGGCGCCGGGTATGGCATCAGAGGAATTTCAAATTGGCATCCAAACCGAGAATCTGTGCGTTCGCTTTTGTTGCAAGAATTAAAAAGGAAAGGTCTACACAACTCTTAACAATGGCTTAGCAATGCCAGCCTTGGCTTCGATGCTAGGAAATTTGTCTACAGAGGCCATGAATAGAGTTCGCTATGGGATTCCATATGCACTATTAATATCATTTTCAGAGTAGGTGCGCAGAAATACAAGTACAATGGTACTTAAAAAAAACAGTAAATGCATTAAACTGAACTTGTCAGTTACATAAGTGTTCATACATGTGCTGAATGAAGCATTTATGAATGTTTTTTACTACAACTGTGATGTGTAGGACTAATTTTTTTTTTAGCATAGCCGCCTTTTTCATACTGTCTAAAACAATTGGGTTGAATTCGGATCGAACCTAAAGATCTTTTTCAACCATTTTGCCTACTTTTAACATTTCAACCTGAAGCTAACAGAGTTGCGACCAGGGTTGGAAATTTCAACCCGGATCAAAAATGCATTTTTTGGCATCACCCTTATCAAAATTATAGTGTGAATGGCTCCAAATTGAGTTCACTGTCAGTGAAACCTACTGAATCTGACAGACTGTACACAAATAAACAGTCTGGCTGGGGTTTTATTTTTCATGTGCAGTCTCATCAACTGCAACAGTCACACACTGTTGTCTATTGTACGATTCTTTTGTCAGAGCATGGAAACAAAAAAGGCTGATAAGATCAAAAGGCCATATTGGAAAGATGAAGAAGTGAAAGCTTTGGTTGCAATGTGTTAGAAAATTAGCCAGGTTGAACTGGGTTAAGTTTCAATATGTGTCAAAATGCAGATGTGAAAAGACCTGTTGTAGATGACACAACTTCTGTAATGAAGTATGTTTTTGTTAACTATATTTGCAATAGTTCCCAAGGCGAATGTAAAATGTAAACTGGGAGTGTGGTAGACTAAAATTGGCAATCTGTGTATCTGCTTTTGCAAGTGTTCTTTTCATTTACACAACTAAATGTTTAAATTACAAAGCGAGTATTTGATTGGATGACTTGGTGTGATCAAGACGAAATGGCCTGTTATAATTAAAGGCTTTGCATGAATTTCAATAGCATGTCATCACTCTGTGGCATCTATTTTTGAGCATTGTACTGTTCACAGGATGTCTTGTAGCCCTAATCACCAGTCTATGTATTATAGTTGGGACTTGAGGAACATAAGGCCGAGTTCAAGTGCCATTATGGCACACCCTCTCCATTGTGACCGCAGCAAATTAATGCAAAGTCGCACGAACAAGGCTAAAATAAGTCACTCCAGGTACAGGGCGAAAAAAGTAAAGATTTTGAGAAACTGAAGATACGAATTGAGATTCTTCTTGAAAGTGAATATATCGTAGGATGGAGGAAAAAATGCATCAGGCAAGGAATTCCAGAGAAATATAGAATGAGGGGGGGGGGGGGGGGGGTGGGGGAGCTATTAGCATGGGACATCTAGGTACAGCTAGAGTGTACTGATTGGAACTATAGCAGAAAGCTGAGTTTCACACTCAAACACCCTAACAGGAGGAACCAAGTTGGAGAGACCGGTGAAACATTTATCATGAAAATATCTGCAGAACAAACAGAGTGGCAACAGATCTACCGTGTGAAAGTGACTGTAATAATGAGCCCAGCTCTTCACCAACCATATTTACAATGTACTTCTGCACTCTATCTAATGAAGATATATGACATGCAAAAGCTCCAGCCCAGATGTGGGAACAGTACTTCATAAGGGGATGTGATTTGAGGTTTACTAATCATATACTTCAGTCAACTAATCAAATGGCCCAGTCTCCTTGATGAATATGAGGTAATGAGCCAGTTGTCAGCTCACTTTGCCCATGGCTTTTACCAGGCAAGCTCAATCATCAATGTAGATTCCTTGCAGCAGACATGTTGAGTTCTTCATAGATGGTTTAAACCAGTCCCGCCTAGTTCAGTGCTCTTCGTACACGACTCAGACCTGACCGGTTAAGTGCTCTCCCGCTGCCAGACTGATTCACTGCTCTTCTGAAATGGCTTGGAGCGCACCATTTTAATGCTCCTCCTGGATGGCTTAGACCACACTATTTCAGTACTCTTTTTAGATGGCTTGGACCACACTGGTCCAGTGCTCTTTCTAGATGGCTTGGACCAGACTGGTTTAGTACTCTTTTTAAATGACTTGGAGCTCACCATTTTAATGATTCTTCCTACATGGGTTGAATCAGACTGGTTTAGTACTCTTCATAGATGGCTTGAATCGGACTGGTTCATTGCTCTAAGCTTCCTAGATGGTCTGGACGAGACTGGTACAGAGCTCTTCCCAGATTGCGAGATATGTGTCTGCTTTAGAAAGGGTACAGAATACGTGAATTTAACTCCACTGACGCATTAATTTATGATACATTATAATAGAGTGTTAGCGACAGACTGTTGGTTTTGAGGTTTCCCCCATTTATTATGGTCCCAGCTCCAAATGAGGCAGCATTTTTTTGAAATCTTATTTTCATGATTTACCACTTTTCCTATCTGCCCAAATGCTAAATACAAAATTAATTTGTCAAAGTGGTTTGGGATCTTATACCCCCACTTTTTAAAAGCTTAGCTGCACCCTTAAAAAATGTAAAAATAATAAAATAATGCAATATTTATGGAAGAGATTGGATGTCTAGTGGTGCTTCAGATACAATGTACATGGTACAAAATATACAATTGTATGCAAACAGCCGGATGGAGTCTATTAGGCTACAAAATATGTACATTATATTGGATTAATAATGACATACTAAACTAAGAAAAAACAATCCGTTTTTCTGAGTTTGATGTTTTTCATTGGTGCAGTTTATAAAGTATTACCAATTGCTGTCATCCAGCTATGAGGTGATAATTTACATGTATTTCCTGTTTAGTCTCCACAAAGGATGTCATCTTTGCTACAGTTATCACTTGCATGGACAAGTCTACTGCTTCTATTTTTTTTACATGACTGTTGGTGTGCCATCTTTTCAAAGAATCAGTACCCTGACATTTTTGAGGCGAGTGTTCCTTATTGAAATATTGTCATGAAATTCTGATCCTTTGTATTTATTGACAGCAACATGCTTAATGTCACTTACTATTAGACAACAGATGTCTGGATGTGCCATCTGACTTGTTGGGATAATGAATTACTTTATCTTAAGATCACATCTTTGAATATTTTGTTGACATCCTGAAATATTTTTTCACTCCGGATGATCACATCTTGATGTAATTCAAGTTGGGGATGATAAACCTTGTAAAAGTGTATTGTGATTATTCCACAGATAATGTATTACAGGTTAATAACATCCTCGGTGTAGCATATCGTCATTCTAATATAATGTCATTTTGATGAATTTCGCAAAACACTTAAGCATTCTTTTAATTGTCATTCCTTAATACATTTTCTGAGTCTGTGATAAATGGTGTATGGAAGATGATCTACATTTACGTTGCTGTCATTCCAAGTTACATTATGTTGGGAAGACTACATCTTATTCTAAACATCAGCATGAACTGAAAAATGTGAAAGAAGTATGTCATTCTTTTTATGTGTTGGGAACATTGTCATACGATTATATTCGCAAATGTACACATTTTAATTATTTGTTTCCTTTATTCTCCATCTTCTATAGCGAATCTTCATCTCAGCATCGATACAAACAGGATCTACATTTTATCTTCTCAGTGCAAAACTTTGATATGCTAGCACCTGCCATTATGACTACAGCTAATTTTCTTTTCAGTGTCTAATCAAAGGGGATCTACTTCGTCTTCTTAGTGCAGAACTTTGATTTGATAGCGCCTGCCGTTATGACTACAGCGAGTCTTTATTTCAACCTCTAGTCGAAGGAAATCTACTTATCTTCTCAGTGCAGAACTTTGATATGCTAGCACCTGCCATTATAATTATGACTACAGCTAATTTTCATTTAAGCGTCTAGTCAAAGGGAATCTACTTCATCTTCCTAGTGCAGAACTTTGATTTGATGACACCTGCCATTATGACTATAGCGAGTTTCTATTTCAACATCAACGCAAATGGGATTAACCTTTTTCCTCCGGAAAACTTGACAATTTTAACTTTCTACTAATAACACGTTCATTTTTAACTACAAATTTTCCATTTTTCACTTAAAAACAGTTAGACATGATGCGGCCAAAAAGGGGGCTATATTGCCGGTAATTGATTTTTTTTCAGCAAAACTTTTTAAATTTTCATACTAAAAAGTAGCCACATTGTGCTCTTATATCTTTAAAATGCAAAACTTAAAATTCGTAGTTGTTTGTGAACGTGTTCAATTCTGCAGTTCTTATCCAAACATTTTAACAGAGAAAACAAACAGAAGTGATATACAATGTATCTGTTTTAAGAGTAGACAAACAATTCTCATGTCTGTCTTTAATCTAAACAGCAATAACAATATTATAACAGCAGATTTATTGCTTCATGAATTACAAATTTAGTTCTGAAGAAACATATATTTATGTTTTATAGGTAGAACCTAAAGTTGGATTAATTACCATTTACAAGAGACGTTTTCAAAGGATACTTGATGCAATTCTATTACAGGAGTATCTTAAGTCTAGGAAAAAAGTATGTTTGTATGTGTTTCCAACCAGTGGTGTATGCAAGGGGGGGGGGGAACTTGGTTCCTCCGGAATACATTTTGCCAATTTCTGCCTCTGTATTCATGGAGAGCAATATGCATTCCTAATTTGAACAAGAAGTATTCCTATTGAAGTATTTTAAGCATTTTGACTTAAAGCATTAAACATATTGTGACTTAAGGGGACTGTTAGCTAAGCAGACTATTTTTGTTATTTGAAGTTTTTTTAAATGTATTATCACCAATATATTGTCTTCAGAATTTACAAGAAAAAACACTGTCCGCAAATCCGCTGTTGCCATGCTAATGGCGGCCATATTGGAATTCAGTACAATTACTTAATCAAGTTTTATGGGAAAAGTAAAAGATTTTTTTTGCATACAATCAACTGTAATTTAAAGTTTAAAACATCCAAGTTGGTACAGAGCCCCTTTTCACAAAATCTATACTTTAAAGGAGCACCCTATGACGTAACCTCAAAAAGATTTCTTAGCAATTTGCTTAGCAAACAGTCCCCTTAAATAGTGAAAGTCTAAGACATTTTTCTTGCTTGGGTGTGACAGACTTACAAAGTGTGTATGGGGTGTCTTAAAATGTGTCCCCTTCATATATGTATATATATATATGAAGTATATATACTTGATCCTCAAATAATAATTTGAGATAGTACATGTAAAAAGAACGCTTTTGTGGAACTTTTTCGGGCAAGTAGTTGATGTGAGCTGAACACTGTACTGAGCAGTTATTTGCCTAATTAAAACCGAGTTTTACTGAAGTGTTTGACATTTTGAAATGACATGATTAACTCACTGAACAACATGAAAAAGTGAGATGACATGTTAGTTGTATTTCACAAGAATATTACTTTTAATCGAGATCCTATTTTGGACACCCAGGTCGTGGCAATGTGTAAAATGTTCTCGGCGTATAAAGGATAGGCCATATTAATTTTTGAGGCTTTTACATGTAATATTTAACAACATTTGTGTATTTTCAAACAACTTTTTTAATTTTACATTTCGATCTCAAGAAATGCACACAAAAGTCAATAAAAACCAAGGATATGTACAAAGTGATTTTCTACAGTAAGAAGGTAAGAGTTGCATAAAGAATTCAGTGATTAGTCCTCAGCCAATTGCCTGATTTCAGTCTTTTTCAAATTACAAATGACCCATTGGCAAGTTTGTAATTTACATCATTTGCTTCAAATTTCTTTGAACTTTATTTAGTCCCCTTCATAAGGCTTTTCAGCTCTGTACTGGAATAGATGTTACCGAGAATCATGATATCCAAAGAAATCTTAAAAACATTCAATTTCCAATGTTTAAATGGTTCTGACCTTGGAAAATTCTGTAGCCGTACACTGTACATATATTTATCACTTCTTACCAAAGACCGACTCATTCTTTAAATCTTATTCCAGCCTTATCTACATGTGTGTATGCTTTCTTTTGGAATTTTGGAGAGGATAGTCTTGGAGTGTCATGTCTAATTGTTAAGGTTAGACTCTTTAAATTACCATGAATGCCTTTGATAGTAATATACCAGGGACCAATTTGCTTGGGAGACACCCGGGGGCGTTGGACGGGGGGGGCGGGGGGGGGGGGGGGGGTGGGTGCTACAGCACAATCTTATTTCCTTAATTATTTATTTGTACCAAATAAAATGAAGCAAATGTTATATTTTAATGTCACGCTGTTGCTATAGTTTTTCATTTTCTTTGTGTTAATGACTTTATTCTTTTTTATCGAAAGTGGTTGGATACGTTTATCAAATAAATTGAACCTGCACATTTCCACAAAAATTGACATCTGAAAGTGTTATTACCGTTGTTTTTTTCAAATACCAGGCGACGGACCGAAGTTTATCTTAAAGGTACTCCTTTTTTCAGTGCGAGTGTGGGCGCTGTAAAATAATTTTGGGTCGGAACGTTGCCAGTAAAAAAATCCTATTAAAACCCCGATGAAAAGTGTCCCTATTTACATAATCATGATTCACCATGATCTGGAAACATCAGTGTATGCTGATCGTGCGCCTGCGCTTCCTTTTATGGCACGATTAATTCATGCATGAATGAATGTGCTGAAAAGCGTTGTTTTGTTTTGTTTGCCACTGACATTCTCGCTTTCAACCCGGAAGTGCGCAGAAGGGCTAATGTGAAATTCCTCTATTGTCATTTTGTTTGCTTGAAAAAAACAATGAAGTTTGTCTAGTTTCCACTGTCCCACTCCCCAGGAATCATTTTAGGCCCTACGGACTACGGAGCTTCATTGTATTACATTTTCCAGTTGAAACAGGAGGGTTTGTACAGCACTGAGTACAGTGGATATGGAACGCGCTACAACGAACATCGCGGGATCCACGGATTTTGTTCGGTATAGCGATCTTTCAGTATAGCGATCTTCAGCCGCCGGTTACTTAAAGGAACCATGATATAGGATTTACATTGCATTATTCCTGCTTAAAACAATAAAGTATTATCTTGACAATGATATTTTGTGTCCAGAGTCAATTATTTCCCAGATTAAATATGCAAAAACATTTTTTGAAAATGTTTGTCCAAGCTACTCCGCCCCCTGAGTGGGACCCTCATTACCATAAGTGAGTGACGTAGATCGAGGAACATTACATATTCTGCTCGAGCCAGCACCATTCATCACGTGTAAATTGAGTGTACATTCTTCGTCCAAAATCTAAGCAAAATATAGCGTTTTTCGGCCATGCCGACAAGGTGTGTGGCTGCTGGATGCAGCAAAACAACGAAGGATGGAGTAAGCCTTCATTTATTTCCAACTGATGCGAAATATCGGAGAATTTGGACGGCGAAAGTGAAGGTGACAAGAGCGAAGTGGTCCGGTCCCAGCAGCTTCTCAGCGTTATGTAGCGACCACTTTGAGCCGTCGTGTTTTGATACTGTTATTTTCAACTCCTTTGGGATGGCCATTAAAAATATGCTCAAGTCCACTGCCATCCCAACAAAGTTCCCAGATGTGGGTAAGGTACAGGCGAAAGCAGTTAAACGGCCCATTCCCCGAGGAGCTGTCGCTAAAAGGGAGAAAATCAGGGTAAGTTCGATGTATAGTTCTTGCAACTTACAATGTACGAAATTGCACGTGTACACCTAGTGTGTGTGTATACGGGCCGGGTCCAGACTATCGAGTCCATTCATGAATTTCGGTGCCTCGATCTACGTCACGAACAGCGCCCTCAATTTGAGTCTCAACAAATTCCAAAAAGGGGGGGGGGGGCAATTTTTGGGCGGCAAATAATCACACTAAAACTTCACTTGAACCAGTTTGGCTTTTAATTCACATTTAATACATATAAATTAATGTATTTATGAAATAAAATGCTATCCGGCAAATTTGAGAAGCATGGTTCCTTTAAGGGCGACTTTAAACATGTGCCGACCATTGAATTATGTAATTCGGTACTTTCTGAGCTTACCGAATTATAAAGCAACACTGCTTTTCCCTTCTATTCCCTGGCGAAATAATACATAAAGCTGCGGCCGTTTGGGAATTACAAATAGCCCAAATGGCCAGTGATTTTTTTTAATCCGTTGCCTTTTTTATAAACAATGTTCGGTAAGTTTTGTACACAAAATTTGGGAGCCAAGGATTGTGTTCAGTATAGCCGTATGTTCGGTATAGTGGTGTTTGGTATAGCGTCGTTCCATCACATGGCAACACATATCTCATTGCCCGGATGTTCTTCCTTAAAATGGCCCAGTTCTCATACCCTGTGATACATCGGTCCAAACACAGTTCCCCATGCTGCTGCCCCTGATGTATGCCATCCAGTATCCGTGGTTCCCGGCAGATTCTACAGTTGACGTGAACTGTTTTTCATTTTCGCTGGTAACCCAGGCGCGGATCCAGGGGAGGGGGGGGGGGGGGGGGGGGTTGGGGGTCGAAATCCCTCCCCCCTGCTCGTTTTTTTTCTTTTTTGGCTTGTAGGGGCCTACGCCTTGCAAATGGCGCCACCAACGGTGAGAAAGTGTATATGCACCCCCCCCCCCCCCTAATTTTTCAAGCTGCTCCATTGGTCTTAGATTTCTTGAACGAAGCATGAAGGTGTTTCCTACCTCCATGAACGAAGTAACCGAATGCAAACAGGAGAAAGCGTTGATTATTGTCGTCGTGCCATTGAAAGCTCTGGCCGTTGATCAGTTACATCGTGCTGAACATCTCGGACTGAAATTGGCAGAGATAACGTCTGATATTCCAGATCACATTTTTGGAACAATCCGAAGATTTCTCAATCCTGTTTGCCAGTCCAGAATCACTCTGCTCAGAACGTTAACTGACTAGTAATTTATTACTTAAACATGAGTTTCCTCCATTGCGCAAGCGCGATTATTCGTTTGACCCGCCTGTTAAATTATGCATAAGCAGGTCGCGCGCGCACCCTTGCGAAATACCCAAGACGTTCTTAGCGATTTGGCCTTGTGAGTTTGTATATGCCGGCAATCGTGGACCTAGGACAAAAGAATTCGAGCGTAGACAAAGGGGTCCACGTTTGACCTAACGTCCACGATTGAAAATCGTGTACAAAACCAATGGGAGGCCTTCCGAAAAAGTTGGAGTATAAACAAAAGAGGAACAATGGGAGGTCCACGATTGCACCCGTTTACATGACTGTGTGTGTGTGTGTGTGAACAGATATTCCGTACCCTGTGGAGACATGAACACAATGCGCACAAAGGGACTGAATAGGTCTCCACAGGGCATTTGTATGGGTTAGGATGTCTCCACAAGGAATTTTGTGTACTGAGTCTATGGGGTTTGCTTAACTGCAGGGACAAAGGGGAGAACAATGCCATGTCTCCACAGGGCTGCAAAAAAAGGTATGTGTGTGTGTGTATACGTGTGTGTGTGTGTGTGTGTGTGTAGATAGAGGGCGCTGCCGTGTGCGCTGTACGTCGCACCGCGCTGAGGACGTATTGAAACCAAGATTAACTCGGCAGCACCATGCCGGGTTGACACTCAGGTAGCAGTGGTTTCCCCAAGCAAGCCATGGCGGCTGGCATTGTGACGGCGCGTAACTGAAGGCTTTCAACCACTTGTATTTTGATAAAAAAATTAACTCATTTGGAGACACGTTGTGAAGATACTAAACAGGTATAGTTAACGTTTTGCTTATTTCTTCATTGTAACGATTTCCAGAACAACTATAATGGCTCACTTGCTCATAAAGAAATTAGAATGGTCATAACTTGTGGCCGGTTTTGTCTATTTATTTAATTATGTAAACGCAAAATGATTGCACGCGTGGTTTTGGCCTTGCAACGAAACGCACAGATGTGTGAAGGAATTGTTAGCTTCGTGTTTCATTGAAACCGTTGCCAGTATAGTTAATTGCGTTTCAAATACGAGTGGTGCATTTTACCAATTATCCACATCAGGTCCTTGGCGCGTGCAACAGTCAGCAAAATGCCCATATTAAGCAATGGTTTAACTGCAGCATTTCCCGCTTGGATGATCGGGATCAATATTAACACTTTCAGACTTAATTTAGTTTTGTTGGCAACCATGGAAACGGACCAACACGTCAGCACTGACAGCATTTCATCAACTCACAATTACCATGTCTGTTGATATCGGTGCCATTAACGATTTTGACAGAGCCTGGCATAAACAAAGCCACTACGGCACAGCGACTCCACTGCTTGAATAATTTCCTTTTACAATCTGTAACTAAAAATGTTCTACCGATGCCGAACTATACGGAATTACATAACCCTCAGCAACAAAAGAAAAGTGAAAGTCTTGATGTAGATGTTGTATCTACCGCTTGTTTTTTCATGTAAACCTGCTATGACAGTGACTGTTTGCTGTCTGCATTTGTTTCCAAGGGTCTTGGCTTTTGGTAAAAAAAAAAGACATTCATGACATCATCTTAAACATTCTTGAACGTCGAGCGGCATTTTAGCAGAGATCATGACTTCGTCTTTTCTGTTACTTGCATTGGCTCTGCTTCGGACTGGATTGCCAATAGATGGAAAATGTGACAACGCAAACACATCGAGCAAAGTGGCGAATATGACAAAATGCCAGCCACCCTGGCTTGCATGGGGTAACCATTGCTACCTAAGTGTCAGTCATCGCATATATATCGGTTACGGCTACAGTTTTCACTGGGCTGAAAACTACTGCCGGGACCTCTCCAAACCTGGGAGACCTGCTCATCTGACATCGGTTACCAGCGAGGATGAACACCGGTTTGTAAGTTCTTACGCCACTTCTGCTGGGAACCTACATTTCTGGATTGGATATGAGTACCATAGCACGAAAGAGTGGTTCAGCTGGACGGATGGGACCAGCGACTTTGGATATGCTAACTGGCGTGGTGGTGACCCAAACCAAGGCATTCGGATTGGCATGCGATGTGTTAATGTTTGGAACACGAAGTGGCTTGTTCAGTGGTGTAGTAATCCACGCGGTTTCATCTGCAAGATGAAGAACGGAAATGAGTAATTGGCGTTTACGGAATTAGCATTTGATAATACTGTACGTGGAAATTGCAGGATGTGGTCAGGTTTGATTTACTTGAACAGTATACGTTCTTTTTACATTCGATGAAAGTGGACCCTATAACTTTACGACTACATACAAAGAAACTATGATGAACCTGTCACTGTGTCGGCTTTTCATAGCATTTATTGCTTACAGCTTTGCATACAACAATGTAAAACAATTAAACATTTATGCGGCAATGTTAGAGTGTCTTTAAATATTCACACAAACACGTATCTATTACACCCCAAAACATTAATTTCTTTTGACGTGGATTTTGAAATCTCTGCATTAATCTCCCATTCCTCCGCAGCATATTTATATTTTTCCATTTGGATTTTTCTTACATGCAATATTTTATTAAAAGCTATCTTTGGAATTTCTTTTTCTCTATTTAGGGTAGATGTCAGGAATACCGGAAACTTAAACCGATTTATATGTAATTTACATATTTAAACAATTAAATTACAAAAGATAAAGATTCTTATTAGTTAAACTACATCATTCAACTTTATTGTACTAAAAAATAGAGGTCATCACATATTTGTTGAGGCAGTTATATGCAAATAATGACGTCATGATAAGTGCGTTAAGAACAATTTTTTGTATAAAGGTCTGACTAGAAGCACTGGTATGAAGGTTAACTATCAAATAACATGTTTCTACTTATTCTTTATATCATTATTCAGTTCAAACATGCCAATAATGCATCAAATGCAGCTCACCCACAAATTATCTTTTTGAAAATATAATCTCAATTTTTACATCAGACCCTTTTTAGGGTGCGTTCGAGTAGCTCACCTGGGTCGACTCGGCCCCGTGCCGTTCGATTAGGTCTGACGTCATACCCGGGGCTCACTCGGGTCAGCCACATCAGACACTGCACGTGGAGCAGAGTCACTGGTGGAATTACGTCACACACATGGGTATTTAACTCTTATTACCCACAGATTCTACTGGAGCGGGGAAATAAAAATGGCTGACCTCGAGGGCGATTGTGTTATTAAGGACTGTTCCTATAAGAGGACAAAATCCACTTTTAAATTATTGGACTTAGCAAACTAGATTGCGACATTAAAAACTAACAGGAATGTCGTAAATAGAGGGCAGAATTTTTGTTATTATTTTGTGGGAAATTTTGGGGTAAAACGAAAACGAAAATGACAAAACGCAACACGAACATTAAGATGGCGAAGACCGCACTGATTCGCCAGACACCAACCGCAAAACAAGCAAGAAAATTGCATTTTCTACCGCAAGGAACTGTTCAAAATTACAACAAATTATGTCATATTAGAATTGAGAGAAGTATACTTTAGGTCGATAAATTCATTTTGGAATGATAAAACAACCTTGACTCGAAATGGATCAAATATAAATAGGGGTCCGTAACTACACAATCGCCGACTAAAGTGTTAGGTGTCATCGACAGAAGAGGGCGTTTGACCGTTCTATTAGCCCAGCTCTCGTGTCTAACCCGTCTGCCTTTACCCGAGTCGATCCGGGTAAGGTACTCGAACGCACCCTTAGGTTGCAACTTTTCCTACCTTGTCAGGTTGTGGAGGTTTTCTTTGAGAGTTTTCAATATGCAATGTTGCAGAATGGTACACCTGAACTACAGAGTTTAGCGCGTAAACACTTTTTTTCAAACAGACATACAAAGCAAAATTGTGTTTAATTGCTCAACACAGTTTTAGAGTACATAGATGGCGCTATTTCAATCCTGACCCTGTCATGATGGCAGCCAGGGCTTGATTTGAGAAAGTGTCCGGTATTCCCTACTACCCTGTATTCCCTACATCTACCCTATCCATAAAAATAATTGCCCATTCTGGCAAAAATCGTTTTCAGGGTTGATGGTAAAACATGAACATGTAAGCTTTAATATGGTACAACAGAAAGTTAAAAATGTTGTCAAAATATGTGAACAAATAACAATAATATCCGCTTAGGATACCTAGTGAGCAACTTCAGACACAAAAACCATCAGACAAAAAATACATATCGCGCATGAAACTTTCAAACAGTGTTAAGTCCACACAATAAAAATTACCAATAATTATAGAAAGTCACGGCACAAATTGTATAAAGTACAAAGTACAAAGCAATAATTTCAATATGCGTCTTGGATTAACTGAGTATGTTTCAGGTTAGTTCTGCAATGTGAACAATTTCCAAACTGAAACTAAGATAAGTATTTTCAAACATGCGTTGGATGATCGTGATCTTTATAATGTCTCATTACAAGAAGCATGTTTTTATTTCTAATATCTAATGCGAGCAGTTTAATTAGCACGACAAGCACATAGTTATTATATATAATACAACGCGTAGTGAGCACAACATAAAGCAAACAGACAAGTGCCGCACAAACATTGCACACTATAACTTTCTCGAGGCCGTGGCAACACAACACTGCGGTATAAAGCGTAATCTTGTAAAGCATCTTAAACTGTAAAAATCAGGGTTGCTTGATTTAAATCATAACTAATAAAAATCACGTTTTGAATTTTGTGTATTTGTTATTTTTTTTTTAATGTAAAAACAATTTATGTTATTCAAACCTGACTGTCATTAACTTTAAATCGCTTATACTGTATAAGGCCAGTTTCCTGAAACATTGTACTACATTTATCTCGTGTACAATGCATATGATTCTTAAGTACATTGTGTGTGTAATGTACTACCTGTATGTATGATACAGTATTCCTCTCTTACATGTACATATAGGTTTAAATAGCCCATGCACATTGTAATGCGCCTATCAATTGATACCCCCCGACCTAACCTGACCCTCCCCCTTCCCCCGCCCCGACACCCCCACCACGACCCTCCCCCTTCACACTTCCCCCCACCCCCGAGTGGCGATTTTTATCCAGTTCATCAGGCATTAAGGACTTTCTGCTTAGTTGTATAAAAATTACAATTAATAAATGTTGTGTTGGGGCTTTTAATGATTTGTGATAAATATTTACGTTTTCCAAAATTGTAAATTTTGCCTCATCGTCTCTGCTAAACCGTCTATATTTTAACATAGGCCTAAATCTTCAATGGTGCTCTGTCCATTGAAAGTTCCATTGTCCGGTTCCCATTCTACAGCTGCAAATGCAAAATGACGCCGTAGGACAATATTTCCACCGCAAAAATCGTAAAGACTTTTACAGGATCAAAATAAGGACAGTGCGTTAAACAAATATGGTGGCTGCATTAAATCGTTTTATTCTACCATGGTTGTGTGTAGAGAGGAGGGGGGGTTCCTGTTATCAACTTAGATGAGAAATGTGCAGTATGATTGTGATGCTGTAACAGAGATTTTAAGACAAACTTTGTATTCTAGAAAAGAATGATCAATGAAAGGGATTTCAGCACTGATTTCATGAACAATTGTGTGTGGTTATACTTGACTTTCAATGATGGTCATTTAAATTGACTTATTTGAAACAAATGTTTTATGCTGGTAAAAAAAAATAAAAAATCGATTTAAATGCAAAAAATCTAATTTGTTAGATTTTTTTGTTTAAATCATGATTGTTATCAACCCTGTGTAAAATAGTAACATTATTATGTCGACGAACTACTGATTTCAGGTTAGCATTTTGGGTATTGAAATAAACAAATTAAACTTATAAAACTTAGTATGATGCTGTTTCTTTAATTTTGCTTGCTGTTTCTTTCTTTTTACGTTGCTTGTAATAATGTGCGATTTAATCAATCGAAAAGCACCTAGATTAGGCCTAATGTGAATTGGTCACAGGAAATATCTAGAGGGTTGGGTGTATACATTCCTACTTGGCTGTCGAAATTGAGACGCTGACATTTGTAGTTTGCGCACTTGCAGGTGAAGTTTTCCCCGAGGTGGACATCATTTCCACATCGTTAGAGTGATCTGGGCGCAGTCTGGGTATACGACAGTCACGACCACAGCAGATGTGCCTCGTGTACGGTGCCAGGGCGGTGCGGACCTCTTCACGTCGAGCACAAAACATGATGAACACGACCACGCCCTAGAATTGCAGCAAATGATACCTTATAACCGAACTCTGAATCACGACTGAATTCAACAGGCAAACCATTACCAGGAAAAGTGGTGTTGAAAATTATAAACAACTTCTCCATAACCCTTTCACTACCATGGGCTCCGCTTGGCACCAAAGTTCCACGCCACTTCCTTACCGTGGCTCCTTTTGGCACCAAGCTCATGTTGTATTTGGCGAAAATGTGAATAGCGCCCCCTATCGACAAAAAGTCGATCTCGCATCTGCGTGCACCGCGACCGTAGTTTGAAACATTCCAGATCACAGTTATGTGAATATAAATAATTGTTTCTCCACCTCCCCCCCCCTCGCCGCCCCTCCCCCCCCCCAATACCCCTCCCCCATCCTCCCTTCCCCTCCCACTCATCTCCCTTCCCACTCATCCCCCTCCCCCCCCCCCCCCCAATGCAATGTTGATAGGGGTGGGAGAATTAGCCGGTTTGCCTGCACACCCAATTTCACACAACCTTGAACGGGGGGGGGAGGGGGGGGGGGGGTGGGAGATTGGCGGGTCTATCCTGTTCACATACTGTGTTAGATCTTATCGGCCTTTCTCCTCGCTGAATTACGAGGGCGCTATACAATGAAATTTTTACAAAGGGGACTGGTATTGTGGTAATGAGTGCATTATTTCTCCTGGTAGCGAAAGGGTTAAGGGAGAAAGCAACACTGGTGTATATACCGGGCTGTTTGCTGTATGGGCCAGGAGCGGTTGCAGACTGACATATTTTTGGGGAGAGAAGTATATGATGACAGCTTTCGAAAATATTTGTAAAGTTTTAAATAACTGTATATGCATTCTCAAAGCACTTTATTTACTGCTTAAATGGCTGGTCACACAGGCTATACGATAACGACGACGCTAAAGAAAACAGTGATAATGAATGCCATTAAATCACGCGCGCCCCATAGAAAGCGTTGATTCGTTGATATCTTTTTCGTTTTCGTCGTTATCGTGGCCAGTGTGACAGTAGTCTGGTTCCCAGACCAAAATATTCTGACTTTTTCTGATGAATATTAGATTTAGACGTCAGGGAATCTTCAGGTCAGGGAACCAGACTAGTGTGACCGGCCAATCACGTGTCGTGTCGTGTCAGTATACTCTCCCGGCCAGCCATCCACGCCCCCAAAAATACATTGACACTGCAGAATGGGGACAGAGACAAAAATGAAGAATTCAGCAATAAACAAGGGCGCTCACTTGCAAGGAGTTTGCGAGACAAAAGATCAGCTGGAAGGTGAACGTCGCCCCTTCAATCGCCAGGAAGCCAAAACACCAGGTCAACCCCATGAGGGCGGAGATTCCAACTGCATTCTGGAGGCGTTTGGAGATCTGCTGGGAGCGGGATGCCTCTTTGACCTTGAGGAGACTGCGCATGACTAAGATGAAGGTGATGATGTTATGGATGAGGATGACGCCAATGGGGAGTAGGAGGCCGAGGTACAACACCAGACTGGGCTCCAGGAAACAGCTAGACCAAGTGCAAAACATGTTAGATTATTTCATAGTATAGTATGAACCATCAGACCGTAATTTCTGTTAAGGGTGTGTCAGGAACCGGTTCCCGTACAAGGAATCTAGTATCCGTATATTACATTATCGCATAGTAACTTCCCAGACAATGAAAAAGGAAAGGATTTTAATGTTATTTGTCGGAAATTTTTAAAATTTAAACCCGACTACATGGGAAAGCAGCAGAGATTTCACGTTTATGACGCTCACAAAAGTTGACATTCAAGGAAATTTATATTAGAAACCGGTCGTGGTTTATGTAGTTTGTGTATGGATAACAGCCTCGATGAGACATAATAGCTTGTCTCATCCCACAATAAATACAACTGTATAAAGCTTCCGGACAACCGTCGTTTGTGATATGCCGGCGCATGCACGTACCGGCACACCCCAAGGCGGAGAAGTGATCATGTTTACTGGACAGGCATGAGATTTTTCAGAATTTTGTATGAAATCATTCTTTCTGAATCTCAGAGAAAGACATTATTACAACTTCAGGGATTGGAAGTTTTTGGAACCCGGTACCCGTATTTTTTTCCAATCGGGTATCCAGTTCTATTACAACCCGTAAATGCACCCCTTATTTCTGTATTGTTCTCCTCATATTAAAATGTCAAAAAAATACTCCACTACCATCCTCTGTCTCAATATTATTGAGGGCGCCGTGCACATGGCGCTGTGCAAACTTGTCCACACTAAAAAAGAACCCTTCAGTTTCATGTACTTACTAGTGCTCATTTTTGTAGTGGTGGGATGCTGCTGCTAAAGTAATAGTCATTATTATTAGCGGAGACCCTATATAGAAGATAAGAATTAGTTTAAAATGTCAGCCATAATATATTACAATTGGTGGGTGAGGGGGAACAACCGCTTTTTACTGTCTCACACTGAATCCAATAAATCATAATAAGAATCAATTTAATCAAGCAAACATACTAAGATGTGTTTCAGATTTGATGACAGTGATACTTAACTTGAAATCGAAAAGAAAATATACACCACTCACTCACCCCAAGCAATAAGGCAAGCCTTGACCATGTATCGAGACTGATCTTCAGGGAAAACCTTCACCGTGCAGACGTACATGTTCCTTGCTTCAACAGCCATCCACATCATGGTGGACAGAGTCAAGTAGTGGAGTAAAGCAGCCACAAACACACAGGCTCCTCCAGAACCCTATGCTCGAAAAACAATTCCACGTTTGTGTTTGATTAATGAAGCCGACTATTACGACACAATAGAGTACAGAAGTCTGACGTCTAGTTGCCGCGGCAACTGGTTCCAAACACATGCAGTTTAGAATGTATTCTGGTTCCAAACATTGCATTGATTGACATCACTTAAGTACTCTATACGTGCAGACAAACTGGCGAATTCCAGAATAAAATTACCCACCTTAGCATTGTCAACTCCTGCAAGGAACACGATGTACAACATCAACAAGGAGAAGCAAAAATGGATGAAGATCTGACGAGATATACCGCTTCGAAGTTTCCTGTGAGAAGCAAATAAATGTTTCGTCTGCGATAAAAAAAAAATGCAAGCGGGGGGGGGGGGGGGGGGGGGGGGTCGGGGGTCTGACACACTTTCCACCGTTGGTGGCGCCATTTAATCTCTTTGTTTTGTACTCACCCATATGCAAAAAAAGACCTGTATTTGCAAGGCGTAATTAGCCCCTACAAGCAAACAAACAATTGGCAGATATATAACCACTGTGATAGCCAGAGCTATGATGGACAAGACACAGCCCACCTGACTTGATTCGATTATCTTACCTGATACCGAGATATATAACCACTGTGATAGCCAGAGCTATGATGGACAAGACACAGCCCACCTGGCTGATGATATCAAGAGCTCGCTTAGCAAGAATATTCTTTTCCTCAGGAGCTTGACCCTTCACGTCCTGAAATTGAATTAGATTAAAAAAGAAGAATCGGAAAAGATTATTTTCAGATATGTGCAAGATATGGAAAGCTAATGCTTCATTACAATTCAACTAGTGCCTCCTTTTGAATGTATTCAAAATCGTTTCACAAATATTCTTAAACACTGGCTCCCTGCAGCAGCCACGAAAATGTTCATCTGTGGCTGCTAATAAACGCAAGTAATCTAGATCGTAGTTGATAGCATAAAACCCTATGTCGATCAAGTTGGTAGTCATTAATATACAGATATAACTCATATTATTAACATCGAGTGTTGTTTGATGCGGTTTACTTGGGCATGCCAACGAGATATTATGCGTAAACTATTATTGTCTCGCACAGTGTGGTTTGATAGTTGATAAAGTATATGTATATCATGAATCAGACAAAAAGGAAAGTAAAGATGCAAAAATAGTACGGTGATTCTTAGTCACATCAGCATTGGATTTAATTACATACCACAAGGATGGCAAAGTTGGTCGCGTGACTGCAATGACAAACGACTCTTTCATTGGTCACTCCAGCACGCGCGCATCCTTCTGTTGACCAATCGCCGACTCCGTCTTCAAGGTCAAAGTCCCAGGACACGCAATGAGCTTCACCCAGTTCCTCCTTCGTGTCGTTGTCAGGTATCCCTCGGAATACCTTAAAAAGGATGATTAGCCAATTTCCAAACCAGGGTGTTTAAATTATTCCCTTGGTGACGATGTTGGACAATTGCAAGCCTTCAAATTTAGGACAGTTGTAAGAGATGGTGAATTGCTACGATATCTATCTTTTGGATAGCTATGTGTTAAAACACACGGATGAGATCCATACCACCAAACCCACATAATAGACTCGAAGTAATACGTAACGTAGAGCTGGCAAGATTAGAGTGAAACGATTTCAGCCGTGGAAGTATAGTGTTTAAGCCATGATCTCCAAACTGAAATGGAAGTCCTGGAAGAGCGTAGAGCTATATCTAGACTGCATCAGAAGGTCCCTGAATAAAAACACGGAAATCATCTTCAATTTTGTTTGCCCATCCAGGCAGCAAAAAAAAGACAGTTTTTATAAGTTCCCTTTCCTCCCAATGGCAACTACCGAATGGAATCTTCTACCAGCAGATATCAGGGAATCCAAATCAATCGAAACATTTAAAGCTCGACTTGATAGGTTCAATATCCTATTATCGGTTAAAGGGGGACACCATTAAATCACTATCTGCTAGCCACCTCACGTCTGTAACTTTATATATCATGGCACTGCAAGGAGATTGTTGCAATACAATACAGAGGATGCATTAAGAGAGATTAATGTAATAGGTTCTTACAATACTAAACCGATCGATGTGATCTTACGTTTAATTCAATAACCACCGGTTCAGTGAGGTTGACAAGTTCAAAATTTTCTACTGTCAGCGAGACGACAGACCCAGCCACCTTACGAGTCGAATTATTCGCTCCTCGGTACGCTCTGAGAGAAGCAGACTGGAACAAAGTGTCATCGGCGTAGATCAAGAAACTCGCTTGGAGGAGTGCAGAGCTGTTGCCTATGGAAAGATAAGGAAGACACTTACCTAATGATTTTTTTAATGAAGGCATTAACTTTCCAAAGCTTAGACTATGACAAGTGATACTGTTGAAAATATAGATTTTAAAATATAGTTTCAAAAAAGTAGAAAAGACCCCGATCATAAAGGTTACATTACTGTTGTTTGGAGAATTAGTATCTGACCTCACAGAAGAGGAAATTGATCCTTTGATTCAATGTGTACACATTATAAACCTATTGAAAACTTGAGAAGCTGTTTCTATTCAATTACTTTAAACACTCTTGTTTAGGAACTGACTGACTTTGATTGTATAGCTGCTGATGATAATTTTTAGCGCAATCAGTCATGTACTAAATGGCTTTATAATTAGCCACTCCTGAGAACTTCTAACCTCCCACATAGCAACCATGAACACATGTCTTGCCTAAGGACACAAGCACCCTGATAATCAGTCTGAGTTCGAACTTGCACACTCGGAAAACTTTATCTCTATGGCCAGAGACTCCATGTATCCAGTATAATACTAAACATAGGGCTTATTACTCTTCGCATTTTGCATACCATTAGCTGCCTGTAGTAAGTCGATGATATTTCCTGGTAATTTTGCTGATACCCAAACGTCCAGATTGCTTGGTATCTCGCTTGTGTTAAGTGTCTTGACTTTGATACCGGCAAGTGTGCCCTCTTGTGGTGACTCCTGTCCAGCCTGGCGTACGGACACAAAGCTGAGTCCATTACTAGCCTCCTCGGGGTCAAGACTGACTGCCTCGACGTAGATGGAGTCCTGCCGTATGCTTATCCGACCTTCCTGTTGAAGAGTCAAGGAGACTTGAGTCTCTACGGACTGGATGATGGATGAGGAGCTACTTGCATCAATATCGGGAGACCGGGAGTCATCATCCGGAGCTGTTACCGCTCTCAAGATGACATTGTTGACAATCTCAACCACTAGTTTAGTCACCTTAAAAGATAAAATGAGGGTAACTCTATATTACCATACTTACTTTGTTTCTTGGCAAAATGAGCAGCCTGTTCCTAAATGTGCCTCATCCTACCTGTATGTCCCCTGATTTAGCCTTGACGATGTTTTGCAAGATGTTGGCAACATTCTCAACATCTCCTGCTTCATCAGATAGCTCTGACGTCAGATTGGCAACAAACCGAGCCACTTCAACTGCATTAACTTGAGTAACCTCAATCTGTTGTCAAAAACAGTTTCACATTACTAAATTTCAACAGGTTTAATTGACTGTACCCACACATCCCAGTGGGCACATGACGTCTTTTAGACGTCTTATAGACGTAAAATATTGACGTATTATAAATGTCCTTTTTTGGTCGTATATGCAAAACCAAACAAAACACGTCTTTTTCTGACGACTAAACGACGTCTTTTTCTGACGACTAATTGACGTCTTTTTCTGACGACTAAACGACGTCGTTTTCTGACGACTAAAAGACGTCTTTTTTCTGACGACTAAAAGACGTCTTTTTCTGACTACTAAACGACGTCTTTTTCTGACGACTAAAGACGTCTTTTAGTCGTCAGGAAAAGACGTCGTTTAGTAGTCAGAAAAAAAGACGTCGTTTGGTTTTGCATATACGACCAAAATAAGACATTTATAAGACGTCAATATTTTCGGGAAAAGACTCAAATAATTTCAGTGAATGCATACAATAATAATTCATGACATGTCTTTTTATGCATAAAATCATTCACATATCGTCAAGTATTACAGTACACTCTCGTTTATACGAACTCGGATGAGACGAAACTCTGGGTAAAATGAACATATGTACATGTATTTGGTCCCAACCATTTAATGTTGCACATTCCTTAACAAACTTCCCCATTCACAAGTTCCTACTCCATTCATACCTAAAGATTAAGGCTCTGCAGGGCCAATTTCATAGAGCTGCTTAAGCACAAAATTTGCTTCAGCACAAAAAAACCTTACTTAAATCAGGTTACCCGCCAAAACTCCATGCGATTGTTATGCTAAGTAAACAACAGCTTAAAACCAATCACAAGCAATGTACATCGCATGGAGTTTTGGCCGGTTACCTGATTATATTAAGCACATTCTGTGCTAATAAAAAGCTCTATAAAAATGGAATAGCCGGCAATTAAAGTACACGTGTAATGCTTGTTTTATTGGTTTAAACATTGAACAAAATACAAATAAATTGATGAATTTTGTTTTTAGTGTCAATAGGAAGCGAGTTAAAAACATGATGAAATTGAAAAATTACCGGCCACACCCCTTGAAAAAATAAGGTCATCTCGGAAACCCGCGTTGTCCTGACTGCACGCTGGGCATTCTGATTGACGTGTTCTTACACGTGGACCACCATAGAGCACCGAAGTGATGACGTCAATGCAATGTTTGGAACCAGAATACTTTTGTTATGTGTTTGCATGACTGGCTGTTAACAAAGGAACAGTCGAAATTTACATTTGTTTGGAACCAGTTGTCATGCAACATACGTCAGACTTCGGTACTCTATTGAAGATAAGACAGGCAGTTAACTTTTAACATCGCAATTATCCCTTAAGTTCTCTGAAAAAAACATAATTTTAATAAGAAGTCGCCGAAGCGTTAGTTCAATCATCAGTTTGGACTTACCTCGGCGACAGTTTCAAGGGAGACGTTCTTCTTGTCTTCGCCGCAGTCACGAGTCACATGGTCCTCCCATTGGAAGTATACAGGAGGGTCAACTATAGAACAGTTTCGCATAGCTCGTCGCTCCCCAGCTGAATTAATTAGTAAATTGACGAAATCCAATTAAGACACATCTGTTGTTCGTTTAAATTTCTTTCCATCCCATAGCAATGATTTTAGCCCACATAAATTAAACATATAAAACTTAGCCTTAACTTATCACAGGAAGAAATGTGAAAGTGTGAGAGAAAGAGGATATATGATGGAAAACAACTGCATCAAGTGAAAATGCGGGGAATGTTGGAACTATGCAACAACACCAGTTGAAATACCACTTTGTACATCATACCCTTAACTTGAAGTCTGGACATTATCAACTTTAAACACCACACATTTGAAAGACGTCTAGATCTCACAGTACCTACTTTAAAATTCCATCTGGACACTTGAGACAAGCGAAGTTTGGGGAAAGATTCCTTTGTAGATGTACAGAACCTGGGCAGATAAAGAAACAGGCTAACAATGTCTTAATTTGTTTTCAGATAATCTTAAGTCAGACCATTGGCTGTCGTCAGTGGACATCTGTCGATAGACCTCGCCGTGGATCCCGCTAAGGCTGAATGCCATCTCAGACCATCACTTGTAGTGTCGGATGGACAACGACCTAAGAAATAATAAAACGGTTGGAATAGTTTAAAAGCATCACATACACAAATCAGCTGCTGAAGGTAAAAACAAAAACTGCGAAAGTCAAAAAGTCTGACCTTAAAGGAACCGGCTTTGATAGCCTTTTCCCGTTTTTCCTCACCAATATCTTCTGATTGTATTGTTGTATCGCCTTTGTAAAGCTTAGAAATGTTTAAGAACATTACATCGTGGTGATATAAATGCATTTTTATTATTCTGTGAGCACACATCAATGTAGAAGTAATTTCAAGTTTGATTCTAACAACTTGAGAGCTACAAAAGTGATACGCGTAACTCAGGTTGTACTATACGCGCCCAGGTAGTTCTCATTAAATCACACCATTTGATTTTAGTGCGTGAACCATTAAGTAATCATCTGCTCCACTAAAACAGCAGGCAGCTTGCATGCCTAATTGTTAATGTGATTCTGTAAATGAATTGATTGCCCACCTACAACCACCACGAAGAAATGACATTCAAACACCACGCTTGCTGAAATCCACTGACGGTACGTAACTTGATGAGTTCCTATTAGAAAGAAGGAGCCAGGGTTTGCACTGGAAGTGACAACTGCGAGCCCCATCGATCCAATAACATCCGGTTCGCGCCAGTCCACAGTGGTTCCGTTAGAGCCAGGACTGGCTAGGGCTGTATTGGTTGCTGGACAGACAAGGTAATCTGCAGATGAGAACCAAGGACAAATTATGATGTGTCTCTGTGTCTGTAACATGACCATATTGTACTTTGTTGCGCACCACCATGGTAATTCCAGCTTAATAAAAAATATGACTTGTCTCTTACACAATGTTAACAAAAACAGCGCAAAAGAGCACAGAAACATCAATATTAGATAATGTTGCATGATCTCACAAGCTCCCTTGCTTTCTGTATTGAGTGTTTCCTCAATCGCTCACCAGACGGGCCCACCCGCGTATCAACCGACCGACCAGCAACCTGTCATGCGTTTCAAAATTGTCAAAAAACGCCAAACACTCTTCATTATTACCTCCGCTGCTTGCATCAGATGAGTCCGAAGGATAACTAGAACTTTCATCGAATGAGTCCGAAGGATAACTAGAACTTTCATCGAATGAGTCCGAAGGATAACCAGAACTTTCATCGAATGAGTCCGTATGACTTTCACACTGCAGAGGACTGTCGATGCAGACTGAGTGACCGCAGTCAAAATCACCAGGAGGACACGTCAGAGTTTCTGAAACAAAAGGTAATATACGATGGTTCATTGTGAGCGTTTGTAATTGCTTTAAAATCATATCATAAAATTAAGTAGCTCTTTAGCAATGTATTCGTACTTCGCTGCTGAATTTTTCTCACCCGTTAACGGGACACTGGCAGCTGATAACAAAAATCCAGAATCTGCTGTACTTCGATCAGTAGTGAATCTCAGCCAGATCTGATTTCCAGCAGACAGCAGATCAGGGGCCTCACTTGTCCCACTCCACTTAAAAAACTGTTTTTCATTTACGGTCACACCGTCACCAGCCCGAAAAAAGTCACAGCAGCTCTCACTTTCAAAACGGGAGAAGGTGATCCGAATCTTTCGGTCTTCCTGTGATCGGATGCTCCAGGCTATATCGATGTTGTCTTGATACCGGTAGTGGTTTTGATATGATGGGGAACTTATCTGGTGGGTCTCGTTGGCGCTGAGAATTATTTCATAGACCAATCCTGCAATAGGGAGAAAAAGAAAAAAACTTGTCTGATTATCGCATTACGCTTTCGGTATACAACCGAATACATTTGAGGCAGTTTGCCTGCGTTGCTGTGGGGCATTTTGCCGATCAACCTGAAACCTATCACTCTTCCTATAGGATTTTTCAACTGAATGACATTCAAAGTTGTACTGGTATATTATGCTAACACGTCGTTGAATCGCTTAATCGAAGGAATCTAAAGATGGGTGCATGAGCGGAAGCCTTGAACGTGACAAAGACGCTCGTCTGTGTTTAAAGTTCAATGCAACCGACCGTAGTTTGTCAGCCGTAAAGGTCTTCCTTGTACTTTGTTGGGTAAAACTACCCCGTCAAGTACATTTATATCTATCAAGTGCAAAAGGTAATATTCACATTATTATATATCCACATTACCAATGCAGTTGTCATCATTGCCATCCAAGCAATCCGCATAACCATCACACTGCCAATCACCGCTGATGCAAACTGAATGACCACAGTCAAAATCTCCAAGAGTACACGTCAAAGTTTCTGAAATAAAAGATAACGATCCGCGATAAACACTGACAGTATTTTTCTTGGCTTTTGTAGATGCCTTTAAATGACACCTTGCAACTAGAATCACCTCTGCTTCTCTCTACACATGTGCATCATGGGTATCTTTGATGACAGACTTGCCTATGGTTCCAGAATTTAGCCTGCAATATTCTTTCAGAAGTATTTTTGTAACGTTGGCATGAAATGGAGACGGATTTAGTCTTTCCAAATGCTGCCAATATTTTGGTTTGGCTAACTGAACCTTTCTCACCTGTTGACGGAACGCTGGATGCCTGTAACAGAAACCCGCGATAGACCCATATTTCATCAGCCGTGAATCTCAACCAAAGCTGATTTCCAGCAGACAGCAGATCAGGAGGCATTCGACTCCCATGCCACACAAAGAACTCGTTGCTAGTTATGTTGACACCATCACCCACCCTTACATAGTCATCATTACGCTCCGTAGCAAAACTGGAGAAGGTGATTCGAATCTTTCGGTCCTCCTGTGATCGGATGATCCAGCTCATGTCATGTTGTTTTGATAGTTTTCAGGATATGATGGAGACGATATCTGTTGAGTCTCATTGGCACTGAGAATAATGTCATGGACCAGTCCTGTGTAGATGAGAAAACGAGCCTCAAGCTGTTTAATTCTCTCGTTACAGCAGTACCGGTATATACTGCACCAAACATTGTTTACATTATTTCTCCAAATTTGTATCATAGATACAATGATTGCAGTGCCATTATGTCATTATTCATACAGTCGGAATTCATTATTCAATCCGGATAAGTCAGTGAAAGAGAACTTTAGCGTAACAAAAACATTTTCTCTCCGTGTCCTACACGTTCCCCAAGGCCGACTGTAGTTTGTCAATCGTATAGGCCTACGTATCCCATCCATTTGTTGACGGTTGATGTCTGACTTATTTTGTGCTCAGTACATACTCAAATTTGTACAAGGTACCGGTAGTATTCGCATCCATTTATAATTATTATCCTTACCAATGCAGTTGTCATCATTGCCATCCAAGCAATCCGCATAACCATCACACTGCCAATCACCGCTGATGCAAACTGAATGACCACAGTCAAAATCTCCAGGAGTACACGTCAACGTTTCTGAAATAGAAGATAACGATCCGCGATAAACACTGACAGTATTTTTCTTGGCTTTTGTAGATGCCTTAAAATGACACCATGCAACTAGAATCACCTCTGCTTCTCTCTACACAGGTGCATCATGGGTATCTTTGATGACAGACTTCATTGCCTATGGTTCAAGGATTTAGCCTGCAATATTCTTTTAGAAGTATTTTTGTTAGGTTGGCATAAAATAAAGACGGATTTAGTCTTTTCCAAATGATGCCAATATTTTGGTTTGGCTCACTAAACCTTTCTCACCTGTTGACGGAACGCTGGAAGCCTGTAACAGAAACCCGCGACATCTCCAACTCCCGTCAGCCGTGTATCTCAACCAAAGCTGATTTCCAGCAGACAGCAGATCAGGAGGCTTTCGACTCCCATGCCACACAAAGAACTCGTTGCTGGCTATGTTGACACCATCACCCACCAGTAGAAAGTCATAATTAAGCTGGGTAGCAAAACGTGAGAATGTGATGCGAATCTTCCGGTCCTCCTGTGATTGGATGATCCAGCTCATGTCGATGTTGTTTTGATAGTTTTCATGATATGATGGAGACGATATCTGTTGAGTCTCATTGGCACTGAGAATAATTTCATGGACCAGTCCTGTGTAGATGAGAAAACGAGCCTCAAGCTGTTTAATTCTCTCGTTACAGTAGTACCGGTACGTATACTGCACCAAACATTGTTTAAATTATTTCTCCAAATTTGTATCATAGATACAATGATTGCAGTGCCATTATGTCATTATTCATACAGTCGGAATTCATTATTCAATCCGGATAAGTCAGTGAAAGAGAACTTTAGGGTAACAAAAACATTTTCTCTCCGTGTCCTACACGTTCCCCAAGGCCGACTGTATATAGTTTGTCAATCGTATACGTATCCCATCCATTTGTTGACGGTTGATGTCTGACTTATTTTGTGCTCAGTACATACTCAAATTTGTACAAGGTAGTATTCGCATCCATATATAATTATTATCCTTACCAATGCAGTTGTCATCATTGCCATCCAAGCAATCCGCATAACCATCACACTGCCAATCACCGCTGATGCAAACTGAATGACCACAGTCAAAAGCTCCAGGAGTACACGTCAACGTTTCTGAAATAAAAGATAACGATCTGCGATATACACTGACAGTATTTTCTTTGGCTTTTGTAGATGCCTTAAAATGACACCATGCAACTAGAATCACCTCTGCTTCTCTCTACACAGATGCATCATGGGTATCTTTGATGACAGACTTCATTGCCTATCGTTTCAGAATTTAGCCTGCAATATTCTACTTTTAGAAGTATTTTTGTAACGTTGGCATGAGATGGAGACGGATTTAGTCCTTTCCAAATGATGCCAATATTTTGGTTTGGCTAACTGAACCTTTCTCACCTGTTGACGGAACGCTGGAAGCCTGTAACAGAAACCCGCGATGGACCCATCTTTCATCAGCCGTGAATCTCAACCAAAGCTGATTTCCAGCAGACAGCAGATCAGGAGGCATTCGACTCCCATGCCACACAAAGAACTCGTTGCTGGTTATGTTGACACCATCACCCACCCTTACATAGTCATCATTACGCTCCGTAGCAAAACTGGAGAAGGTGATTCGAATCTTTCGGTCCTCCTGTGATTGGATGATCCAGCTCATGTCGACGTTGTTATGATAGTTTTCAGGATATGATGGAGACGATATCTGTTGAGTCTCATTGGCACTGAGAATAATCTCATGGACCAGTCCTGTGTAAATGGAAAAGCGAGCATCAATTATTTCGTTAGAGTACCGTAATGTGTATGTGGCAACCAAAATATTGTTTAAATAATGTTTCCAATTTCTATCGGAGATACAGGAATTGAGATACCACCATTTCAGTTATCATTAAGTCGCAGTGTGTTATTCAATCAGTATGGCCCACAAAATATGTATCCACTGATGCAAAGATAATATCCGAGTGGATTACGAGGAGACAGGAAAAAGATGAACGTTAAACAGAGACGAGCAATTGTCATGTATTTCTATCAAGAGTGCCGTCCAAACCCCATTTTCTCTCCGCTTCCTACACATTCCCTGAGGCCAACATGTAGTTTATCAACGTATCCCATCTATTTGTTGAACATTGAGTTACATTTTGTATTTTCAGTACATACTTGAACTTGTTCAATGTATTATTTCCATACATTGGCACTGAGAAAAATGTCCTGGACCAGACATGTGTGAGTGGGAAAGCGAGCCTCAAGCTGTTAATTTACCTCGTCAACCAAATAATTAGGTGATCGGGCTGATCTCCGATCACCTCCTATTGTACGGGTTCTAAGTTTTTCCTTGTTTTTCTTGACAATAATTTTCCGCAGCTTTTCTCCCAAATGGTACAACTTGAAACTTCACGTGAACATCGACCATGATTAGTTGGTGTGCATACAAGTGTGACGTCATGATAACGTCATCCTGTATCCAATTACAAGTATTTTTTTACCTCAATCAATTGATGATTTTACCTCATTCTTTCAACTGTATCTCATGAACTAATGGAGCTATGCTATTCATGATTTGGGAACTTGAGCATTCAACATTTTTGATCGGGAGGGGAATGTCGTCTGACCTTTACTTCCGGTGTTACTGGAAGGTCAAAGTTAGGTTAAGTTTAAAGGTCGTGTATACGATTGATAATCCCCCAATTTTTTTATTAAATTATTAAGAAATATCCGAATAGACTGTAAGTTAATAGCAATCTTAATCATCCTGTGAAATGATGGCACCAGGTGTGCTGTCATTTTCAAGAAAAGTTGAAATTTATATCGTTTTCCAACGATTGCTCCAAGAAATGTTGGAAAACTGCCGCCTATTGACCGAATGCTGTTAATCCGTGTTGTGTCTGAAATAGTTTAACAATCCGAAAACGGGCGCACGCGTAGTGTACCGAAGCGATGGTTGTTACCAGTGCATGCAGTGGATCTTGGACGTTCCGCTCGTCCCTCGGCCTCTGTACATGTTATGTGACCAATTGAAAACGATCCCATTTACCAAAATTTGGCTTATTTTACAAGAGGGCGCTATAACAAATGTCGCCCGACAGTTGAAGACGAACGTCGTTTTTTCTCTCGTTTTGTTGTTCGCCATCCAAGAACGCAAAACTTTGAACAGGTCAGTGAAACGATATTTCATATGAAATACTAACCCCACATCCGCCCATTTCTGAAAAATTGCAACAATGACCAATAATGTACACTACATTTAAAGGGGCTGTGTCGTCACGATCATAGCAGGCTTGCGGCTGTACACTGAATCCCGAACTGATGAACGCAGATGAACCCAGTAACTGCAAATAATACCCCACGACCGCGCGCTGACCTACAGGGCTCGCGCGCGCTGACCCACAGGGCGCGCGCGCCAGATCAGATTACAATATTGCAATGACTGCTGCATGCATGATCCTGTAGTTGGGTCATTCCATGTCAGACCAACACACCTTTAGACCTTATGTCTTCCGATTTTGATAAAAATTGCTGTGCTTGTAGGTATTGATGAGTAAGGAAAACATACCAATTTTTGGCCCGATCCGCCTTTCCATGTGGTCAGGGCGGAGATTACAAAAAATTGACAATTTTTGCTTAAAACAACACCCTTTTAGTAAAAATACATCACAACCCTGTCAGTTTTCACCGAATATATGCAAATTTGGTATCAAAATAGTGAGAATAACATGCTCTAATCAACTATGTTGTCAAAATTAAGTTTTGTCAAAAGCAGGTCACCATGACCTTTGATACACCACCTTGACCTTTGACCCCATTTTAAAAACAAAGTATCATTCAGAAAATCAATGAAATAAAAACTGTTTGATAGAGTGTGTCATTCTCTATTAGAATCCGTTTAAATCTTCCTGGGATCTTCAAAATTGAAAATTTATGACTGTTTTTAACAGTTTGTAGGCTATAAATGAGTCCATTTATAGCACTTACATTGGAAGTCACCCTACCACGACTTCTGTTTCAAAACTTCTGTTTTTATTGTTATTTTCAAGATGGCCGCCATTCTTCTGTAAATTTTCGACAACCGTAGGTTTTCAACTTTTCTAAGACACAAAAATGAAAGAGACATGCTGTACAACAAAATTGAATTTGTTTACAGTGGTTTGAATAGTTTGAGTAAGCTTGTACATTGTATTTTGTTTTCCGATGGATCGGTTGACATTTTGTGGTTTTTGTTCACCTCATTTTCCACTGGTAAAAAGTAAAAAAATCCAGGCGGCCCCCAAAAAGAAGCGGGCGGGGACGCTAAACATGTTTTTTTTTTACTTCGCCTTTAATATTTCAAGATTTATGTCTGCAAATAACGCAGAAATCACAATATACATGTACCATGTGAATGCTTTGAGTGACCTCACATTGTGCTGAGAACATCTAACACAGAAACCGCAAACTTTTTCCCCTATACTGCATGAAAATTTCCTGACTAAAGTCAAAAATTAAATGTTGTGCGAAGTGTTTGTACAATTCTAAACACAAATGGATGGTTTCCAAGATTTTGCTGTTCCTTACCGATTTTGGTGGGGTATTAAAGTAAAATCTTTCCATGGTCTAAGTTTTGTTGAATCCACTATTTAATTAATTATATAAATTACCCAGATGTCAAAATTAAAGTTTCTTTGCACATTTAAGACTATTACCGTACATTAGATTTCCTTCATGACCATATTACACAAGTTACAGACTTGTAATTTGGTAACTTTGAAAACAGTATGTATGATCGCTGTGCTGGGTGTGGGTAGAACTGGGCCCAAGTTGTACTTATAAATATTATCTGTAATGGGCTAGCAAACTATCAAACTGCTGTTGACTTTCTCCATCATGCATGCCTTGTGTGTAATTTGCAGAGAGTATTATTATGCATGATTTTGGCGCCCCCATGTGTCATGTTTTGTCCAGTCAGTACCAAAGACAGCACCTCATTATCACAGCACAACTCGGACTCAATACTGTTCGTAAAAATACTCACAAGATACCCTCCTCAAATTTCAAAAAAGTACTGCCCTGTGTGGTTTTGCACTCGCTACAAACCAAGAATAATGTTAGTAATTTGCTGAAACAGAAGAGTAAGTGTGGTGACTTCCAATATATATACAGGCTAAATTGGCTCATCTACCAATTGTTAAAAAACAGTAATAAAAATTTAAATTTTGAAGAACCCAGAAAGATTTAAACAGATTCTAATAGAGAATGACACACACTACCAAACAGTTTTAATTTCAAAGATTTCCTGAATGATACTATATTTTTTAAATGGGGTCAAAGGTCAAGGTGGTTTTTCAAAGGTCATGGTGACCTACTTTTGACAAAACTTAATTTTGACAGCATAGTTGATTAGAGCATGTTATTCTCATTATTTTGATACCAAATTTGCATATATTCGGTGAAAACTGACAGGGTTGTGATGTATTTTTACTAAAAGGGTGGTGTTTTAAGCTAAAATTGTCAATTTTTTGTAATCTCCGCCCTGACCACATGGAAAGGCGGATCGGGCCAAAAATTGGTATGTTTTCCTTGCTCATCAATACCTACAAGCACATCCATTTTTATTAAAATCGGAAGACATAAGGTCTAAAGGTGTGTTGGTCTGACATGGAATGACCCAGCTGCATGTACAAGTATTTTGTATGTGTTTGTGCCACCAAAAATATACGATAGGCCTACAGTCGAACATAGTCCGTGACACCCCACCCGCCAAACGCCAAATTGAACCATGACAGAACTAAACGAAAATAAGTAAATCTGTATTTATATTTGTAAAATAAAAAATGCACCAGCCCCTTCCTAGGCCTATACAAAAATAAAGTTGTAGGCCTATGTATCGAAATAAATTTCGACTAAAATCGGCTGTGCGTGCAATGATGAGCAAATCAAAGTAAAACAGCTATACTGATGCCGATATTGAGTCAACGACCTTGTGTTACATTTGACGGCAGGAATTCATGGAAAGTTACATCATAAGAGTTATTTCAACACTATCAAATAATAAAAACAATAATAACAAGTATTACCAATAAATAATATACGCCAAACAAATGAGATTTCACCAGTGGCGAGTAAATCCGTGTCGAAAAGTGGGGATGGTTATTTAATTTGTCAACGAAGTACTGCATCTTGAACTTTTTCTCAACGGGGGATACCCCTGCCCTAAACACCGCTTGAAATTTGAAAACATCACTTTGTGTACAATTTTCCCCTTCTTAAATTTAGGAAACAAAAAAGAAATACAAATCGGCGGGCACCTGATACTCCTTCCCCGTGTTTACGCCACTGGCGCACAGATCCCACATCACTATAATAAAGATGACTACCGAAGAAACAAAGAAATAAACACCCCGACAAATATTCAAACAACCCTAATTTTCACCTGTTTTGCACGAATTATTCGCTTATTACTTTTTATGACATGAACAATTCACATACCGAGTACATGGATCGGATGTATACTGTACATGTAATGTATGTACTGTACATGTTGGTGACTATACATTACATGTAGACTTGATGTGCGGAAATGTTGTTGGAATAGCGACCAAGTAAAGTTGTTTCAGCTCTATCTATCAACTATTTAAAAAAAATGTACTTCTAAGTTCTAGATTTAAATTTTTTTTTCGCTGCTAAAGAACTGTCTGCAGCCACTACCCCTCTTTTAGTAGCATGATAATTTTGTTATTAAAGTGACGGGTCAAAATAAGCCTGAAGCTTTTTATCGACCTAAGTTTACAAGCAATATACGAACAAGATACATCCAGATGAATGTACACATAATACATAGACCATTTTACGGATACCCCGCCTGTGGGATTTTGTTGGATGTTCATTAGGAGTGTCTCCTTCTGAATCTGTGTAGACGTCACTGTAATTAAGGCTGGACTTTGGTGGTTTTCTTTTTTTTGAGTTTGAAACTGCGTATTACTTTGTGCCTGGCTATATACTACGTCAAAGGTTGATCGTGGATGATCGTCATGATTTGTATGATCTTGAGAATCCATTGGGGTTTGTTGCGAAAGTTTATCCCATGATATGTCATCAGAAACTGAATCTAAATCTGTGGATAAATCGGCCATTACCGATATCTAGAAGGGAGTATTCCAATACACCTCGCGATTTAATGATATTGCTTACCTGTGTCCTAAAAGGTAAAGTTAGTGATCAAGGATCAGCCGTTGATGAGGGGCAAAATTGAAATTTCGCGCCACATCACGTCACCGCTCGACAGGAAGTTTTTCCGATTTTGCATACTTTGCGACGTCGACACAAAGACCATGGTGAGAATTCTATATTGTAATTGTGGGACTGACTGTATTTATTTATTTATTACATTTCTTTACCCAGGGTGTGCCTAAACAGTTTAAAATATAGAGTACCGAAGTGATGACGTCAATCAATACAATGTTTGGAACCGGAATACATTCTAAACTGCATTTGTTTGGAACCATTGCCGCGGCAACTGACGTCAGACTTCGGTACTCTATACAGTAGGCCTATACAGTTGTCTACCTAGTCTTGGTTCAAGACGTTGTTACGCATATACGCGATAACCGGCCGCCGCGAGAGGGCGTTATCACGACAAAATAATTATTAAGCACGAACGGCCAGTAACAACGTCTTGGGAATTTCGTAGAAGCCGTGTTGTGCGCACGCACCTGCTTAGCCCAATAATTGCAGCGCGCATTATGTAGTTTGCACCTTCCAATTCCCCGTCGTATCTCCCTCGCGTCGATCGTCACAGTTGCAAGACGTCGCATGCGAACACGAGCGGTGAACTTGACACTGCAGCCGCTAGCGCATAGCCGGCAAAGCATAGCAGCTTCGATCGCGAACGGCGCCCCTTCGCCAGTATAGATAGCTACCAGACTATTGTGCAACTTCATGCAGCTCTTCTTCGTATGTGCGCATGCGTGAAGAGAAAATATTCCTCATTTTCATACAGAATTGACGCATGCGCACTAGTTTTCCTCATTTTTCAAATTTACAGTTATAAAGCCATGATTCTTAACCCCTTGGGCACGGTATTTTACGGGAGACGTCGGGGTGTTGCAGCGGTTCTGGCAGCCAAATCGAACTGCTACAATGTGTTTTTGCAGTCAAGCATGACATAAACAATAATCCAACAATGGATTAAAACTGCACAAACGGCGGCCAATGGCGTCATCCGGCCGCATAATTTTGTTTCCAAGGAAGGTTAGGGGCTGTTATCATCAACGGGCGTATCTAGACCGCTATTACCATCATGCATATTCATGATTAAGTTATTTTTTATAATAAGCATCGCACGCATCATTCAGACAACAATATAAGGTTGAAGTAAAATATTTGGTCCAGCTACTGTTGTGGCTCTATTGGTAGAGCATTAGGCTTTGGACTACAGAGGCCTGGGTTCGAATCCTTTGCCCGATTTATATTTCTTTTTCTTGTACTAATTGTGGTGTGGAGGATTTTATTTCAAGGGAAAACAAGTCGGAGAACGTGTCTCAGCTCACACAGCCAAGTACAGCGCCCATTTATGATAATTGCCCTAACTTTCCTAGGGAAACAAAATCACGCCATCCGGCCTGGTGACATTTTTTTGACGCCATATGGCGTCATCCGATACGCAAGGGATAATGGTATTCATTCAACCATGTTCGGGTATTGTACTGCCGCCGTGTGGTTTCTTCTCTGTTTCAATAGATTTGAAAAATTCTCTCAGGCAGTAACAGCTTAGTGGCCGAGTGGTTAAGCGAGTCGTTCATCGAGTCGTTTATCGGCTCTTAAGCTGAGGGTTCGATTCCCAGCTTTTCAGTATTTCCTTTTTCTTTTCCAGAAATGTGATTGTCATTATTTATAAGAGTATTCGTTTACCGTCCCCAAATACCAACTGTACTGTGGCGTGCGGTCGATTAGCAGTGCAGTTGGGACCGCTCGTGATGTCCAGGTAAGCATCTTCGTACAGGCTCATGGCACGTTTGGCTGGCTCGGCAGTCATTGCTTAGGGTGCAGCCATGTTCCTCCCTTTTACGGTGCTAGACGTTCGAGTTATATGGATGAGTGGGGAAGGAGGTGTGATGGACCGGGGTCTGATCTGTGACGGACCGGAATCCGAGCCCTTAAGAGTCCTACATGGGAGCCGGTAAGCCGGAGTATGGGGCCCCGGTGAATCGCGGCACCTGAAAGCTTGGTCAACATCACATAACTTTTTTTGTTTAAAAAGGCATAATACCAGAATGCATATTTGATTGATTAACTCTAAGGGTTTCCGGAAAAAAAAAGAGTAATGTTTTTTCTAACATTTCTCTATTTATTATTATATTTAAAAGTAGTGTACACGATTGGTAATCGTCCAATTTGTTTTTACTGAATTATTACGAAATACCTTACTCGATTGTAAGTTAATAGTAGTCTCAATCATCCTGTGAAATTACGGCACTAGTTGTGCTGTCGTTGTCAAGAAAAGTAGAAATTGATATCGTTTTCTAACGATTTTCAGCTGGAAAACGTTGGAAAACTGCCCTTAAGACTTAAGTCAAGGCGCGCGTGGCTACCCGAACAGTGGCGCGCCCCGGACATGCTGCCATTCGGAGCGCGTCACGCGTCCAGGTAGCCACGCGTGCCTTGACAAAAGGCTTTCATCCGCCAAACGGCTAGAAAGGAGCGCCGTTTTTCTCTCTTGTTTTCGCCATCCAACAACGCAAAACTTTGAACAGGTTAGTAGAACGATATTTCCTGTAAAACACTAACCCCCAAATCCGCCCATTTTTGAAAATTGTAACAATGACCGATCATGTACATCACCTTTAAGGACATTTATTTTGCAAGCTTCGACTTCTCAGAATATGCACCCATGTCTGTTCCCGCAATTATTTTTTTATTATTTTATTTATTGGGTATTTAGTATAATTATTGTGAAGGGAAATTCGATCCTACGAAGCTTCGATCGCGAACGGCGCCCCTTCGGCCAGTAGTATAGATAGCTACCAGACTATTGTGCCACTTCTTGGCAGCTCTTCTTCGTATATGCGCGTGCATGAAGAGAAAATGTTCCTCATTTTCATACAGAATTGCGCATGCGCACTAGTTTTCCCCATTTTTCGGCGGAAGATTTTACGAAATTCCCAAGACGTTGTTACTGGCGGTTCGTGGCTATTAAAGGGGCTGTGTCGTCACGATCATAGCAGGCTTGCGGCTGTACACTGAATCCCGAACTGATGAACGCAGATGAACCCAGTAACTGCAAATAATTCCCCACGACCGCGCGCTGACCTACATTGACGACAGGAATTTATGTAAAGTTACATCATAAGAGTTATTTCAACACTATCAAATAATAAACACAATAATAACAGGTATTACCAATAAATAATATACGCCAAACAAATGAGATTTCACCAGTGGCGAGTAAATCCGTGTCGAAAAGTGGGGATGATTATTGAATTTGTCAACGAAGTACTGCATCTTAAACTTTTTCTCAACGGGGGATACCCCTGCCCTAAACACCGCTTGAAATTTGAAACATCAATTTGTGTACAATTTTCCCCTTTTTAAATTTACGAAACAAAAAAGAAATACAAATCGGCGGGCCCCTGAACTCCTTCCCCGTGTTTACGCCACTGGCGCACAGATCCCCACATCACTATGATAAAGATTTTAAGGCAAAAACTCACTCTTTCTTTTCAGGAAGTTTCCGTAAAACTACTGATGAAAATCTTCGTAGGTTTAAATCTGCCCTGGATTCTTGTGACTGGTCTGTGGTTTTTAAAAATAGACTTTATCACAGATATATTCGGTGTCCTAATCATTCTAATCGTCTAAAGTACACCAGTTATAGAAACTCACTCACAACTTTACTGCGCACTGCAAAACAAAATTATCAAATTCCTCTCTGTGATTTGAGTTACCATGATTATTTATATAATTCCAATCCCTTTTCTATTTTCTTAGATCCAGTAACCGAACATGAACTATATACCATTGTTTCTAATTTAACTAATAAGCAAAGTTCTGGTCATGATACGATTACCAGTACTGTTATCAAAGCTATTTTTCCTGCCATTTCCAAGCCCCTAGCTTTCATTATGAATATGTCATTAAGTACAGGTATAGTTCCGGATTCCATGAAAATTGCCAAAGTTATTCCTGTTTTTAAGAAAGGTGATTCCCATTTAGTTAATAATTATAGACCTATTTCCATTCTAACATCTTTTTCTAAAATTCTTGAACGTATTATTTACGTTCACACGTCTCGGTTCTTAATAAAACATAATATTTTATCAGATTCGCAATATGGATTTAGGGAGAATCATTCCACTTCACATGCTATTTTACAGTTGATAGATACAATTATTGCTGGTCATGAACAGTCTTCTCATGCTCTGGGAATTTTTCTGGACCTCTCCAAGGCATTCAATACAATTGATCATGATATACTTCTGGCTAAACTTTCCTTTTATGGAATAAGAGGGATTGCCTTGGAGTGGTTCAGGAATTATCTCTCTAATCTGTCGTAAACAATTTGTATTTTTTAATGAACACCAGTCTTCTCCTAAAGAGTTGCTTTGCGGAGTTCCACAGGGATCCATTTTGGGACCACTTCTTTTTTCCATCTATATTAACGATTTTGAGAAATCTTCTAATACTTTGTCATTTATTTTATTTGCAGATGACTCCAATTTATTTTATACTCATAGCAGTTTGAACACTCTGGTTAATGTCGTTAATACAGAACTTATTAGAGTTTCCAAATGGATTAAAGCCAATAGATTATCCCTCAACATTGATAAAACTTCTTTTATGTTGTTTAGCAACTCAGCCAGTACACTTCCCACTGAGATTCTGTTTGATAACTCCCCTGTTACTCAAACCAACTGTATCAAATTTTTTGGGTATTTTTATTGATGAAAAATTATCATGGAAATCTCATGTGAACTATGTATGTAAAATAATTTCAAGAAATATTGGTATTATTAACAGATTGAAATATTGTTTTCCTTCCAAAATTGTATTTAATATTTATAACGCATTAATTTCGCCATATATTTCCTATGGTATTCTGGCCTGGGGCAACTCTAGTCTGTTCTTGTCGTTTAAATAGAATTTTGGTTTTACAGAAAAGGGCATTGCGTGTTATTGACCGTGTAGATTTTAGAGCTCATTCTGACCCATTGTTCTTTAATCACAATACTCTTAAAATTAATGACATATATTCCCTCCAGTTGGGAATTTTATGCATCAGCTTGTTGCTCATAAATTACCTAATTCGTTTGAACGATTGTTTGAGATTAATGCCGTTATTCATCGATATTATACCAGACAGATTAAAGATGTCCATATCCCATACATACGTACTGCTCAAGCTAAGAAATTTATTGTGTATCAGGGTCCGAAATTCTGGAACTCACTATGTCAAACTCTCAGAAGTATTATAAGTCGATCTCTATTTAAGAAAAAAACTTAAGGCTCTGCTTTTGGACAAATACTCTTCTTAATTTTTTTTTCTTTTCTAATCAGCGGTGTACAAATTCTCTAAATGATCCTCTGTGTAACTTCTGTTGTTTTACCGTACTTGTCCTTGGTTTGTCCTGTTTGTGTTGGTCCTTGTCAATTTATACGTGTAACATAAGTCAATTTGTCTGTGTAGTTTAATGGAACCAGTGTAACCTATGATAATACCATGAACATTTCATTTTTCTACACGTCAATGGGCTTTTCTACTTGACAAGCTTGCTTTTGGAGAAGCCCACCACTTAATCTTATCCGTTTATCTAGTATGACTAAATCTTTTGTAAGTTTTTGGGATTAAGTGGAAATAAATATGAATGAATGAATGAATGAAAGATGACTACCGAAGAAACAAAGAAATAGAAACCCCGACAAATATTCAAACAACCCTAATTTTCACCTGTTTTGCACGAATTATTCGCTTATTACTTTTTATGACATGAACAATTCACATACCGAGTACATGGATCGGATGTATACTGTACATGTAATGTATGTACTGTACATGTTGGTGACTATACATTACATGTAGACTTGATGTGCGGAAATGTTGTTGGAATAGCGACCAAGTAAAGTTGTTTCAGCTCTATCTATCAACTATTTAAAAAAAATGTACTTCTAAGTTCTAGATTAAAATTTTGTTTTCGCTGCTAAAGAACTGTCTGCAGCCACTACCCCTCTTTTAGTAGCATGATAATTTTGTTATTAAAGTGACGGGTCAAAATAAGCCTGAAGCTTTTTATCGACCTAAGTTTACAAGCAATATACGAACAAGATACATCCAGATGAATGTACACATAATACATAGACCATTTTACGGATACCCCGCCTGTGGGATTTTGTTGGATGTTCATTAGGAGTGTCTCCTTCTGAATCTGTGTAGACGTCACTGTAATTAAGGCTGGACTTTGGTCGTTTTCTTTTTTTGAGTTTGAAACTGCGTATTACTTTGTGCCTGGCTATATACTACGTCAAAGGTTGATCGTGGATGATCGTCATGATTTGTATGATCTTGAGAATCCATTGGGGTTTGTTGCGAAAGTTTATCCCATGATATGTCATCAGAAACTGAATCTAAATCTGTGGATAAATCGGCCATTACCGATATCTAGAAGGGAGTATTCCAATACACCTCGCGATTTAATGATATTGCTTACCTGTGTCCTAAAAGGTAAAGTTAGTGATCAAGGATCAGCCGTTGATGAGGGGCAAAATTGAAATTTCGCGCCACATCACGTCACCGCTCGACAGGAAGTTTTTCCGATTTTGCATACTTTGCGACGTCGACACAAAGACCATGGTGAGAATTCTATATTGTAATTGTGGGACTGACTGTATTTATTTATTTATTACATTTCTTTACCCAGGGTGTGCCTAAACAGTTTAAAACATAGAGTACCGAAGTGATGACGTCAATCAATACAATGTTTGGAACCGGAATACATTCTAAACTGCATTTGTTTGGAACCATTGCCGCGGCAACTGACGTCAGACTTCGGTACTCTATACAGTAGGCCTATACAGTTGTCTACCTAGTCTTGGTTCAAGACGTTGTTACGCATATACGCGATAACCGGCCGCCGCGAGAGGGCGTTATCACGACAAAATAATTATTAAGCACGAACGGCCAGTAACAACGTCTTGGGAATTTCGTAGAAGCCGTGTTGTGCGCACGCACCTGCTTAGCCCAATAATTGCAGCGCGCATTATGTAGTTTGCACCTTCCAATTCCCCGTCGTATCTCCCTCGCGTCGATCGTCACAGTTGCAAGACGTCGCATGCGAACACGAGCGGTGAACTTGACACTGCAGCCGCTAGCGCATAGCCGGCAAAGCATAGCAGCTTCGATCGCGAACGGCGCCCCTTCGCCAGTATAGATAGCTACCAGACTATTGTGCAACTTCATGCAGCTCTTCTTCGTATGTGCGCATGCGTGAAGAGAAAATATTCCTCATTTTCATACAGAATTGACGCATGCGCACTAGTTTTCCTCATTTTTCAAATTTACAGTTATAAAGCCATGATTCTTAACCCCTTGGGCACGGTATTTTACGGGAGACGTCGGGGTGTTGCAGCGGTTCTGGCAGCCAAATCGAACTGCTACAATGTGTTTTTGCAGTCAAGCATGACATAAACAATAATCCAACAATGGATTAAAACTGCACAAACGGCGGCCAATGGCGTCATCCGGCCGCATAATTTTGTTTCCAAGGAAGGTTAGGGGCTGTTATCATCAACGGGCGTATCTAGACCGCTATTACCATCATGCATATTCATGATTAAGTTATTTTTTATAATAAGCATCGCACGCATCATTCAGACAACAATATAAGGTTGAAGTAAAATATTTGGTCCAGCTACTGTTGTGGCTCTATTGGTAGAGCATTAGGCTTTGGACTACAGAGGCCTGGGTTCGAATCCTTTGCCCGATTTATATTTCTTTTTCTTGTACTAATTGTGGTGTGGAGGATTTTATTTCAAGGGAAAACAAGTCGGAGAACGTGTCTCAGCTCACACAGCCAAGTACAGCGCCCATTTATGATAATTGCCCTAACTTTCCTAGGGAAACAAAATCACGCCATCCGGCCTGGTGACATTTTTTTGACGCCATATGGCGTCATCCGATACGCAAGGGATAATGGTATTCATTCAACCATGTTCGGGTATTGTACTGCCGCCGTGTGGTTTCTTCTCTGTTTCAATAGATTTGAAAAATTCTCTCAGGCAGTAACAGCTTAGTGGCCGAGTGGTTAAGCGAGTCGTTCATCGAGTCGTTTATCGGCTCTTAAGCTGAGGGTTCGATTCCCAGCTTTTCAGTATTTCCTTTTTCTTTTCCAGAAATGTGATTGTCATTATTTATAAGAGTATTCGTTTACCGTCCCCAAATACCAACTGTACTGTGGCGTGCGGTCGATTAGCAGTGCAGTTGGGACCGCTCGTGATGTCCAGGTAAGCATCTTCGTACAGGCTCATGGCACGTTTGGCTGGCTCGGCAGTCATTGCTTAGGGTGCAGCCATGTTCCTCCCTTTTACGGTGCTAGACGTTCGAGTTATATGGATGAGTGGGGAAGGAGGTGTGATGGACCGGGGTCTGATCTGTGACGGACCGGAATCCGAGCCCTTAAGAGTCCTACATGGGAGCCGGTAAGCCGGAGTATGGGGCCCCGGTGAATCGCGGCACCTGAAAGCTTGGTCAACATCACATAACTTTTTTTGTTTAAAAAGGCATAATACCAGAATGCATATTTGATTGATTAACTCTAAGGGTTTCCGGAAAAAAAAAGAGTAATGTTTTTTCTAACATTTCTCTATTTATTATTATATTTAAAAGTAGTGTACACGATTGGTAATCGTCCAATTTGTTTTTACTGAATTATTACGAAATACCTTACTCGATTGTAAGTTAATAGTAGTCTCAATCATCCTGTGAAATTACGGCACTAGTTGTGCTGTCGTTGTCAAGAAAAGTAGAAATTGATATCGTTTTCTAACGATTTTCAGCTGGAAAACGTTGGAAAACTGCCCTTAAGACTTAAGTCAAGGCGCGCGTGGCTACCCGAACAGTGGCGCGCCCCGGACATGCTGCCATTCGGAGCGCGTCACGCGTCCAGGTAGCCACGCGTGCCTTGACAAAAGGCTTTCATCCGCCAAACGGCTAGAAAGGAGCGCCGTTTTTCTCTCTTGTTTTCGCCATCCAACAACGCAAAACTTTGAACAGGTTAGTAGAACGATATTTCCTGTAAAACACTAACCCCCAAATCCGCCCATTTTTGAAAATTGTAACAATGACCGATCATGTACATCACCTTTAAGGACATTTATTTTGCAAGCTTCGACTTCTCAGAATATGCACCCATGTCTGTTCCCGCAATTATTTTTTTATTATTTTATTTATTGGGTATTTAGTATAATTATTGTGAAGGGAAATTCGATCCTACGAAGCTTCGATCGCGAACGGCGCCCCTTCGGCCAGTAGTATAGATAGCTACCAGACTATTGTGCCACTTCTTGGCAGCTCTTCTTCGTATATGCGCGTGCATGAAGAGAAAATGTTCCTCATTTTCATACAGAATTGCGCATGCGCACTAGTTTTCCCCATTTTTCGGCGGAAGATTTTACGAAATTCCCAAGACGTTGTTACTGGCGGTTCGTGGCTATTAAAGGGGCTGTGTCGTCACGATCATAGCAGGCTTGCGGCTGTACACTGAATCCCGAACTGATGAACGCAGATGAACCCAGTAACTGCAAATAATTCCCCACGACCGCGCGCTGACCTACATTGACGACAGGAATTTATGTAAAGTTACATCATAAGAGTTATTTCAACACTATCAAATAATAAACACAATAATAACAGGTATTACCAATAAATAATATACGCCAAACAAATGAGATTTCACCAGTGGCGAGTAAATCCGTGTCGAAAAGTGGGGATGATTATTGAATTTGTCAACGAAGTACTGCATCTTAAACTTTTTCTCAACGGGGGATACCCCTGCCCTAAACACCGCTTGAAATTTGAAACATCAATTTGTGTACAATTTTCCCCTTTTTAAATTTACGAAACAAAAAAGAAATACAAATCGGCGGGCACCTGATACTCCTTCCCCGTGTTTACGCCACTGGCGCACAGATCCCACATCACTATAATAAATGATCCTCTGTGTAACTTCTGTTGTTTTACCGTACTTGTCCTTGGTTTGTCCTGTTTGTGTTGGCCCTTGTCAATTTATACGTGTAACATAAGTCAATTTTTCTGTGTAGTTTAATGGAACCAGTGTAACCTATGATAATACCATGAACATTTAATTTTTCTACAAGTCAAAGGGCTTTTCTACTTGACAAGCTTGCTTTTTGGAGAAGCCCACCACTTAATCTTATCCGTTTATCTAGTATGACTAAATCTTTTGTAAGTTTTTGGGATTAAGTGGAAATAAATATGAATGAATGAATGAATGAAAGATGACTACCGAAGAAACAAAGAAATAAAAACCCCGACAAATATTCAAACAACCCTAATTTTCACCTGTTTTGCACGAATTATTCGCTTATTACTTTTTATGACATGAACAATTCACATACCGAGTACATGGATCGGATGTATACTGTACATGTAATGTATGTACTGTACATGTTGATGACTATACATTACATGTAGACTTGATGTGCGGAAATGTTGTTGGAATAGCGACCAAGTAAACATGTTTCAGCTATATCTATCAACTATTTAAAAAAAATGTACTTCTAAGTTCTAGATTAAAAATTTTTTTTCGCTGCTAAAGAACTGTCTGCAGCCACTACCCCTCTTTTAGTAGCATGATAATTTTGTTATTAAAGTGACGGGTCAAAATAAGCCTGAAGCTTTTTATCGACCTAAGTTTACAAGCAATATACGAACAAGATACATCCAGATGAATGTACACATAATACATAGACCATTTTACGGATACCCCGCCTGTGGGATTTTGTTGGATGTTCATTAGGAGTGTCTCCTTCTGAATCTGTGTAGACGTCACTGTAATTAAGGCTGGACTTTGGTCGTTTTCTTTTTTTGAGTTTGAAACTGCGTATTACTTTGTGCCTGGCTATATACTACGTCAAAGGTTGATCGTGGATGATCGTCATGATTTGTATGATCTTGAGAATCCATTGGGGTTTGTTGCGAAAGTTTATCCCATGATATGTCATCAGAAACTGAATCTAAATCTGTGGATAAATCGGCCATTACCGATATCTAGAAGGGAGTATTCCAATACACCTCGCGATTTAATGATATTGCTTACCTGTGTCCTAAAAGGTAAAGTTAGTGATCAAGGATCAGCCGTTGATGAGGGGCAAAATTGAAATTTCGCGCCACATCACGTCACCGCTCGACAGGAAGTTTTTCCGATTTTGCATACTTTGCGACGTCGACACAAAGACCATGGTGAGAATTCTATATTGTAATTGTGGGACTGACTGTATTTATTTATTTATTACATTTCTTTACCCAGGGTGTGCCTAAACAGTTTAAAATATAGAGTACCGAAGTGATGACGTCAATCAATACAATGTTTGGAACCGGAATACATTCTAAACTGCATTTGTTTGGAACCATTGCCGCGGCAACTGACGTCAGACTTCGGTACTCTATACAGTAGGCCTATACAGTTGTCTACCTAGTCTTGGTTCAAGACGTTGTTACGCATATACGCGATAACCGGCCGCCGCGAGAGGGCGTTATCACGACAAAATAATTATTAAGCACGAACGGCCAGTAACAACGTCTTGGGAATTTCGTAGAAGCCGTGTTGTGCGCACGCACCTGCTTAGCCCAATAATTGCAGCGCGCATTATGTAGTTTGCACCTTCCAATTCCCCGTCGTATCTCCCTCGCGTCGATCGTCACAGTTGCAAGACGTCGCATGCGAACACGAGCGGTGAACTTGACACTGCAGCCGCTAGCGCATAGCCGGCAAAGCATAGCAGCTTCGATCGCGAACGGCGCCCCTTCGCCAGTATAGATAGCTACCAGACTATTGTGCAACTTCATGCAGCTCTTCTTCGTATGTGCGCATGCGTGAAGAGAAAATATTCCTCATTTTCATACAGAATTGACGCATGCGCACTAGTTTTCCTCATTTTTCAAATTTACAGTTATAAAGCCATGATTCTTAACCCCTTGGGCACGGTATTTTACGGGAGACGTCGGGGTGTTGCAGCGGTTCTGGCAGCCAAATCGAACTGCTACAATGTGTTTTTGCAGTCAAGCATGACATAAACAATAATCCAACAATGGATTAAAACTGCACAAACGGCGGCCAATGGCGTCATCCGGCCGCATAATTTTGTTTCCAAGGAAGGTTAGGGGCTGTTATCATCAACGGGCGTATCTAGACCGCTATTACCATCATGCATATTCATGATTAAGTTATTTTTTATAATAAGCATCGCACGCATCATTCAGACAACAATATAAGGTTGAAGTAAAATATTTGGTCCAGCTACTGTTGTGGCTCTATTGGTAGAGCATTAGGCTTTGGACTACAGAGGCCTGGGTTCGAATCCTTTGCCCGATTTATATTTCTTTTTCTTGTACTAATTGTGGTGTGGAGGATTTTATTTCAAGGGAAAACAAGTCGGAGAACGTGTCTCAGCTCACACAGCCAAGTACAGCGCCCATTTATGATAATTGCCCTAACTTTCCTAGGGAAACAAAATCACGCCATCCGGCCTGGTGACATTTTTTTGACGCCATATGGCGTCATCCGATACGCAAGGGATAATGGTATTCATTCAACCATGTTCGGGTATTGTACTGCCGCCGTGTGGTTTCTTCTCTGTTTCAATAGATTTGAAAAATTCTCTCAGGCAGTAACAGCTTAGTGGCCGAGTGGTTAAGCGAGTCGTTCATCGAGTCGTTTATCGGCTCTTAAGCTGAGGGTTCGATTCCCAGCTTTTCAGTATTTCCTTTTTCTTTTCCAGAAATGTGATTGTCATTATTTATAAGAGTATTCGTTTACCGTCCCCAAATACCAACTGTACTGTGGCGTGCGGTCGATTAGCAGTGCAGTTGGGACCGCTCGTGATGTCCAGGTAAGCATCTTCGTACAGGCTCATGGCACGTTTGGCTGGCTCGGCAGTCATTGCTTAGGGTGCAGCCATGTTCCTCCCTTTTACGGTGCTAGACGTTCGAGTTATATGGATGAGTGGGGAAGGAGGTGTGATGGACCGGGGTCTGATCTGTGACGGACCGGAATCCGAGCCCTTAAGAGTCCTACATGGGAGCCGGTAAGCCGGAGTATGGGGCCCCGGTGAATCGCGGCACCTGAAAGCTTGGTCAACATCACATAACTTTTTTTGTTTAAAAAGGCATAATACCAGAATGCATATTTGATTGATTAACTCTAAGGGTTTCCGGAAAAAAAAAGAGTAATGTTTTTTCTAACATTTCTCTATTTATTATTATATTTAAAAGTAGTGTACACGATTGGTAATCGTCCAATTTGTTTTTACTGAATTATTACGAAATACCTTACTCGATTGTAAGTTAATAGTAGTCTCAATCATCCTGTGAAATTACGGCACTAGTTGTGCTGTCGTTGTCAAGAAAAGTAGAAATTGATATCGTTTTCTAACGATTTTCAGCTGGAAAACGTTGGAAAACTGCCCTTAAGACTTAAGTCAAGGCGCGCGTGGCTACCCGAACAGTGGCGCGCCCCGGACATGCTGCCATTCGGAGCGCGTCACGCGTCCAGGTAGCCACGCGTGCCTTGACAAAAGGCTTTCATCCGCCAAACGGCTAGAAAGGAGCGCCGTTTTTCTCTCTTGTTTTCGCCATCCAACAACGCAAAACTTTGAACAGGTTAGTAGAACGATATTTCCTGTAAAACACTAACCCCCAAATCCGCCCATTTTTGAAAATTGTAACAATGACCGATCATGTACATCACCTTTAAGGACATTTATTTTGCAAGCTTCGACTTCTCAGAATATGCACCCATGTCTGTTCCCGCAATTATTTTTTTATTATTTTATTTATTGGGTATTTAGTATAATTATTGTGAAGGGAAATTCGATCCTACGAAGCTTCGATCGCGAACGGCGCCCCTTCGGCCAGTAGTATAGATAGCTACCAGACTATTGTGCCACTTCTTGGCAGCTCTTCTTCGTATATGCGCGTGCATGAAGAGAAAATGTTCCTCATTTTCATACAGAATTGCGCATGCGCACTAGTTTTCCCCATTTTTCGGCGGAAGATTTTACGAAATTCCCAAGACGTTGTTACTGGCGGTTCGTGGCTATTAAAGGGGCTGTGTCGTCACGATCATAGCAGGCTTGCGGCTGTACACTGAATCCCGAACTGATGAACGCAGATGAACCCAGTAACTGCAAATAATTCCCCACGACCGCGCGCTGACCTACATTGACGACAGGAATTTATGTAAAGTTACATCATAAGAGTTATTTCAACACTATCAAATAATAAACACAATAATAACAGGTATTACCAATAAATAATATACGCCAAACAAATGAGATTTCACCAGTGGCGAGTAAATCCGTGTCGAAAAGTGGGGATGATTATTGAATTTGTCAACGAAGTACTGCATCTTAAACTTTTTCTCAACGGGGGATACCCCTGCCCTAAACACCGCTTGAAATTTGAAACATCAATTTGTGTACAATTTTCCCCTTTTTAAATTTACGAAACAAAAAAGAAATACAAATCGGCGGGCCCCTGAACTCCTTCCCCGTGTTTACGCCACTGGCGCACAGATCCCCACATCACTATGATAAAGATTTTAAGGCAAAAACTCACTCTTTCTTTTCAGGAAGTTTCCGTAAAACTACTGATGAAAATCTTCGTAGGTTTAAATCTGCCCTGGATTCTTGTGACTGGTCTGTGGTTTTTAAAAATAGACTTTATCACAGATATATTCGGTGTCCTAATCATTCTAATCGTCTAAAGTACACCAGTTATAGAAACTCACTCACAACTTTACTGCGCACTGCAAAACAAAATTATCAAATTCCTCTCTGTGATTTGAGTTACCATGATTATTTATATAATTCCAATCCCTTTTCTATTTTCTTAGATCCAGTAACCGAACATGAACTATATACCATTGTTTCTAATTTAACTAATAAGCAAAGTTCTGGTCATGATACGATTACCAGTACTGTTATCAAAGCTATTTTTCCTGCCATTTCCAAGCCCCTAGCTTTCATTATGAATATGTCATTAAGTACAGGTATAGTTCCGGATTCCATGAAAATTGCCAAAGTTATTCCTGTTTTTAAGAAAGGTGATTCCCATTTAGTTAATAATTATAGACCTATTTCCATTCTAACATCTTTTTCTAAAATTCTTGAACGTATTATTTACGTTCACACGTCTCGGTTCTTAATAAAACATAATATTTTATCAGATTCGCAATATGGATTTAGGGAGAATCATTCCACTTCACATGCTATTTTACAGTTGATAGATACAATTATTGCTGGTCATGAACAGTCTTCTCATGCTCTGGGAATTTTTCTGGACCTCTCCAAGGCATTCAATACAATTGATCATGATATACTTCTGGCTAAACTTTCCTTTTATGGAATAAGAGGGATTGCCTTGGAGTGGTTCAGGAATTATCTCTCTAATCTGTCGTAAACAATTTGTATTTTTTAATGAACACCAGTCTTCTCCTAAAGAGTTGCTTTGCGGAGTTCCACAGGGATCCATTTTGGGACCACTTCTTTTTTCCATCTATATTAACGATTTTGAGAAATCTTCTAATACTTTGTCATTTATTTTATTTGCAGATGACTCCAATTTATTTTATACTCATAGCAGTTTGAACACTCTGGTTAATGTCGTTAATACAGAACTTATTAGAGTTTCCAAATGGATTAAAGCCAATAGATTATCCCTCAACATTGATAAAACTTCTTTTATGTTGTTTAGCAACTCAGCCAGTACACTTCCCACTGAGATTCTGTTTGATAACTCCCCTGTTACTCAAACCAACTGTATCAAATTTTTTGGGTATTTTTATTGATGAAAAATTATCATGGAAATCTCATGTGAACTATGTATGTAAAATAATTTCAAGAGCAGCCACTACCCCTCTTTTAGTAGCATGATAATTTTGTTATTAAAGTGACGGGTCAAAATAAGCCTGAAGCTTTTTATCGACCTAAGTTTACAAGCAATATACGAACAAGATACATCCAGATGAATGTACACATAATACATAGACCATTTTACGGATACCCCGCCTGTGGGATTTTGTTGGATGTTCATTAGGAGTGTCTCCTTCTGAATCTGTGTAGACGTCACTGTAATTAAGGCTGGACTTTGGTCGTTTTCTTTTTTTGAGTTTGAAACTGCGTATTACTTTGTGCCTGGCTATATACTACGTCAAAGGTTGATCGTGGATGATCGTCATGATTTGTATGATCTTGAGAATCCATTGGGGTTTGTTGCGAAAGTTTATCCCATGATATGTCATCAGAAACTGAATCTAAATCTGTGGATAAATCGGCCATTACCGATATCTAGAAGGGAGTATTCCAATACACCTCGCGATTTAATGATATTGCTTACCTGTGTCCTAAAAGGTAAAGTTAGTGATCAAGGATCAGCCGTTGATGAGGGGCAAAATTGAAATTTCGCGCCACATCACGTCACCGCTCGACAGGAAGTTTTTCCGATTTTGCATACTTTGCGACGTCGACACAAAGACCATGGTGAGAATTCTATATTGTAATTGTGGGACTGACTGTATTTATTTATTTATTACATTTCTTTACCCAGGGTGTGCCTAAACAGTTTAAAATATAGAGTACCGAAGTGATGACGTCAATCAATACAATGTTTGGAACCGGAATACATTCTAAACTGCATTTGTTTGGAACCATTGCCGCGGCAACTGACGTCAGACTTCGGTACTCTATACAGTAGGCCTATACAGTTGTCTACCTAGTCTTGGTTCAAGACGTTGTTACGCATATACGCGATAACCGGCCGCCGCGAGAGGGCGTTATCACGACAAAATAATTATTAAGCACGAACGGCCAGTAACAACGTCTTGGGAATTTCGTAGAAGCCGTGTTGTGCGCACGCACCTGCTTAGCCCAATAATTGCAGCGCGCATTATGTAGTTTGCACCTTCCAATTCCCCGTCGTATCTCCCTCGCGTCGATCGTCACAGTTGCAAGACGTCGCATGCGAACACGAGCGGTGAACTTGACACTGCAGCCGCTAGCGCATAGCCGGCAAAGCATAGCAGCTTCGATCGCGAACGGCGCCCCTTCGCCAGTATAGATAGCTACCAGACTATTGTGCAACTTCATGCAGCTCTTCTTCGTATGTGCGCATGCGTGAAGAGAAAATATTCCTCATTTTCATACAGAATTGACGCATGCGCACTAGTTTTCCTCATTTTTCAAATTTACAGTTATAAAGCCATGATTCTTAACCCCTTGGGCACGGTATTTTACGGGAGACGTCGGGGTGTTGCAGCGGTTCTGGCAGCCAAATCGAACTGCTACAATGTGTTTTTGCAGTCAAGCATGACATAAACAATAATCCAACAATGGATTAAAACTGCACAAACGGCGGCCAATGGCGTCATCCGGCCGCATAATTTTGTTTCCAAGGAAGGTTAGGGGCTGTTATCATCAACGGGCGTATCTAGACCGCTATTACCATCATGCATATTCATGATTAAGTTATTTTTTATAATAAGCATCGCACGCATCATTCAGACAACAATATAAGGTTGAAGTAAAATATTTGGTCCAGCTACTGTTGTGGCTCTATTGGTAGAGCATTAGGCTTTGGACTACAGAGGCCTGGGTTCGAATCCTTTGCCCGATTTATATTTCTTTTTCTTGTACTAATTGTGGTGTGGAGGATTTTATTTCAAGGGAAAACAAGTCGGAGAACGTGTCTCAGCTCACACAGCCAAGTACAGCGCCCATTTATGATAATTGCCCTAACTTTCCTAGGGAAACAAAATCACGCCATCCGGCCTGGTGACATTTTTTTGACGCCATATGGCGTCATCCGATACGCAAGGGATAATGGTATTCATTCAACCATGTTCGGGTATTGTACTGCCGCCGTGTGGTTTCTTCTCTGTTTCAATAGATTTGAAAAATTCTCTCAGGCAGTAACAGCTTAGTGGCCGAGTGGTTAAGCGAGTCGTTCATCGAGTCGTTTATCGGCTCTTAAGCTGAGGGTTCGATTCCCAGCTTTTCAGTATTTCCTTTTTCTTTTCCAGAAATGTGATTGTCATTATTTATAAGAGTATTCGTTTACCGTCCCCAAATACCAACTGTACTGTGGCGTGCGGTCGATTAGCAGTGCAGTTGGGACCGCTCGTGATGTCCAGGTAAGCATCTTCGTACAGGCTCATGGCACGTTTGGCTGGCTCGGCAGTCATTGCTTAGGGTGCAGCCATGTTCCTCCCTTTTACGGTGCTAGACGTTCGAGTTATATGGATGAGTGGGGAAGGAGGTGTGATGGACCGGGGTCTGATCTGTGACGGACCGGAATCCGAGCCCTTAAGAGTCCTACATGGGAGCCGGTAAGCCGGAGTATGGGGCCCCGGTGAATCGCGGCACCTGAAAGCTTGGTCAACATCACATAACTTTTTTTGTTTAAAAAGGCATAATACCAGAATGCATATTTGATTGATTAACTCTAAGGGTTTCCGGAAAAAAAAAGAGTAATGTTTTTTTCTGACATTTCTCTATTTATTATTATATTTAAAAGTAGTGTACACGATTGGTAATCGTCCAATTTGTTTTTACTGAATTATTACGAAATACCTTACTCGATTGTAAGTTAATAGTAGTCTCAATCATCCTGTGAAATTACGGCACTAGTTGTGCTGTCGTTGTCAAGAAAAGTAGAAATTGATATCGTTTTCTAACGATTTTCAGCTGGAAAACGTTGGAAAACTGCCCTTAAGACTTAAGTCAAGGCGCGCGTGGCTACCCGAACAGTGGCGCGCCCCGGACATGATGCCATTCGGAGCGCGTCACGCGTCCAGGTAGCCACGCGTGCCTTGACAAAAGGCTTTCATCCGCCAAACGGCTAGAAAGGAGCGCCGTTTTTCTCTCTTGTTTTCGCCATCCAACAACGCAAAACTTTGAACAGGTTAGTAGAACGATATTTCCTGTAAAACACTAACCCCCAAATCCGCCCATTTTTGAAAATTGTAACAATGACCGATCATGTACATCACCTTTAAGGACATTTATTTTGCAAGCTTCGACTTCTCAGAATATGCACCCATGTCTGTTCCCGCAATTATTTTTTTATTATTTTATTTATTGGGTATTTAGTATAATTATTGTGAAGGGAAATTCGATCCTACGAAGCTTCGATCGCGAACGGCGCCCCTTCGGCCAGTAGTATAGATAGCTACCAGACTATTCCGCCACTTCTTGGCAGCTCTTCTTCGTATATGCGCGTGCATGAAGAGAAAATTTTCCTCATTTTTATACAGAATTGCGCATGCGCACTAGTTTTCCCCATTTTTCGGCGGAAGATTTTACGAAATTCCCAAGACGTTGTTACTGGCGGTTCGTGGCTATTAAAGGGGCTGTGTCGTCACGATCATAGCAGGCTTGCGGCTGTACACTGAATCCCGAACTGATGAACGCAGATGAACCCAGTAACTGCAAATAATTCCCCACGACCGCGCGCTGACCTACATTGACGACAGGAATTTATGTAAAGTTACATCATAAGAGTTATTTCAACACTATCAAATAATAAACACAATAATAACAGGTATTACCAATAAATAATATACGCCAAACAAATGAGATTTCACCAGTGGCGAGTAAATCCGTGTCGAAAAGTGGGGATGATTATTGAATTTGTCAACGAAGTACTGCATCTTAAACTTTTTCTCAACGGGGGATACCCCTGCCCTAAACACCGCTTGAAATTTGAAACATCAATTTGTGTACAATTTTCCCCTTTTTAAATTTACGAAACAAAAAAGAAATACAAATCGGCGGGCCCCTGAACTCCTTCCCCGTGTTTACGCCACTGGCGCACAGATCCCCACATCACTATGATAAAGATTTTAAGGCAAAAACTCACTCTTTCTTTTCAGGAAGTTTCCGTAAAACTACTGATGAAAATCTTCGTAGGTTTAAATCTGCCCTGGATTCTTGTGACTGGTCTGTGGTTTTTAAAAATAGACTTTATCACAGATATATTCGGTGTCCTAATCATTCTAATCGTCTAAAGTACACCAGTTATAGAAACTCACTCACAACTTTACTGCGCACTGCAAAACAAAATTATCAAATTCCTCTCTGTGATTTGAGTTACCATGATTATTTATATAATTCCAATCCCTTTTCTATTTTCTTAGATCCAGTAACCGAACATGAACTATATACCATTGTTTCTAATTTAACTAATAAGCAAAGTTCTGGTCATGATACGATTACCAGTACTGTTATCAAAGCTATTTTTCCTGCCATTTCCAAGCCCCTAGCTTTCATTATGAATATGTCATTAAGTACAGGTATAGTTCCGGATTCCATGAAAATTGCCAAAGTTATTCCTGTTTTTAAGAAAGGTGATTCCCATTTAGTTAATAATTATAGACCTATTTCCATTCTAACATCTTTTTCTAAAATTCTTGAACGTATTATTTACGTTCACACGTCTCGGTTCTTAATAAAACATAATATTTTATCAGATTCGCAATATGGATTTAGGGAGAATCATTCTACTTCACATGCTATTTTACAGTTGATAGATACAATTATTACAGTCTTCTCATGCTCTGGGAATTTTTCTGGACCTCTCCAAGGCATTCGATACAATTGATCATGATATACTTCTGGCTAAACTTTCCTTTTATGGAATAAGAGGGATTGCCTTGGAGTGGTTCAGGAATTATCTCTCTAATCGTAAACAATTTGTATTTTTTAATGAACACCAGTCTTCTCCTAAAGAGTTGCTTTGCGGAGTTCCACAGGGATCCATTTTGGGACCACTTCTTTTTTCCATCTATATTAACGATTTTGAGAAATCTTCTAATACTTTGTCATTTATTTTATTTGCAGATGACTCCAATTTATTTTATACTCATAGCAGTTTGAACACTCTGGTTAATGTCGTTAATACAGAACTTATTAGAGTTTCCAAATGGATTAAAGCCAATAGATTATCCCTCAACATTGATAAAACTTCTTTTATGTTGTTTAGCAACTCAGCCAGTACACTTCCCACTGAGATTCTGTTTGATAACTCCCCTGTTACTCAAACCAACTGTATCAAATTTTTTGGGTATTTTTATTGATGAAAAATTATCATGGAAATCTCATGTGAACTATGTATGTAAAATAATTTCAAGAAATATTGGTATTATTAACAGATTGAAATATTGTTTTCCTTCCAAAATTGTATTTAATATTTATAACGCATTAATTTCGCCATATATTTCCTATGGTATTCTGGCCTGGGGCAACTCTAGTCTGTTCTTGTCGTTTAAATAGAATTTTGGTTTTACAGAAAAGGGCATTGCGTGTTATTGACCGTGTAGATTTTAGAGCTCATTCTGACCCATTGTTCTTTAATCACAATACTCTTAAAATTAATGACATATATTCCCTCCAGTTGGGAATTTTATGCATCAGCTTGTTGCTCATAAATTACCTAATTCGTTTGAACGATTGTTTGAGATTAATGCCGTTATTCATCGATATTATACCAGACAGATTAAAGATGTCCATATCCCATACATACGTACTGCTCAAGCTAAGAAATTTATTGTGTATCAGGGTCCGAAATTCTGGAACTCACTATGTCAAACTCTCAGAAGTATTATAAGTCGATCTCTATTTAAGAAAAAAACTTAAGGCTCTGCTTTTGGACAAATACTCTTCTTAATTTTTTTTTCTTTTCTAATCAGCGGTGTACAAATTCTCTAAATGATCCTCTGTGTAACTTCTGTTGTTTTACCGTACTTGTCCTTGGTTTGTCCTGTTTGTGTTGGTCCTTGTCAATTTATACGTGTAACATAAGTCAATTTGTCTGTGTAGTTTAATGGAACCAGTGTAACCTATGATAATACCATGAACATTTCATTTTTCTACACGTCAATGGGCTTTTCTACTTGACAAGCTTGCTTTTGGAGAAGCCCACCACTTAATCTTATCCGTTTATCTAGTATGACTAAATCTTTTGTAAGTTTTTGGGATTAAGTGGAAATAAATATGAATGAATGAATGAATGAAAGATGACTACCGAAGAAACAAAGAAATAGAAACCCCGACAAATATTCAAACAACCCTAATTTTCACCTGTTTTGCACGAATTATTCGCTTATTACTTTTTATGACATGAACAATTCACATACCGAGTACATGGATCGGATGTATACTGTACATGTAATGTATGTACTGTACATGTTGGTGACTATACATTACATGTAGACTTGATGTGCGGAAATGTTGTTGGAATAGCGACCAAGTAAAGTTGTTTCAGCTCTATCTATCAACTATTTAAAAAAAATGTACTTCTAAGTTCTAGATTTAAATTTTTTTTTCGCTGCTAAAGAACTGTCTGCAGCCACTACCCCTCTTTTAGTAGCATGATAATTTTGTTATTAAAGTGACGGGTCAAAATAAGCCTGAAGCTTTTTATCGACCTAAGTTTACAAGCAATATACGAACAAGATACATCCAGATGAATGTACACATAATACATAGACCATTTTACGGATACCCCGCCTGTGGGATTTTGTTGGATGTTCATTAGGAGTGTCTCCTTCTGAATCTGTGTAGACGTCACTGTAATTAAGGCTGGACTTTGGTCGTTTTCTTTTTTTGAGTTTGAAACTGCGTATTACTTTGTGCCTGGCTATATACTACGTCAAAGGTTGATCGTGGATGATCGTCATGATTTGTATGATCTTGAGAATCCATTGGGGTTTGTTGCGAAAGTTTATCCCATGATATGTCATCAGAAACTGAATCTAAATCTGTGGATAAATCGGCCATTACCGATATCTAGAAGGGAGTATTCCAATACACCTCGCGATTTAATGATATTGCTTACCTGTGTCCTAAAAGGTAAAGTTAGTGATCAAGGATCAGCCGTTGATGAGGGGCAAAATTGAAATTTCGCGCCACATCACGTCACCGCTCGACAGGAAGTTTTTCCGATTTTGCATACTTTGCGACGTCGACACAAAGACCATGGTGAGAATTCTATATTGTAATTGTGGGACTGACTGTATTTATTTATTTATTACATTTCTTTACCCAGGGTGTGCCTAAACAGTTTAAAATATAGAGTACCGAAGTGATGACGTCAATCAATACAATGTTTGGAACCGGAATACATTCTAAACTGCATTTGTTTGGAACCATTGCCGCGGCAACTGACGTCAGACTTCGGTACTCTATACAGTAGGCCTATACAGTTGTCTACCTAGTCTTGGTTCAAGACGTTGTTACGCATATACGCGATAACCGGCCGCCGCGAGAGGGCGTTATCACGACAAAATAATTATTAAGCACGAACGGCCAGTAACAACGTCTTGGGAATTTCGTAGAAGCCGTGTTGTGCGCACGCACCTGCTTAGCCCAATAATTGCAGCGCGCATTATGTAGTTTGCACCTTCCAATTCCCCGTCGTATCTCCCTCGCGTCGATCGTCACAGTTGCAAGACGTCGCATGCGAACACGAGCGGTGAACTTGACACTGCAGCCGCTAGCGCATAGCCGGCAAAGCATAGCAGCTTCGATCGCGAACGGCGCCCCTTCGCCAGTATAGATAGCTACCAGACTATTGTGCAACTTCATGCAGCTCTTCTTCGTATGTGCGCATGCGTGAAGAGAAAATATTCCTCATTTTCATACAGAATTGACGCATGCGCACTAGTTTTCCTCATTTTTCAAATTTATAGTTATAAAGCCATGATTCTTAACCCCTTGGGCACGGTATTTTACGGGAGACGTCGGGGTGTTGCAGCGGTTCTGGCAGCCAAATCGAACTGCTACAATGTGTTTTTGCAGTCAAGCATGACATAAACAATAATCCAACAATGGATTAAAACTGCACAAACGGCGGCCAATGGCGTCATCCGGCCGCATAATTTTGTTTCCAAGGAAGGTTAGGGGCTGTTATCATCAACGGGCGTATCTAGACCGCTATTACCATCATGCATATTCATGATTAAGTTATTTTTTATAATAAGCATCGCACGCATCATTCAGACAACAATATAAGGTTGAAGTAAAATATTTGGTCCAGCTACTGTTGTGGCTCTATTGGTAGAGCATTAGGCTTTGGACTACAGAGGCCTGGGTTCGAATCCTTTGCCCGATTTATATTTCTTTTTCTTGTACTAATTGTGGTGTGGAGGATTTTATTTCAAGGGAAAACAAGTCGGAGAACGTGTCTCAGCTCACACAGCCAAGTACAGCGCCCATTTATGATAATTGCCCTAACTTTCCTAGGGAAACAAAATCACGCCATCCGGCCTGGTGACATTTTTTTGACGCCATATGGCGTCATCCGATACGCAAGGGATAATGGTATTCATTCAACCATGTTCGGGTATTGTACTGCCGCCGTGTGGTTTCTTCTCTGTTTCAATAGATTTGAAAAATTCTCTCAGGCAGTAACAGCTTAGTGGCCGAGTGGTTAAGCGAGTCGTTCATCGAGTCGTTTATCGGCTCTTAAGCTGAGGGTTCGATTCCCAGCTTTTCAGTATTTCCTTTTTCTTTTCCAGAAATGTGATTGTCATTATTTATAAGAGTATTCGTTTACCGTCCCCAAATACCAACTGTACTGTGGCGTGCGGTCGATTAGCAGTGCAGTTGGGACCGCTCGTGATGTCCAGGTAAGCATCTTCGTACAGGCTCATGGCACGTTTGGCTGGCTCGGCAGTCATTGCTTAGGGTGCAGCCATGTTCCTCCCTTTTACGGTGCTAGACGTTCGAGTTATATGGATGAGTGGGGAAGGAGGTGTGATGGACCGGGGTCTGATCTGTGACGGACCGGAATCCGAGCCCTTAAGAGTCCTACATGGGAGCCGGTAAGCCGGAGTATGGGGCCCCGGTGAATCGCGGCACCTGAAAGCTTGGTCAACATCACATAACTTTTTTTGTTTAAAAAGGCATAATACCAGAATGCATATTTGATTGATTAACTCTAAGGGTTTCCGGAAAAAAAAAGAGTAATGTTTTTTCTAACATTTCTCTATTTATTATTATATTTAAAAGTAGTGTACACGATTGGTAATCGTCCAATTTGTTTTTACTGAATTATTACGAAATACCTTACTCGATTGTAAGTTAATAGTAGTCTCAATCATCCTGTGAAATTACGGCACTAGTTGTGCTGTCGTTGTCAAGAAAAGTAGAAATTGATATCGTTTTCTAACGATTTTCAGCTGGAAAACGTTGGAAAACTGCCCTTAAGACTTAAGTCAAGGCGCGCGTGGCTACCCGAACAGTGGCGCGCCCCGGACATGCTGCCATTCGGAGCGCGTCACGCGTCCAGGTAGCCACGCGTGCCTTGACAAAAGGCTTTCATCCGCCAAACGGCTAGAAAGGAGCGCCGTTTTTCTCTCTTGTTTTCGCCATCCAACAACGCAAAACTTTGAACAGGTTAGTAGAACGATATTTCCTGTAAAACACTAACCCCCAAATCCGCCCATTTTTGAAAATTGTAACAATGACCGATCATGTACATCACCTTTAAGGACATTTATTTTGCAAGCTTCGACTTCTCAGAATATGCACCCATGTCTGTTCCCGCAATTATTTTTTTATTATTTTATTTATTGGGTATTTAGTATAATTATTGTGAAGGGAAATTCGATCCTACGAAGCTTCGATCGCGAACGGCGCCCCTTCGGCCAGTAGTATAGATAGCTACCAGACTATTGTGCCACTTCTTGGCAGCTCTTCTTCGTATATGCGCGTGCATGAAGAGAAAATGTTCCTCATTTTCATACAGAATTGCGCATGCGCACTAGTTTTCCCCATTTTTCGGCGGAAGATTTTACGAAATTCCCAAGACGTTGTTACTGGCGGTTCGTGGCTATTAAAGGGGCTGTGTCGTCACGATCATAGCAGGCTTGCGGCTGTACACTGAATCCCGAACTGATGAACGCAGATGAACCCAGTAACTGCAAATAATTCCCCACGACCGCGCGCTGACCTACATTGACGACAGGAATTTATGTAAAGTTACATCATAAGAGTTATTTCAACACTATCAAATAATAAACACAATAATAACAGGTATTACCAATAAATAATATACGCCAAACAAATGAGATTTCACCAGTGGCGAGTAAATCCGTGTCGAAAAGTGGGGATGATTATTGAATTTGTCAACGAAGTACTGCATCTTAAACTTTTTCTCAACGGGGGATACCCCTGCCCTAAACACCGCTTGAAATTTGAAACATCAATTTGTGTACAATTTTCCCCTTTTTAAATTTACGAAACAAAAAAGAAATACAAATCGGCGGGCCCCTGAACTCCTTCCCCGTGTTTACGCCACTGGCGCACAGATCCCCACATCACTATGATAAAGATTTTAAGGCAAAAACTCACTCTTTCTTTTCAGGAAGTTTCCGTAAAACTACTGATGAAAATCTTCGTAGGTTTAAATCTGCCCTGGATTCTTGTGACTGGTCTGTGGTTTTTAAAAATAGACTTTATCACAGATATATTCGGTGTCCTAATCATTCTAATCGTCTAAAGTACACCAGTTATAGAAACTCACTCACAACTTTACTGCGCACTGCAAAACAAAATTATCAAATTCCTCTCTGTGATTTGAGTTACCATGATTATTTATATAATTCCAATCCCTTTTCTATTTTCTTAGATCCAGTAACCGAACATGAACTATATACCATTGTTTCTAATTTAACTAATAAGCAAAGTTCTGGTCATGATACGATTACCAGTACTGTTATCAAAGCTATTTTTCCTGCCATTTCCAAGCCCCTAGCTTTCATTATGAATATGTCATTAAGTACAGGTATAGTTCCGGATTCCATGAAAATTGCCAAAGTTATTCCTGTTTTTAAGAAAGGTGATTCCCATTTAGTTAATAATTATAGACCTATTTCCATTCTAACATCTTTTTCTAAAATTCTTGAACGTATTATTTACGTTCACACGTCTCGGTTCTTAATAAAACATAATATTTTATCAGATTCGCAATATGGATTTAGGGAGAATCATTCCACTTCACATGCTATTTTACAGTTGATAGATACAATTATTGCTGGTCATGAACAGTCTTCTCATGCTCTGGGAATTTTTCTGGACCTCTCCAAGGCATTCAATACAATTGATCATGATATACTTCTGGCTAAACTTTCCTTTTATGGAATAAGAGGGATTGCCTTGGAGTGGTTCAGGAATTATCTCTCTAATCTGTCGTAAACAATTTGTATTTTTTAATGAACACCAGTCTTCTCCTAAAGAGTTGCTTTGCGGAGTTCCACAGGGATCCATTTTGGGACCACTTCTTTTTTCCATCTATATTAACGATTTTGAGAAATCTTCTAATACTTTGTCATTTATTTTATTTGCAGATGACTCCAATTTATTTTATACTCATAGCAGTTTGAACACTCTGGTTAATGTCGTTAATACAGAACTTATTAGAGTTTCCAAATGGATTAAAGCCAATAGATTATCCCTCAACATTGATAAAACTTCTTTTATGTTGTTTAGCAACTCAGCCAGTACACTTCCCACTGAGATTCTGTTTGATAACTCCCCTGTTACTCAAACCAACTGTATCAAATTTTTTGGGTATTTTTATTGATGAAAAATTATCATGGAAATCTCATGTGAACTATGTATGTAAAATAATTTCAAGAAATATTGGTATTATTAACAGATTGAAATATTGTTTTCCTTCCAAAATTGTATTTAATATTTATAACGCATTAATTTCGCCATATATTTCCTATGGTATTCTGGCCTGGGGCAACTCTAGTCTGTTCTTGTCGTTTAAATAGAATTTTGGTTTTACAGAAAAGGGCATTGCGTGTTATTGACCGTGTAGATTTTAGAGCTCATTCTGACCCATTGTTCTTTAATCACAATACTCTTAAAATTAATGACATATATTCCCTCCAGTTGGGAATTTTATGCATCAGCTTGTTGCTCATAAATTACCTAATTCGTTTGAACGATTGTTTGAGATTAATGCCGTTATTCATCGATATTATACCAGACAGATTAAAGATGTCCATATCCCATACATACGTACTGCTCAAGCTAAGAAATTTATTGTGTATCAGGGTCCGAAATTCTGGAACTCACTATGTCAAACTCTCAGAAGTATTATAAGTCGATCTCTATTTAAGAAAAAAACTTAAGGCTCTGCTTTTTGACAAATACTCTTCTTAATTTTTTTTTCTTTTCTAATCAGCGGTGTACAAATTCTCTAAATGATCCTCTGTGTAACTTCTGTTGTTTTACCGTACTTGTCCTTGGTTTGTCCTGTTTGTGTTGGTCCTTGTCAATTTATACGTGTAACATAAGTCAATTTGTCTGTGTAGTTTAATGGAACCAGTGTAACCTATGATAATACCATGAACATTTCATTTTTCTACACGTCAATGGGCTTTTCTACTTGACAAGCTTGCTTTTGGAGAAGCCCACCACTTAATCTTATCCGTTTATCTAGTATGACTAAATCTTTTGTAAGTTTTTGGGATTAAGTGGAAATAAATATGAATGAATGAATGAATGAAAGATGACTACCGAAGAAACAAAGAAATAGAAACCCCGACAAATATTCAAACAACCCTAATTTTCACCTGTTTTGCACGAATTATTCGCTTATTACTTTTTATGACATGAACAATTCACATACCGAGTACATGGATCGGATGTATACTGTACATGTAATGTATGTACTGTACATGTTGGTGACTATACATTACATGTAGACTTGATGTGCGGAAATGTTGTTGGAATAGCGACCAAGTAAAGTTGTTTCAGCTCTATCTATCAACTATTTAAAAAAAATGTACTTCTAAGTTCTAGATTAAAATTTTTTTTTCGCTGCTAAAGAACTGTCTGCAGCCACTACCCCTCTTTTAGTAGCATGATAATTTTGTTATTAAAGTGACGGGTCAAAATAAGCCTGAAGCTTTTTATCGACCTAAGTTTACAAGCAATATACGAACAAGATACATCCAGATGAATGTACACATAATACATAGACCATTTTACGGATACCCCGCCTGTGGGATTTTGTTGGATGTTCATTAGGAGTGTCTCCTTCTGAATCTGTGTAGACGTCACTGTAATTAAGGCTGGACTTTGGTCGTTTTCTTTTTTTGAGTTTGAAACTGCGTATTACTTTGTGCCTGGCTATATACTACGTCAAAGGTTGATCGTGGATGATCGTCATGATTTGTATGATCTTGAGAATCCATTGGGGTTTGTTGCGAAAGTTTATCCCATGATATGTCATCAGAAACTGAATCTAAATCTGTGGATAAATCGGCCATTACCGATATCTAGAAGGGAGTATTCCAATACACCTCGCGATTTAATGATATTGCTTACCTGTGTCCTAAAAGGTAAAGTTAGTGATCAAGGATCAGCCGTTGATGAGGGGCAAAATTGAAATTTCGCGCCACATCACGTCACCGCTCGACAGGAAGTTTTTCCGATTTTGCATACTTTGCGACGTCGACACAAAGACCATGGTGAGAATTCTATATTGTAATTGTGGGACTGACTGTATTTATTTATTTATTACATTTCTTTACCCAGGGTGTGCCTAAACAGTTTAAAATATAGAGTACCGAAGTGATGACGTCAATCAATACAATGTTTGGAACCGGAATACATTCTAAACTGCATTTGTTTGGAACCATTGCCGCGGCAACTGACGTCAGACTTCGGTACTCTATACAGTAGGCCTATACAGTTGTCTACCTAGTCTTGGTTCAAGACGTTGTTACGCATATACGCGATAACCGGCCGCCGCGAGAGGGCGTTATCACGACAAAATAATTATTAAGCACGAACGGCCAGTAACAACGTCTTGGGAATTTCGTAGAAGCCGTGTTGTGCGCACGCACCTGCTTAGCCCAATAATTGCAGCGCGCATTATGTAGTTTGCACCTTCCAATTCCCCGTCGTATCTCCCTCGCGTCGATCGTCACAGTTGCAAGACGTCGCATGCGAACACGAGCGGTGAACTTGACACTGCAGCCGCTAGCGCATAGCCGGCAAAGCATAGCAGCTTCGATCGCGAACGGCGCCCCTTCGCCAGTATAGATAGCTACCAGACTATTGTGCAACTTCATGCAGCTCTTCTTCGTATGTGCGCATGCGTGAAGAGAAAATATTCCTCATTTTCATACAGAATTGACGCATGCGCACTAGTTTTCCTCATTTTTCAAATTTACAGTTATAAAGCCATGATTCTTAACCCCTTGGGCACGGTATTTTACGGGAGACGTCGGGGTGTTGCAGCGGTTCTGGCAGCCAAATCGAACTGCTACAATGTGTTTTTGCAGTCAAGCATGACATAAACAATAATCCAACAATGGATTAAAACTGCACAAACGGCGGCCAATGGCGTCATCCGGCCGCATAATTTTGTTTCCAAGGAAGGTTAGGGGCTGTTATCATCAACGGGCGTATCTAGACCGCTATTACCATCATGCATATTCATGATTAAGTTATTTTTTATAATAAGCATCGCACGCATCATTCAGACAACAATATAAGGTTGAAGTAAAATATTTGGTCCAGCTACTGTTGTGGCTCTATTGGTAGAGCATTAGGCTTTGGACTACAGAGGCCTGGGTTCGAATCCTTTGCCCGATTTATATTTCTTTTTCTTGTACTAATTGTGGTGTGGAGGATTTTATTTCAAGGGAAAACAAGTCGGAGAACGTGTCTCAGCTCACACAGCCAAGTACAGCGCCCATTTATGATAATTGCCCTAACTTTCCTAGGGAAACAAAATCACGCCATCCGGCCTGGTGACATTTTTTTGACGCCATATGGCGTCATCCGATACGCAAGGGATAATGGTATTCATTCAACCATGTTCGGGTATTGTACTGCCGCCGTGTGGTTTCTTCTCTGTTTCAATAGATTTGAAAAATTCTCTCAGGCAGTAACAGCTTAGTGGCCGAGTGGTTAAGCGAGTCGTTCATCGAGTCGTTTATCGGCTCTTAAGCTGAGGGTTCGATTCCCAGCTTTTCAGTATTTCCTTTTTCTTTTCCAGAAATGTGATTGTCATTATTTATAAGAGTATTCGTTTACCGTCCCCAAATACCAACTGTACTGTGGCGTGCGGTCGATTAGCAGTGCAGTTGGGACCGCTCGTGATGTCCAGGTAAGCATCTTCGTACAGGCTCATGGCACGTTTGGCTGGCTCGGCAGTCATTGCTTAGGGTGCAGCCATGTTCCTCCCTTTTACGGTGCTAGACGTTCGAGTTATATGGATGAGTGGGGAAGGAGGTGTGATGGACCGGGGTCTGATCTGTGACGGACCGGAATCCGAGCCCTTAAGAGTCCTACATGGGAGCCGGTAAGCCGGAGTATGGGGCCCCGGTGAATCGCGGCACCTGAAAGCTTGGTCAACATCACATAACTTTTTTTGTTTAAAAAGGCATAATACCAGAATGCATATTTGATTGATTAACTCTAAGGGTTTCCGGAAAAAAAAAGAGTAATGTTTTTTTCTGACATTTCTCTATTTATTATTATATTTAAAAGTAGTGTACACGATTGGTAATCGTCCAATTTGTTTTTACTGAATTATTACGAAATACCTTACTCGATTGTAAGTTGATAGTAGTCTCAATCATCCTGTGAAATTACGGCACTAGTTGTGCTGTCGTTGTCAAGAAAAGTAGAAATTGATATCGTTTTCTAACGATTTTCAGCTGGAAAACGTTGGAAAACTGCCCTTAAGACTTAAGTCAAGGCGCGCGTGGCTACCCGAACAGTGGCGCGCCCCGGACATGCTGCCATTCGGAGCGCGTCACGCGTCCAGGTAGCCACGCGTGCCTTGACAAAAGGCTTTCATCCGCCAAACGGCTAGAAAGGAGCGCCGTTTTTCTCTCTTGTTTTCGCCATCCAACAACGCAAAACTTTGAACAGGTTAGTAGAACGATATTTCCTGTAAAACACTAACCCCCAAATCCGCCCATTTTTGAAAATTGTAACAATGACCGATCATGTACATCACCTTTAAGGACATTTATTTTGCAAGCTTCGACTTCTCAGAATATGCACCCATGTCTGTTCCCGCAATTATTTTTTTATTATTTTATTTATTGGGTATTTAGTATAATTATTGTGAAGGGAAATTCGATCCTACGAAGCTTCGATCGCGAACGGCGCCCCTTCGGCCAGTAGTATAGATAGCTACCAGACTATTGTGCCACTTCATGGCAGCTCTTCTTCGTATATGCGCGTGCATGAAGAGAAAATGTTCCTCATTTTCATACAGAATTGCGCATGCGCACTAGTTTTCCCCATTTTTCGGCGGGAGATTTTACGAAATTCCCAAGACGTTGTTACTGGCGGTTCGTGGCTATTAAAGGGGCTGTGTCGTCACGATCATAGCAGGCTTGCGGCTGTACACTGAATCCCGAACTGATGAACGCAGATGAACCCAGTAACTGCAAATAATTCCCCACGACCGCGCGCTGACCTACATTGACGACAGGAATTTATGTAAAGTTACATCATAAGAGTTATTTCAACACTATCAAATAATAAACACAATAATAACAGGTATTACCAATAAATAATATACGCCAAACAAATGAGATTTCACCAGTGGCGAGTAAATCCGTGTCGAAAAGTGGGGATGATTATTGAATTTGTCAACGAAGTACTGCATCTTAAACTTTTTCTCAACGGGGGATACCCCTGCCCTAAACACCGCTTGAAATTTGAAACATCAATTTGTGTACAATTTTCCCCTTTTTAAATTTACGAAACAAAAAAGATATGCAAATCGGCGGGCCCCTGAACTCCTTCCCCGTGTTTACGCCACTGGCGCACAGATCTCCACATCACTATGATAAAGATTTTAAGGCAAAAACTCACTCTTTCTTTTCAGGAAGTTTCCGTAAAACTACTGATGAAAATCTTCGTAGGTTTAAATCTGCCCTGGATTCTTGTGACTGGTCTGTGGTTTTTAAAAATAGACTTTATCACAGATATATTCGGTGTCCTAATCATTCTAATCGTCTAAAGTACACCAGTTATAGAAACTCACTCACAACTTTACTGCGCACTGCAAAACAAAATTATCAAATTCCTCTCTGTGATTTGAGTTACCATGATTATTTATATAATTCCAATCCCTTTTCTATTTTCTTAGATCCAGTAACCGAACATGAACTATATACCATTGTTTCTAATTTAACTAATAAGCAAAGTTCTGGTCATGATACGATTACCAGTACTGTTATCAAAGCTATTTTTCCTGCCATTTCCAAGCCCCTAGCTTTCATTATGAATATGTCATTAAGTACAGGTATAGTTCCGGATTCCATGAAAATTGCCAAAGTTATTCCTGTTTTTAAGAAAGGTGATTCCCATTTAGTTAATAATTATAGACCTATTTCCATTCTAACATCTTTTTCTAAAATTCTTGAACGTATTATTTACGTTCACACGTCTCGGTTCTTAATAAAACATAATATTTTATCAGATTCGCAATATGGATTTAGGGAGAATCATTCCACTTCACATGCTATTTTACAGTTGATAGATACAATTATTGCTGGTCATGAACAGTCTTCTCATGCTCTGGGAATTTTTCTGGACCTCTCCAAGGCATTCGATACAATTGATCATGGTATACTTCTGGCTAAACTTTCCTTTTATGGAATAAGAGGGATTGCCTTGGAGTGGTTCAGGAATTATCTCTCTAATCTATCGTAAACAATTTGTATTTTTTAATGAACACCAGTCTTCTCCTAAAGAGTTGCTTTGCGGAGTTCCACAGGGATCCATTTTGGGACCACTTCTTTTTTCCATCTATATTAACGATTTTGAGAAATCTTCTAATACTTTGTCATTTATTTTATTTGCAGATGACTCCAATTTATTTTATACTCATAGCAGTTTGAACACTCTGGTTAATGTCGTTAATACAGAACTTATTAGAGTTTCCAAATGGATTAAAGCCAATAGATTATCCCTCAACATTGATAAAACTTCTTTTATGTTGTTTAGCAACTCAGCCAGTACACTTCCCACTGAGATTCTGTTTGATAACTCCCCTGTTACTCAAACCAACTGTATCAAATTTTTTGGGTATTTTTATTGATGAAAAATTATCATGGAAATCTCATGTGAACTATGTATGTAAAACAATTTCCTGAAATATTGGTATTATTAACAAATTGAAATATTGTTTTCCTTCCAAAATTATATTTAATATATATAACGCATTAATTTCGCCATATATTTCCTATGGTATTCTGGCCTGGGGCAACTCTAGTCTGTTCTTGTCGTTTAAATAGAATTTTGGTTTTACAGAAAAGGGCATTGCGTGTTATTGACCGTGTAGATTTTAGAGCTCATTCTGACCCATTGTTCTTTAATCACAATACTCTTAAAATTAATGACATATATTCCCTCCAGTTGGGAATTTTTATGCATCAGCTAATTCGTTTGAACGAATGTTTGAGATTAATGCCGTTATTCATCGATATTATACCAGACAGATTAAAGATGTCCATATCCCATACATACGTACTGCTCAAGCTAAGAAATTTATTGTGTATCAGGGTCCGAAATTCTGGAACTCACTATGTCAAACTCTCAGAAGTATTATAAGTCGATCTCTATTTAAGAAAAAAACTTAAGGCTCTGCTTTTTGACAAATACTCTTCTTAATTTTTTTTTCTTTTCTAATCAGCGGTGTACAAATTCTCTAAATGGTCCTCTGTGTAACTTCTGTTGTTTTACCGTACTTGTCCTTGGTTTGTCCTGTTTGTGTTGGTCCTTGTCAATTTATACGTGTAACATAAGTACATTTTTCTGTGTAGTTTAATGGAACCAGTGTAACCTATGATAATACCATGAACATTTCATTTTTCTACACGTCAATGGGCTTTTCTACTTGACAAGCTTGCTTTTGGAGAAGCCCACCACTTAATCTTATCCGTTTATCTAGTATGACTAAATCTTTTGTAAGTTTTTGGGATTAAGTGGAAATAAATATGAATGAATGAATGAATGAAAGATGACTACCGAAGAAACAAAGAAATAAAAACCCCGACAAATATTCAAACAACCCTAATTTTCACCTGTTTTGCACGAATTATTCGCTTATTACTTTTTATGACATGAACAATTCACATACCGAGTACATGGATCGGATGTATACTGTACATGTAATGTATGTACTGTACATGTTGGTGACTATACATTACATGTAGACTTGATGTGCGGAAATGTTGTTGGAATAGCGACCAAGTAAAGTTGTTTCAGCTCTATCTATCAACTATTAAAAAAAAATGTACTTCTAAGTTCTAGATTAAAATTTTTTTTTCGCTGCTAAAGAACTGTCTGCAGCCACTACCCCTCTTTTAGTAGCATGATAATTTTGTTATTAAAGTGACGGGTCAAAATAAGCCTGAAGCTTTTTATCGACCTAAGTTTACAAGCAATATACGAACAAGATACATCCAGATGAATGTACACATAATACATAGACCATTTTACGGATACCCCGCCTGTGGGATTTTGTTGGATGTTCATTAGGAGTGTCTCCTTCTGAATCTGTGTAGACGTCACTGTAATTAAGGCTGGACTTTGGTCGTTTTCTTTTTTTGAGTTTGAAACAGCGTATTACTTTGTGCCTGGCTATATACTACGTCAAAGGTTGATCGTGGATGATCGTCATGATTTGTATGATCTTGAGAATCCATTGGGGTTTGTTGCGAAAGTTTATCCCATGATATGTCATCAGAAACTGAATCTAAATCTGTGGATAAATCGGCCATTACCGATATCTAGAAGGGAGTATTCCAATACACCTCGCGATTTAATGATATTGCTTACCTGTGTCCTAAAAGGTAAAGTTAGTGATCAAGGATCAGCCGTTGATGAGGGGCAAAATTGAAATTTCGCGCCACATCACGTCACCGCTCGACAGGAAGTTTTTCCGATTTTGCATACTTTGCGACGTCGACACAAAGACCATGGTGAGAATTCTATATTGTAATTGTGGGACTGACTGTATTTATTTATTTATTACATTTCTTTACCCAGGGTGTGCCTAAACAGTTTAAAATATAGAGTACCGAAGTGATGACGTCAATCAATACAATGTTTGGAACCAGAATACATTCTAAACTGCATTTGTTTGGAACCATTGCCGCGGCAACTGACGTCAGACTTCGGTACTCTATACAGTAGGCCTATACAGTTGTCTACCTAGTCTTGGTTCAAGACGTTGTTACGCATATACGCGATAACCGGCCGCCGCGAGAGGGCGTTATCACGACAAAATAATTATTAAGCACGAACGGCCAGTAACAACGTCTTGGGAATTTCGTAGAAGCCGTGTTGTGCGCACGCACCTGCTTAGCCCAATAATTGCAGCGCGCATTATGTAGTTTGCACCTTCCAATTCCCCGTCGTATCTCCCTCGCGTCGATCGTCACAGTTGCAAGACGTCGCATGCGAACACGAGCGGTGAACTTGACACTGCAGCCGCTAGCGCATAGCCGGCAAAGCATAGCAGCTTCGATCGCGAACGGCGCCCCTTCGCCAGTATAGATAGCTACCAGACTATTGTGCAACTTCATGCAGCTCTTCTTCGTATGTGCGCGTGCGTGAAGAGAAAATGTTCCTCATTTTCATACAGAATTGACGCATGCGCACTAGTTTTCCTCATTTTTCAAATTTACAGTTATAAAGCCATGATTCTTAACCCCTTGGGCACGGTATTTTACGGGAGACGTCGGGGTGTTGCAGCGGTTCTGGCAGCCAAATCGAACTGCTACAATGTGTTTTTGCAGTCAAGCATGACATAAACAATAATCCAACAATGGATTAAAACTGCACAAACGGCGGCCAATGGCGTCATCCGGCCGCATAATTTTGTTTCCAAGGAAGGTTAGGGGCAGTTATCATCAACGGGCGTATCTAGACCGCTATTACCATCATGCATATTCATGATTAAGTTATTTTGTATAATAAGCATCGCACGCATCATTCAGACAACAATATAAGGTTGAAGTAAAATATTTGGTCCAGCTACTGTTGTGGCTATATTGGTAGAGCATTAGGCTTTGGACTACAGAGGCCTGGGTTCGAATCCTTTGTCCGATTTATATTTCTTTTTCTTGTACTAATTGTGGTGTGGAGGATTCTATTTCAAGGGAAAACAAGTCGGAGAACGTGTCTCAGCTCACACAGCCAAGTACAGCGCCCATTTATGATAATTGCCCTAACTTTCCTAGGAAAAAAAAATCACGCCATCCGGCCTGGTGACACTTTTTTGACGCCATATGGCGTCATCCGATACGCAAGGGATAATGGTATTCATTCAACCATGTTCGGGTATTGTACTGCCGCCGTGTGGTTTCTTCTCTGTTTCAATAGATTTGAAAAATTCTCTCAGGCAGTAACAGCTTAGTGGCCGAGTGGTTAAGCGAGTCGTTCATCGAGTCGTTTATCGGCTCTTAAGCTGAGGGTTCGATTCCCAGCTTTTCAGTATTTCCTTTTTCTTTTCCAGAAATGTGATTGTCATTATTTATAAGAGTATTCGTTTACCGTCCCCAAATACCAACTGTACTGTGGCGTGCGGTCGATTAGCAGTGCAGTTGGGACCGCTCGTGATGTCCAGGTAAGCATCTTCGTACAGGCTCATGGCACGTTTGGCTGGCTCGGCAGTCATTGCTTAGGGTGCAGCCATGTTCCTCCCTTTTACGGTGCTAGACGTTCGAGTTATATGGATGAGTGGGGAAGGAGGTGTGATGGACCGGAGTCTGATCTGTGACGGACCGGAATCCGAGCCCTTAAGAGTCCTACATGGGAGCCGGTAAGCCGGAGTATGGGGCCCCGGTGAATCGCGGCACCTGAAAGCTTGGTCAACATCACATAACTTTTTTTGTTTAAAAAGGCATAATACCAGAATGCATATTTGATTGATTAACTCTAAGGGTTTCCGGGAAAAAAAAGAGTAATGTTTTTTCTGACATTTCTCTATTTATTATTATATTTAAAAGTAGTGTACACGATTGGTAATCGTCCAATTTGTTTTTACTGAATTATTACGAAATACCTTACTCGATTGTAAGTTAATAGTAGTCTCAATCATCCTGTGAAATTACGGCACTAGTTGTGCTGTCGTTGTCAAGAAAAGTAGAAATTGATATCGTTTTCTAACGATTTTCAGCTGGAAAACGTTGGAAAACTGCCCTTAAGACTTAAGTCAAGGCGCGCGTGGCTACCCGAACAGTGGCGCGCCCCGGACATGCTGCCATTCGGAGCGCGTCACGCGTCCAGGTAGCCACGCGTGCCTTGACAAAAGGCTTTCATCCGCCAAACGGCTAGAAAGGAGCGCCGTTTTTCTCTCTTGTTTTCGCCATCCAACAACGCAAAACTTTGAACAGGTTAGTAGAACGATATTTCCTGTAAAACACTAACCCCCAAATCCGCCCATTTTTGAAAATTGTAACAATGACCGATCATGTACATCACCTTTAAGGACATTTATTTTGCAAGCTTCGACTTCTCAGAATATGCACCCATGTCTGTTCCCGCAATTATTTTTTTATTATTTTATTTATTGGGTATTTAGTATAATTATTGTGAAGGGAAATTCGATCCTACGAAGCTTCGATCGCGAACGGCGCCCCTTCGGCCAGTAGTATAGATAGCTACCAGACTATTGTGCCACTTCATGGCAGCTCTTCTTCGTATATGCGCGTGCATGAAGAGAAAATGTTCCTCATTTTCATACAGAATTGCGCATGCGCACTAGTTTTCCCCATTTTTCGGCGGGAGATTTTACGAAATTCCCAAGACGTTGTTACTGGCGGTTCGTGGCTATTAAAGGGGCTGTGTCGTCACGATCATAGCAGGCTTGCGGCTGTACACTGAATCCCGAACTGATGAACGCAGATGAACCCAGTAACTGCAAATAATTCCCCACGACCGCGCGCTGACCTACATTGACGACAGGAATTTATGTAAAGTTACATCATAAGAGTTATTTCAACACTATCAAATAATAAACACAATAATAACAGGTATTACCAATAAATAATATACGCCAAACAAATGAGATTTCACCAGTGGCGAGTAAATCCGTGTCGAAAAGTGGGGATGATTATTGAATTTGTCAACGAAGTACTGCATCTTAAACTTTTTCTCAACGGGGGATACCCCTGCCCTAAACACCGCTTGAAATTTGAAACATCAATTTGTGTACAATTTTCCCCTTTTTAAATTTACGAAACAAAAAAGAAATACAAATCGGCGGGCCCCTGAACTCCTTCCCCGTGTTTACGCCACTGGCGCACAGATCCCCACATCACTATGATAAAGATTTTAAGGCAAAAACTCACTCTTTCTTTTCAGGAAGTTTCCGTAAAACTACTGATGAAAATCTTCGTAGGTTTAAATCTGCCCTGGATTCTTGTGACTGGTCTGTGGTTTTTAAAAATAGACTTTATCACAGATATATTCGGTGTCCTAATCATTCTAATCGTCTAAAGTACACCAGTTATAGAAACTCACTCACAACTTTACTGCGCACTGCAAAACAAAATTATCAAATTCCTCTCTGTGATTTGAGTTACCATGATTATTTATATAATTCCAATCCCTTTTCTATTTTCTTAGATCCAGTAACCGAACATGAACTATATACCATTGTTTCTAATTTAACTAATAAGCAAAGTTCTGGTCATGATACGATTACCAGTACTGTTATCAAAGCTATTTTTCCTGCCATTTCCAAGCCCCTAGCTTTCATTATGAATATGTCATTAAGTACAGGTATAGTTCCGGATTCCATGAAAATTGCCAAAGTTATTCCTGTTTTTAAGAAAGGTGATTCCCATTTAGTTAATAATTATAGACCTATTTCCATTCTAACATCTTTTTCTAAAATTCTTGAACGTATTATTTACGTTCACACGTCTCGGTTCTTAATAAAACATAATATTTTATCAGATTCGCAATATGGATTTAGGGAGAATCATTCCACTTCACATGCTATTTTACAGTTGATAGATACAATTATTGCTGGTCATGAACAGTCTTCTCATGCTCTGGGAATTTTTCTGGACCTCTCCAAGGCATTCGATACAATTGATCATGATATACTTCTGGCTAAACTTTCCTTTTATGGAATAAGAGGGATTGCCTTGGAGTGGTTCAGGAATTATCTCTCTAATCTATCGTAAACAATTTGTATTTTTTAATGAACACCAGTCTTCTCCTAAAGAGTTGCTTTGCGGAGTTCCACAGGGATCCATTTTGGGACCACTTCTTTTTTCCATCTATATTAACGATTTTGAGAAATCTTCTAATACTTTGTCATTTATTTTATTTGCAGATGACTCCAATTTATTTTATACTCATAGCAGTTTGAACACTCTGGTTAATGTCGTTAATACCAGAACTTATTAGAGTTTCCAAATGGATTAAAGCCAATAGATTATCCCTCAACATTGATAAAACTTCTTTTATGTTGTTTAGCAACTCAGCCAGTACACTTCCCACTGAGATTCTGTTTGATAACTCCCCTGTTACTCAAACCAACTGTATCAAATTTTTTGGGTATTTTTATTGATGAAAAATTATCATGGAAATCTCATGTGAACTATGTATGTAAAATAATTTCCTGAAATATTGGTATTATTAACAAATTGAAATATTGTTTTCCTTCCAAAATTTTATTTAATATTTATAACGCATTAATTTCGCCATATATTTCCTATGGTATTCTGGCCTGGGGCAACTCTAGTCTGTTCTTGTCGTTTAAATAGAATTTTGGTTTTACAGAAAAGGGCATTGCGTGTTATTGACCGTGTATATTTTAGAGCTCATTCTGACCCATTGTTCTTTAATCACAATACTCTTAAAATTAATGACATATATTCCCTCCAGTTGGGAATTTGTATGCATCAGCTAATTCGTTTGAACGAATGTTTGAGATTAATGCCGTTATTCATCGACATTATACCAGACAGATTAAAGATGTCCATATCCCATACATACGTACTGCTCAAGCTAAGAAATGTATTGTGTATCAGGGTCCGAAATTCTGGAACTCACTATGTCAAACTCTCAGAAGTATTATAAGTCGATCTCTATTTAAGAAAAAAACTTAAGGCTCTGCTTTTTGACAAATACTCTTCTTAATTTTTTTTTCTTTTCTAATCAGCGGTGTACAAATTCTCTAAATGATCCTCTGTGTAACTTCTGTTGTTTTACCGTACTTGTCCTTGGTTTGTCCTGTTTGTGTTGGTCCTTGTCAATTTATACGTGTAACATAAGTCAATTTTTCTGTGTAGTTTAATGGAACCAGTGTAACCTATGATAATACCATGAACATTTCATTTTTCTACACGTCAATGGGCTTTTCTACTTGACAAGCTTGCTTTTGGAGAAGCCCACCACTTAATCTTATCCGTTTATCTAGTATGACTAAATCTTTTGTAAGTTTTTGGGATTAAGTGGAAATAAATATGAATGAATGAATGAATGAATGAATGAATGAATGAAAGATGACTACCGAAGAAACAAAGAAATAGAAACCCCGACAAATATTCAAACAACCCTAATTTTCACCTGTTTTGCACGAATTATTCGCTTATTACTTTTTATGACATGAACAATTCACATACCGAGTACATGGATCGGATGTATACTGTACATGTAATGTATGTACTGTACATGTTGGTGACTATACATTACATGTAGACTTGATGTGCGGAAATGTTGTTGGAATAGCGACCAAGTAAAGTTGTTTCAGCTCTATCTATCAACTATTAAAAAAAATGTACTTCTAAGTTCTAGATTTAAAATTTTGTTTCGCTGCTAAAGAACTGTCTGCAGCCACTACCCCTCTTTTAGTAGCATGATAATTTTGTTATTAAAGTGACGGGTCAAAATAAGCCTGAAGCTTTTTATCGACCTAAGTTTACAAGCAATATACGAACAAGATACATCCAGATGAATGTACACATAATACATAGACCATTTTACGGATACCCCGCCTGTGGGATTTTGTTGGATGTTCATTAGGAGTGTCTCCTTCTGAATCTGTGTAGACGTCACTGTAATTAAGGCTGGACTTTGGTCGTTTTCTTTTTTTGAGTTTGAAACTGCGTATTACTTTGTGCCTGGCTATATACTACGTCAAAGGTTGATCGTGGATGATCGTCATGATTTGTATGATCTTGAGAATCCATTGGGGTTTGTTGCGAAAGTTTATCCCATGATATGTCATCAGAAACTGAATCTAAATCTGTGGATAAATCGGCCATTACCGATATCTAGAAGGGAGTATTCCAATACACCTCGCGATTTAATGATATTGCTTACCTGTGTCCTAAAAGGTAAAGTTAGTGATCAAGGATCAGCCGTTGATGAGGGGCAAAATTGAAATTTCGCGCCACATCACGTCACCGCTCGACAGGAAGTTTTTCCGATTTTGCATACTTTGCGACGTCGACACAAAGACCATGGTGAGAATTCTATATTGTAATTGTGGGACTGACTGTATTTATTTATTTATTACATTTCTTTACCCAGGGTGTGCCTAAACAGTTTAAAATATAGAGTACCGAAGTGATGACGTCAATCAATACAATGTTTGGAACCAGAATACATTCTAAACTGCATTTGTTTGGAACCATTGCCGCGGCAACTGACGTCAGACTTCGGTACTCTATACAGTAGGCCTATACAGTTGTCTACCTAGTCTTGGTTCAAGACGTTGTTACGCATATACGCGATAACCGGCCGCCGCGAGAGGGCGTTATCACGACAAAATAATTATTAAGCACGAACGGCCAGTAACAACGTCTTGGGAATTTCGTAGAAGCCGTGTTGTGCGCACGCACCTGCTTAGCCCAATAATTGCAGCGCGCATTATGTAGTTTGCACCTTCCAATTCCCCGTCGTATCTCCCTCGCGTCGATCGTCACAGTTGCAAGACGTCGCATGCGAACACGAGCGGTGAACTTGACACTGCAGCCGCTAGCGCATAGCCGGCAAAGCATAGCAGCTTCGATCGCGAACGGCGCCCCTTCGCCAGTATAGATAGCTACCAGACTATTGTGCAACTTCATGCAACTCTTCTTCGTATGTGCGCATGCGTGAAGAGAAAATATTCCTCATTTTCATACAGAATTGACGCATGCGCACTAGTTTTCCTCATTTTTCAAATTTACAGTTATAAAGCCATGATTCTTAACCCCTTGGGCACGGTATTTTACGGGAGACGTCGGGGTGTTGCAGCGGTTCTGGCAGCCAAATCGAACTGCTACAATGTGTTTTTGCAGTCAAGCATGACATAAACAATAATCCAACAATGGATTAAAACTGCACAAACGGCGGCCAATGGCGTCATCCGGCCGCATAATTTTGTTTCCAAGGAAGGTTAGGGGCAGTTATCATCAACGGGCGTATCTAGACCGCTATTGCCATCATGCATATTCATGATTAAGTTATTTTTTATAATAAGCATCGCACGCATCATTCAGACAACAATATAAGGTTGAAGTAAAATATTTGGTCCAGCTACTGTTGTGGCTCTATTGGTAGAGGCATTAGGCTTTGGACTACAGAGGCCTGGGTTCGAATCCTTTGCCCGATTTATATTTCTTTTTCTTGTACTAATTGTGGTGTGGAGGATTTTATTTCAAGGGAAAACAAGTCGGAGAACGTGTCTCAGCTCACACAGCCAAGTACAGCGCCCATTTATGATAATTGCCCTAACTTTCCTACGGAAAAAAAATCACGCCATCCGGCCTGGTGACTTTTTTTTGACGCCATATGGCGTCATCCGATACGCAAGGGATAATGGTATTCATTCAACCATGTTCGGGTATTGTACTGCCGCCGTGTGGTTTCTTCTCTGTTTCAATAGATTTGAAAAATTCTCTCAGGCAGTAACAGCTTAGTGGCCGAGTGGTTAAGCGAGTCGTTCATCGAGTCGTTTATCGGCTCTTAAGCTGAGGGTTCGATTCCCAGCTTTTCAGTATTTCCTTTTTCTTTTCCAGAAATGTGATTGTCATTATTTATAAGAGTATTCGTTTACCGTCCCCAAATACCAACTGTACTGTTGCGTGCGGTCGATTAGCAGTGCAGTTGGGACCGCTCGTGATGTCCAGGTAAGCATCTTCGTACAGGCTCATGGCACGTTTGGCTGGCTCGGCAGTCATTGCTTAGGGTGCAGCCATGTTCCTCCCTTTTACGGTGCTAGACGTTCGAGTTATATGGATGAGTGGGGAAGGAGGTGTGATGGACCGGGGTCTGATCTGTGACGGACCGGAATCCGAGCCCTTAAGAGTCCTACATGGGAGCCGGTAAGCCGGAGTATGGGGCCCCGGTGAATCGCGGCACCTGAAAGCTTGGTCAACATCACATAACTTTTTTTGTTTAAAAAGGCATAATACCAGAATGCATATTTGATTGATTAACTCTAAGGGTTTCCGGAAAAAAAAAGAGTAATGTTTTTTCTAACATTTCTCTATTTATTATTATATTTAAAAGTAGTGTACACGATTGGTAATCGTCCAATTTGTTTTTACTGAATTATTACGAAATACCTTACTCGATTGTAAGTTAATAGTAGTCTCAATCATCCTGTGAAATTACGGCACTAGTTGTGCTGTCGTTGTCAAGAAAAGTAGAAATTGATATCGTTTTCTAACGATTTTCAGCTGGAAAACGTTGGAAAACTGCCCTTAAGACTTAAGTCAAGGCGCGCGTGGCTACCCGAACAGTGGCGCGCCCCGGACATGCTGCCATTCGGAGCGCGTCACGCGTCCAGGTAGCATTCGAAATTAAAAGATACATTTTCTATTTTCAATTTTCAATTTTGAAACGAAGAAATGAAGATTGAAAAATGAAAACTTAAATCCTTGTTCATGTTTTCCCGAGAAGGCCGCACCGGCAGCGTTGTGCATGGAGCGCACAGGGCGGGGGCTTAACTTTTTAAGCCTCCCACAGGTTTTCTTCTTTTTCTTTCTCTCTTTTTTTTATGTCGCACGAGTCAGCAACGATATTATACTAGAGTATAGTATAATATAGGTTTTCCCGGACGATTTCGGAAAATGTGCACATTAATTTGTAAAAGACGCATTCGTTTTCCTGCGAAATAGAATGAACGTTCACAATCCCGTTTTCTATTTAACAATTGATAATTCTATTTCCATAAAGGTGCATTCTGACGTAAAAATTCAGCGTACGATTTCACGAATGTGCACTGAATTTAGTATATTGATAATTCATTTTAGCGCAAATTAGAATGCACATCCGCAATCATGTTTTCCTTTAAATTTATCATCAATCTATTTCGCTACATGTGCAGCCGATTTCCCGTGCAGTGCTTTTTAATGTCTGCCTGGTCAAGCATTGGAATTCTCAGACATATTTCTCTCGATGTCTTGGTGAACAGGTCATTGACGGATAGACAATCGAACTGATAAAATGAGAGATAACTTTAAGAAATACAGAAAGACATTAAATACAATTAGGACAAAAAACTAACAATATAAAAGGAACACAAACATCAATGATCAAAAGCCCCACAGTACATTGATTAATTAATTAATTAATTAATTAATTAATTAATTAATCAATCAAAGTCATGAATTAGGCCTATATACCTTATTTAAATTGAATGCAGAATTTGCGAATTTAAATTATAACAAATGAACAAGAATATTCAATTCAGGCCGAGTCACAATGACAAATCGATTTGCTGCGAAATAGATTGCACATTCTTAATAATCGGCCACGCATACGTCAAACCGAAAGCCTAATCGCGTATTTGTAATCGTTTAAATGAAACGTTATGCACATTCATTCATTTTTTTTGTTTTTTGAATGACACAAAATGAAATCGAATGCTAGTTTTTTCGAAAATGAAATTCGGATATACGTCGTTCTCAAAATCAGCGCTAAATTGAATTCAATTTTTAAAAATTCAAATGCACATTTTGTGAAATCGTCCGGGAAAACCTATACTTCGCCTGCAGAGTACTTATACCCAGCACGATATGGGACCGAGGAATACCTCACCCCCACTCACCCCTAACACATCCCCAGGGATATCTGAAAAGAATTTCTGAGATTCCGGAAACACAATGACCAACACAACGTGGGGGGGGGGGGGAGGTCTATCTGTCCCATATCTTGCTTCAAATGAGAGCACTAATAGCACAGTAAATATGTAAATAGAGTGCGTAGTTTCCTTAAGTTGAGACGACATAAAAATTGAAATAAACTTACCAGCTGCTCTAAAGGCTGAAAAGCAAAGAGAGATGAATAGCATAAACGCTAGTCTGCTTTTGACATCCATTGCTGAGGAAATAATCGCTTGGAATAACGTATGTATTAGTCAAAACTCATTTTATAATTTGACTCTAACTGCGTGATAATCCCACTGTGCTTCTTCCCGTGGAATTATTTTACGAGACTTCCTCTTTTTCAGGCGCAATTTTTTAGGGGTTATACGCGTACCGTGCGTAACCGCTGTTGTTATCGTTGTGGCTTCTTGGGGAAAGAGTTCGGCATACTTGTGTTGTTTTGATTTATTTTTATTTTATTTGTTATATTTTATTGGCTTTTCCGGCTTTCGGCCGGAAAAGGCTTTTTTTTTGTTCTGATTTTTTTTTTTTTGCTTTTCCGGCTTTCGGCCGGAAAGGGCTTTTTTTTTTCTTTTTTCTTTTTTTTAATGGCTTTTCCGGCTTTCGGCAGGAAAAGGCTTTGTTTTTGTTCCGATTTTTTTTTTTTTAATGGCTTTTCCGGCTTTTGGCTGGAAAAGGCTTTGTTTTTGTTCCGATTTTTTTTTTTTAATATCTTCTTCTTCTTCTTCCTCTTCTTATTTTAGTTCTATCCCAAATCCCATTGACTTTGTACACACATTTCGCCCGAGGCACTTTGGTCACTAAACAACATAAGATCTTAATCAAACTTAACACAAACATAGACCCTAACCTGAAATTGTATGCCGAAGAGTGACGTCATGCTGACGTCATTACGTGATTTTTAATGATTTTTTTTATTTTTAGAATCGTAACATTCTTTACAATATATCTAGCGAACAAAACAAGATATTTTGAAAATTCTTGTTGTTATAGCATTGGTATTTCTCAAAGATATATCCTAAAAGGGAAACATTTTGTGACGTCTGATAACGTCATCAAAAATATTTTAAAAAATTAACGCATGTCAGGGTCGGTCCGATTATAAAAATGTATACATTGAATTTTTCTCTACCTAATTCCAAAATTTCATGATCGTGGCTCACTCAAGTAAGAAATAACAGCCATTTGAAAATTTAGACCAAATTCAATATAACACAAGGGAATTCTGGGAAGGGTAGATAACCATGGGTTGATTTCTAGTCTTTTTTCAAGTCGCTAGACTATTGCCCATAGCATTTGTAAACGTTTTCTTTCTTACTAGCCACTTTGGCTACTTTTAAACTTGGCAGATACTTACACCAACCGCTCACACAGTGTGCCGAACTTTTACGTCATGATAACGTCATCACAAGTCACGTTAAGGTGCATTTTTCAAGGGCCCATATCTAGAGAACAGTAGGTCCGATTGCATTTATACCTGGTATGTTGGTAGATCAGCTCATGTTATAGATGAAAATTGAGGTGACGTCATGATGACGTCATCATACGATTTTATAGTAATGTTTAAGTTTTTCAATCTTCAAGTTTCTTAAAGACATATTTCATCAACACAACATGCTAATTTCAAAATTCTTTTTGTAATAGCTTTGTTAGCTCCTATATTCTTTCACAAAAATGTGTGCCGTCATCAAGACGTCATCAAAAATGTGCTTTTTTAAACACATAAGGGTACGTTTGATGGTAATACAAATTGGTGGGTAGGTGGATAGTGCCACCAGCATGTAAAATCCAAAGTGACGTCATGATGACGTCATCGCGTATCAGGTGACGTCATCATAAAGGTGCATTTTTCAAGGGCCCATATCTAGAGAACCGTTGGTCCGATTGCATTCAAACCTGCTATGGTGTTTGACAAGTACGTGTTATAGATGAAAATTTAGGCGACGTCATGATGACGTCATCATACATTTTATAGTAATGTTTAAGTTTTTGAACTATATCTTGTCAACATAACATCCTAATTTCAAAATTATTTTTGTAATAGCTTTGTAAGCTCCTGTATTCTTTGTATCAATGTGAACAATGTGTGACGCATCATTTTTGAAACACACATTAAGGGCAGGTGCGATCATCATGAAAATTGGTGGGCAGGTAGATAGTATACGTGCCACTAGCATTTTTAAATCCGAAGTGACGTCATCAAATTTCACTGTACTCTCAAAATTTTAAACTTTCATTGACCAGATTGACTCCAATCTTGACTAGGCCAAGACCACGTTGCATATGTTTGCTTTGACAATTGACGTCATGATGACGTCGAAGGTTTGATTGCTATGAAAATTGGTGGGTAGGTAGATATTGTCATAAGTACGCAAAATCTATGAATTGGTTCATTATTATTATAATTTTTTTGTTTGAAGAAAAATGTGTTTCGGAGTAGGCCATATATTTTGCAGACAACATGAAGATATAAATTGTAATTGGCACTTTCGTCTGTAAACAACTTCATATGTTTTTCAAAATTGGCATATACACACTGAAATTGAATGCTAAAGAGTGACGTCATGATAAATCATTTTTTTATGTGACATATAAGCCTAAATGTCAAATATTGAGCATGAATTTTTGGTCATAAATTTAATCTAAGATTTTAAACAAACTTAGCATAGGCGCAGCTTAGACATAGAATGAAGGTAGTAGTGAAGGTAGTAGCTCGATGCATAAAAAAGGAAAATCGGATAAGCCTCACGTTTTATTTCTTCTTCAGTTTCTTATTGCAGTTTTATCCCAAATTCCATAGACTTTGTACACAAATTTTGTCAGTGGCACTTTGGTCATCAGAATGTTCTTTTGACACCCACAACCCTTGATCGAGACGAAACTTGCTACATGTTCGCTTATGCTAAAAACGAAGATACATTATTGTGACATAATTTGTTTTCTTTATTATGAATGTTTGAATAGTACATGTAGACAAACATTATTGAGATTGCTATTGACTTTTGTACACAATGGTTTTCAAATTGATTAATGTTTTTTGTAAGTATTTTAATAATTCCACTTTAAGATTAGCACGATTAAGAAAAACAAATACATGTATATTTTTAAAGTGAACATAGAAACTGGCATGAGCGAGATTCGAACCTGCGACCTCCATAATACCGTACAGGTTTTCCGGTACGGTATTCCGGTAGTCGCAGGTTCGAGTCCACTCCTGCCAGTTTCTTTGTTCACTTTGAAAATGTATTCAAATTTACCTAGTCAGTTTCCGTTGTGGATTGTTTCACGAAAAACAAATATCAACTAGAGCTAGAGTTTGTTGTTACAAACACAAGGTGTTTGGCTTTGTCTGTTTTTGTTATATTTATGGATTAGGAAAGTACAGTATTAAGACGTACATTTGTTGAAAGAAGTGATTAGGAAAACAAAACATGAAAACACCAATGTAATAATTTTAAAGCAAATTATGTACTCTTGTGCAGAAGGCCTTGCTTCCTGCTGTCGTGGGGTGACCAACAGTGACGTCTGGCAGACTGTTCGACACTGAAATACATTAGAGAAAAGATGCATATGTGGTTTATTTTGATTTCAACAATCGAAAGAAGCACAGAATGAATGTGCACTGAACTATACCCAATAAAACGGATTGGTTTTTGAATATTTTGTTGTGAGTCGGATGACGGATTGAGGCCATGTTAGAGGGCGCTCGAGTATTTTATGACGTCACTGGTAACATTTTTTGAAAAGCACAGTCTTGCCGGAGACTAACATCTAATCGGCAAATATGAAAACCTTGTGTTTTGTAAATCAAAAATTTGCTTGATTTTGTGCTTTTTTGCTTGTAATTTGACACCTGATGACGTCATCATGACGTCATTGCATTTGTGAACATCTTTAACAGAGTGTGTATGTATATACATGTACAAGTATGTCATTTGTCTCCCTAAGGTATAAAAATGATGACAAAGTGTCTCCTTGAGGGTACTTTAACAGGTATAATTCATAGAATAATAATCACATAACATATAACGATGAGGGTGTTATTGACACTTGTGGAGCCCCGGACGGGGATCAACGGTATGGGAAATGTACGTTTTTCTCACCAATCAGCAAATTAATTTTCTTATAACATAACGTCACATTGCAATGCTGCCCTCAACAGCTTCATGGAAAAAATACGAAAGGGAGGGCGCCAGACCGACCTAACGGTCCCGAACTGCACGACGCTTACGCACGTTCTATGGGGGGTTGGCGGATGGTCGAAGTGACATTGCAAGGGAGAATAGCAGAACAAAAAACAGATTTAACGTGTTTGTAAAATAATGTTTTCGACTTTTCTACTTTTGTTTCCATAGGGAATGTTTAAGTTCGCCGATTACCAATAAATAGAAGGAAGTTTGAGATCTACTTTGTTTCTGCCATATACGTCCGGATATGTTTGTATTCATGTTACTGATCCGTGAATTGCTGTCCCTGTACCATCCGTTGACTTTGAGCTTCCGATGATCCCAGACGTAGAGGCCAAATAAATAACACCAACAAATCGATGTATTGGATCTATCTGATGTTCACATATGAAAACCTGAAATATCATACTTCTGCTTGTACATTGACACATCATGATGTCATCACATTTTTGCACATCTTCAATGGAGTGTGTATGAATGTACCAAGTTTAAACTTGATACGAAGTAGCATGTTGTTATACAGTTCTGGGGAATAAAGAAAGACAAGAAGAAAAATAATTCATAGAAATATTCAACAATATGATGAGGCTATTATCGACACTTGCGGAGCCAGGGATGGAGATTAACAATTATGGGGAATGCACGGCTTGCTACCCAATCAGCAAATGAATTTTCTTGTAGCATCACGTCCATTCCAATGCTACCCTCAACAGCTTCATAAGAAAAAAATACCCAGATGTAGGCAGTGGACCGACATAACTTTCCCCAACTGCACGCGTACAGTTCCGGACCGTTAGGTTGGTCTAGCGCCCTCTCTTGAGTATTTCTTCCACGAGGCACAACGCTAAAGCACGTTTTATGAGGGAGTTGGTGGGTGGTCAAAGTGACATTCCAAGGGTGCCGTGGGGAATGTTCAAGTTCGCTGATTGCCAAGAAATACAAGGAAGTTTATGACCTACTTTTCTCTGCCATTTGAAATAAATATAAAGGCTATAGCTGTTAGGGTTGATTTTTCAGAATTTTTCAAATGATAATTAAGGCTCTTTTCATTGCTATTTCCAGCCTGATGACGTCATCAATCTCATCATGCACACACGTGTTGTCTGCCCGAGGGTCATCATAACTCATGAAGTGAAAATCGCAAACTTCGCCATAGACATTGACTGAACATGCATTTTGGAGATTTTTCAACCTGCTGCACTGAATTATATCTCTCGCGGTTGATTCTTCAGCAATCTTTTAAGGTTTAAAGGTCTTTTCATTTTACCTTCCGGTCTGATGACGTCATCAATATTTCTCTACCTCAACTTGTTCTTAGCATGAAGCTGATTATCTACATTATTATAAAGTGATTTCAGCCAACTTCGCGGCACACATCAGCCGATTATTCATTTTAAACATTGTTCAACTTGCCGCTAGAGGGCGCTCTAACATTTTATGACGTCACCGGTAATTTGTTTGTGAAGTACGTACAACCTAGCCAGAGACTAACATCGTTGAACCAGAAGGAAGGGTCATGTGATTTTGCACGTAATATAAAACACGAAGACCTTGGATTATTCCACCAATTCCCGTAAAAAGCAGTCAGATCTTTCACGATTGATTTTATATTGATTTTCAAAGATTAAATCTAGAAATCTTTGATTGCTTGTAATCTGATACTTGATGACGTCATCGTGACGTCATTATCAGAAAGCTCGAGAGCTATGTCAACTGTCCTATCTGAAGCAAAAATCTGGAATATATCTCTCGCCGTTGATTTTTCAGCAATTTTGGAAGGTTTCAAAGTCTTTTCATTGTCACTTCCGGTTTGATGACGTCATCAATATGAGCTCTGGATCATGAGCTCTGGATCACCTCCCGATCCGTGTGAAACAAAGCCCGTCACACATATTCGGAATCAGCAGGAATCAAGCAGAACCAGCCGGAATGAAGAATTTTCAAAATTCGCGCCACATTTGGGAGGGAGTTTTAAATTGACCTAAATTCTTACAGCTTTGAGCAAGTTCGGGTGCTGCTGACCTAGTCCTTTTTGTCAATTTGCTATTTAAAAAACGCATGCGTGGTCTGTCCTTCACTCGAACGCATCTAGTCGATCGACTACGTCAAATCTAGTTAGTGTGTAGCAACAACAAACTGCAAAGAATGTCGTCTGCTAGTTGTTAACGAAGCAAATGTTTGCATGTCATTTCTATTTTCTATTATTTATTTGTATTATTTTCTCTACTTAACTTTGGTGCAATAAATAATTCATTATCTTATTGCAAAGAGTTATTATCATTGGACAAAACCAACAAATTATCGTAAACGTTTGCAAAACTTGCCCAGTTTACCGATCCTCCATCTTGAAACCGTGACGTAACTCGCGAGTGACTACAGAAACCATGGTCCGGAGCTAGCTAGGTTGATCCAGTTGCACTAGCTAGTCAAACCGCGCAGCGTTCGGGTGACATCTAGATCGACTATGGTTAAGTCTAGTCACTCTAGTCGCCCAACCGAATTGCTCTTTGTAAGATGAATGCCGTTCGAATACTTAGAATGCGCTTCGAACCCGCCTCGAATGATTCTTGCACATTCCGGTCGCGCGAACAAGGTATTACTCCTCGTGTTTGTGAAGTCAGCGTCGCGTGGAGACGATTTTGCGCCGCAAATATCTCCTGTTCTTGACATTCTTGGAGGAATATTTCTATCCGAACGGGGAGATGGGCTGTTGAACTGTTTGACGAAGATGATGCCAAGAATATTTATGCAGGTAAAGTGTGATTTTTGATCTTCGGTTTCTAGCATAGGAGCTATTTTGCATACTTGGGCGCTAGGACGCTATATCATAGCGTCCTTCTAGGGATAACCCCTTCCATAAAAATCGTGGCATAACCGCCTCCCACACCCTCCCCCTCCCACACCCTCCCCCTCCCACACCCTCCCCCTCCCCCACCCTCCCCCACCCTCCCCCACCCTCCCCCACCCTCCCCACCCTCCCCCACCCTCCCCCACCCTCCCCCTCCTCCACCCTCCCCCTTCCACACCCTCCCCCCTCCCCCTCCCACACCCTCCCCCCTCCCCCTCCCACACCCTCCCCCTCCCCTATGGAGAGAGCCCTGGCTACGCTGCTGTTGCGAATAGACAACTTATACTAGTTCCCGCCCCTTATAAATTCCAAACGAAGGAAATGACGGAGGGACAAAGAGCTAGTCTAGGAGAAAGTTACGGCCGGGTACGGTGGTGGCCACGAGAGGGCGCTATAATCGCAATACCTGGGAACTGCATCACGATAGCTCTGCGCTGGCTGCCGATATAGCCTAGCTGGCCCTAGAGAGGTAGGTACGTATCAAAATAAAATCCCCCTTCAGCATGTTCAGTTTTCTCCTAACATAGCGTTTTCGTATCTTCGTACACGTCGTCAGTGAGTGTAAGAAAAGACCACGGAATTTTCTTTGTTTTAAGCTAGTCAACTCGCCCCTGCTCCATCCAAAGCCTGGCAAATTATGTTTTCAAACAAGCTATATTATAGTATTATTAAATAGGCCTACACGTCTGTTACTTTTTTAGTGTGAGTGACTGTATGATCTGAGTGAAACAACTATAACGTCGTTAGACCCCTGATCTTACCCCTAGAACTATGGGGTTCCGACAGGAACCCCATAGGAAGACGCTGATTTTTCCCATAGGCTAGTAGTACAGCAAGAATAAGAACGTCATTCCCATGCAACACGTTTCTACATTTTTCGCCGTGAATTACTTCATGGCTGCCCCCCAAAATAATAATATGCCGCATTTACATCCTCACCTTGCTTGCGCCAAGTCAATTTTCGCCTGAAACGGGTCCAATTTGCGGGAAAAAAATGACAAAAATCTGCAGTCGTTCCGAAGCGATCACACACGCACACCACCATCGAGGAAGCCGCACACACGAAGCTCCTGTTTTGCGGGGGGGGGCCGTGGGTCGGTCAAGTCATGATTATTCATCGAAAATTCGAAGCGCGGTACGGCAGGCAACTGCCGCGTGTCCGTTATATACCGTCTGCGACGACAGGCAATGCATGCAGACGGTATATAACGGACACGCGGCAGTTGCCTGCCGTACCGCGCTTCAAATTTTCGATGAATAGTCATGACTTGACCGACCCACGGCCCCCCCGCAAAACAGGAGCTTCGTGTGTGCGGCTTCCTTGATGGTGCGTGTGTGATCGCTTCGGAACGACTGCAGATTTTTGTCATTTTTTTCACGCAAATTGGACCCGTTTCAGGCGAAAATTGACTTGGCGCAAGCAAGGTGAGGATGTAAATGCGGCATATTATTATTTGGGGGGGCAGCCATGAAGTAATTCACGGCGAAAAATGTAGAAACGTGTTGCATGGGAATGACGTTCTTATTCTTGCTGTACTAGCCTATGGGAAAAATCGGCGTCTTCCTATGGGGTTCCTGTCGGAACCCCATAGTTCTAGGGGTACCCTGATCTAACGTTAGCCTACATTTGTACTACTAGTTAGTAGGTTTAGTCCTACAAATACTGAAATAGGGCTGTAAATGGTTCCTTTTCAAACTTCTGTCATTTTACTGTCACTGTTGAGCGCAATCATCAAAGGCTCGCGTTTTTTACATTTGCGCGCGCAATTCTAAAAAAAATGCGCACTGGGATTTTTTCATTTAAAGTTTGTGCGCGCAAACTTTAAATGCGCGCTACGGACAACAACCGAGGCATGATACTGACACGAACTACACGGTAGACCTGAATTTTACATCGGCGTCAGACGCATGGTGGCCGTACCATCATGTTGTCATGAATATAGTTTGTGCAAATTACTTGCAAATTCGTATATTATGTGTAGCATTTATGTATTTGATTTGCAAGTATGTTGACATTGTGAACTATGCGAATAACATTTTTGATGTGAATTGTATTGAATATACTTTGTCGCATATCTTTGTGGTGATCTTCAAATATCATCTGTTATTACCTGAGATTCTGTGCTTCAACCTTTATGAATTTTGGCTTTAAAGTTGGGTCATGTTTGGCTTGACAAGTTGCCTTCGCATGATGACATTAAGGCGGTCTGGGGGAAAATAAATTTTCGGAGGTTTTTTTTTCATTGAGAAATATCTAAAACTGAACGGCAAACTTTCCAAATTTAAACCAGAAAAAAAAGTGAATTTTGTGTGCAACTCGGTGCATGCACAAACCAGGTGTGTACAAAGCAATGGCGCAGTGATTCGTGGTGCCCGACCAAAACACAAAGGGCCAGACCACAACAATTTACCATTTGAAGTTTACGGTGGTTTCCGATTACCATGCGGCCGGTGCGGTATGCACTGCGCGTGCACCCCCTCGGGGATCGCTATACGACGGCTGTTTCCTGATGCAATGACAGCTATAAGATTATGGACAAGAACGCATGCATGCAATACAATGACGGGCTGTTTTTATTTCCTCGTTGCCTTTTCCGAATCCACCGAGGCAGTATTCCATAATAATAAATCTTAAGAAATATACAATTTCTGCTCAATTAAATTTGCGGGTAAACACTGACCAAATTGTAACATAGAGCAAGATGAAAATATAGAGGCTAATAGCAGTAATTTGAGGCAAAGGCAACGAGGAAAAAAACTGCCCGTCATTGTATTGCATGCGTTCGATCTTGTCCATAATCTTATAGCTGTCATTGCATCAGCAAACGGCCGTCGTATAGCGATCCCCGAGGGGGTGCACGCGCAGTGCATACCGCACCGGCCGCATGGTAATCGGAAACCACCGTAAGCTTCAAATGGTAAATTGTTGTGGTCTGGCCCTTCGTATTTTGGTCGGGCACCAAGAATCACTGCGCCATTGCTTTGTACTACGCAGCTGGTAATTTGTGCATGCACCGAGTTGCACACAAAATTCACTTTTTTTCGGGTTTAACTTGAACATATTCTCATTTTGAGGGGATGACAAGCTGCATGAGCCATGAATTACTACTCTGCCGGCAAGGTGAGTGTTGATATATTCAGGGAAACGGAAGATATCGGCAATAGCAAAACCGACCCTTGCCAACCCAATAGAAGTGTTTCCAGCTCTAAACGGCGAATCTCACATGTCATGAGCCTAGAGCTGGAATTTTCAAGCTACCCTATTTGTAGGGCTAGGTTCTACCTCCATGTTAAGCACTTCACTAACGTTAGTCCTACAAATCATGCTACCATATGGTTCTTTCCAGTGTTAAGTTTGTTCATCTGTACGCTGCAGGTCCGTAACACTAACAGTTTACCCATCAAGTGGTACAAATGGAACAAAATCTGAAAATTGTGCAAAATATGTCTATGTAGTTTGTAGGGCCTATCTAAGATACTAGAGGAAGCTAAATTGCACATGTGCAGTGTGATGTTACTTTGTTAGACTGGCAATACTCATAAAACTACGGTTGATTCCATTTTCAAGGATTAGTCTCATTTAAGGATTCTGGTGCATGTACAATTTAGGATTCATCAATGCCTCGGCGAGTTTCACAATCCCTATTGGTCTAGAGCCTGTCACGTGGGTGTGTTTAAACGGTTGTTTAAACACGGCTGGAAGTTGTTTAAACACGGCGCGTCATACAGCTGTTCTTAGCCGATACGCAACAGGGAGAGCGTATTTTAGTAGGTGCGCGCACAAGATGTACGGAACTTCGTAATGTAAGACAACGCTAATGCACGCGTATAAAATTAATCTCGCGCGGAGCGCCTTCACGCGCATGTGTTTTATACTGAGCAAATGGGAGAAAAAGTGGGGTGAAAAAGCTTCGCATTTTGTCCTTTTTACTGGAGGTTTTTACATTTTTCGTAAGAAGGCATAAAATGGGGATAAAAATGTGATGACCAGTCAATAATATCCTCAAAGGGTCGTGACCGCTGTTAATGGACCGAGCCGAAGGTCGTGACCGCTGTTAATGGCATTAACAGCGGTCACGCCCCTCCTCTGTTATTTTTGACGTGGTAAAGACCGGGTCATCACACTTTTATCCCCTTATTCATAAATACCTCAGCGAGTTTCACTATCCCTATTGGTCGAGAGCCTGTCACGTGGGTGTGTTTAAAGGGTTCTTTAAACACGGCTGGAAGTTGTTTAAACACGGCGCGGTTTGAAACATTTTTTTCCGGTGTCACACGAAATGTAGAGTCCTACAAAATCTGGTCCATTTTATTGGTTGAACACTCGAGCGACCAGTCACTCTCCTAATAACGCAAGCGCAATACTACCGATGCGTCCGTATTTAGAGTCCATAATTTCACGCTACACCGGCACTGCTGCGTTCTTGCACCACCTGGCGAGCGCGTCGCGCGCGCGTCAATTTCCATATGAGGACTTGTTTACCACTACTCGCGGGTGGCACGAACCATTAAATAGCTGAAGGGATGTTTTACAAACCAAGGTAAAACAAATTGAACAAAATCATTGGAAATTTATAATTTTCGGTGGTTTTTGCTTAATTATACAAAAAGGTATTTTATGAATGGGAATAAATATGTGCTGGGCCGGTTTTAAACGTACGTTTAAAACCGCCTTGGGGACTGGACGCTGATAATGACCCTCGCCTTCGGCTCGGGTCATTATCAAGCGCCCAGGCCCCAAGGCGGTTTTAAACGTACGTTTAAAACCGGCCCAGCACATATTTATTCCCTTATTAATATTTGAATTAAAAACAAAGTACACAAAACTATGTGTTTCCAGCTAGAAAAATAGCAGCTTTTCATTGCGAGGTAGTTAAACAATACTCCGTTCACCCAGTGTTTGGCAGTGATCTGATGTCACATTACATGTATCAGGTCAAGTACATGTATACACCTGTAGTCATGTTTTACTGTACTACTGAGGACAAGGCTTTGTCTTCTCTATTGTCCCTTTACATTAAGTTCTCCCCATAGACTAAGTACACATTTGTACCTCGTGTTAAACAAAAGACCTCCCTCAGGGGACAGCAATGATCTCCTCGTCGTTTCTTTGTCCTTGTGTCCTCATCAATAATACAATACATATGTACACGAGTACATGATCCCTAACACTCGTTGTTACATTAAATATTTGAACTTACTAAATTTGATCTAGAGAAAACAAGTGCCGCAGCTGACCCGACCTGACCTGTGATGTCAGAGGTCACCTGATGTCTGAAGCATGCCCCACTGGACAGTGCACCTGGATGGTGGGCCACGTCGGGTGAACCACGCCGCAGCTCTGGTGGGCAGCCGGATCTATCTCTTTGGGGGATACTGCACTGGAGGGGATTATCGCTCGCTGATACCCATCGATGTATATGCCTTGGATACTGGTACAAAATCTTTAATAAATCCCTAACAGTCCTGAATCCTCCAATTTTAATATGATTTTTCACACGCCCTAGGGAGTTAGGGTTAATCCTAACAGTTCTGATTCCTCTAATTTCAATACGATTTTCACACTAGACACTTAGGGGTAATGGATTATGCTGAGGGTGTCCAACTGGTTAGGTTTGGGCAATTCCGTTCAGAAGTTGAGTCAGTCGACTCCAAATTTGGAGTCGGAATTGCGATTCCGACTCCAAATTTGGAGTCGGAATTGCGATTCCATTTTGTGGCATGGACTTTTGAAGTACCTGTAACAGGTCCAGGTACTGCCTGATAATTCTGAAACATGCCAAATACAAAAAAAAAAAAATGTGTAAAGGTTGTAAAATCCCATGTGTCCAAAGGATCCAAAGGATATACTCCTGACACCCGTTTCAAGCATGATGTATGGAGTCAATTCTGAATGGAATCGTGATTCCTACTGAGTGTCAAAGTTGAGCAAGTTGTCCAAGCCTACAACTGGGTATAAAGGGTATTGTTGCATTGCACTGGCATAAAAGCATGACGGGGTTCCAGTATTCTCCACGGCCTTAAATTTTAGCAGGGCGGCAGACACAATGCGAGCGCGGAGTGCGAAGCCCTTACGGCGTGGGGTCTGGGGCCCCGGGAAATTTTGGATTCTAGATGCTCTGTGGTGCAATCTGAGGCATTTCCTGGCCACTTTTTTCTGACTCTTTGAATCAAATTTGCTCGTGTTTACAACTTGAAATGAAGGTAAGATTTTTAGGGGAAGGTGGTTTGGTCATCAAAAGTTGATTTTTTTCCGGGGCGGTTTTACTGAGTGGAACTCGTCACCGAGCGGGGGTTCAGTAGTCTTGGTTCCAAGACGTCCTTAGCGGTGCGACGTATAGCGCGCACGGCTGGCCGACAGCGCCCTCTCGCTACACACACACGCCACGGCCAAATCGCTAAGACCGATTTGGCCTTGGCGTGTGTGTGTGTAGCTAGAGGGCGCTGCTGTACGTCGCACCGCGCTAAAGACGTCTTGGAACCAAGACTAGGGTTCAGAGTTAAGCCGGCCGGTGAGCTAAACATGCACGTGGGCACAGCACCCGTGGATAAGGTATTTTTCGAGAGAAAAAGACGCTCTCAAGTGTTACGGAACATTGTAATTTAGGTAAACTGGTTCTCGACGCGACAAAGTGAAAATGATATTACCAGGGAGATTGCAACCAGTCCAGAATAATATTACGTGTATAGTTTTATGATGTGAATGCATGATATGTTGCGTACGTTGCGTCCAGATCTGTTCGATTACTATAAACGCTACTGCAATACTGCTGAATGTTAATGCTGGCAAACTCTTTATGTTCGTTCCACAGAGTGCGGTAAACTTCTTCGTACTTGGATAAACTGTGAAGACGGTGGAGAATGGGGGAAAATCCAAATGTTAGCGGGCCGGTAAAACTTTAGCGGGGCGGCATACAATTTTGGCAGGGTGGCCCACCCTGCTAAAACCCCTCGTGGAGAACACTTGGTTCTGTACCAGAGTATGAGGACTTGAAATAATTAAAGACCAACTAAAACGCCAAACAATTTTTTGACTTTTTTGACTTATCTGATAGTTTATGCCTCCCCAAAACTAATGTAACAAGTTTCATGATTCTGAAAAATCAAAAAAGAATGTTTTTGAGCCTTTTCTTTCTGAGCCACTTTGACTCGATTCAGAAAAGGTCGAGGTCAACTGCGTGCCGTATCGCGCGAGTATTGACGTACACGTGTAGAAACATATGACGTCACTGTATTATACGACAATGTTTTACGTAGAGTCTGTACGTATTTTTTTGTCTAAGGCTAGTATTACTTGCTGTGCTTTTTGCTCATGATTCAGGAGTAACACTACGATAAACATATTTTAAAGTGTTGACATCTTTGTGAGACATTTAGAATTGGGGTTGTAGGCTTGTTCTTGCTAAAAAGCTAGTTATGAGTCACACTTTCCTTTGTTTGCAGTCGGCTTTTATTGGGACCTGCGCAGTGAGTTGTGTGTGAGCTGATGCTATACTCTAGTCTGGCGACTTTGCTTATGCAGCCCTCATAAGGACCCGCACCTTCTCAGAACCATACACACAATTTCTGTTATAAGGTACCAGACTCAATCGCATGCAGCGCATGCGGTACCGTGCGTGTACAATGCATGTTGAGTCAAGCGAGCGTGGACAGGGAGACGGCCGGGGCTCTGGCTGCTTGAGACGGCAACCGCAGGGAACCCGTCGTCGCGGTGGTGCACGTGAGTCCGGGACAGGATTGGAATGCTCGGTGCCTTTAGAGTTGGAATGGCTCCAGCCTTCAAACGGAATTGTGCCTTCAAACCCAGCTGAGTTTTCATACTAACACTATCATCTATACAGTCTTTGGCGAAATGTTCTGCACATATTTTCGACCATTTCGACAGCCCAAAATCAGATATTGTATTGTCTACAAAGCGGACCCACTGTCGCCTTTGAGCTCCATTCAGCACTGGGAATCGCAGTAAGGTTAGGTCAGGGATTTTGTCGCTGTTCCTCGTGCAACCCCCAACTACACACGATCGAGGCATAATGATTATCTCAGAACCATGCTCATACTGAAATAATATCAAAATTAGACAAAATAGACGGGAAAACGGAGGAGTTAGGTCGACAAAAACTCTTCAGCAGCATCAACTCCACGTACGTACATGCATAGTGTTTGGCTGTAGTATCAACCGACTCTACACGTGTACGTCATGGGGTCACGTACATACATTTAACATAATGAGCTTTCGTAAAACAGGATAAATGGTTCAGAATAGCAACCCTTTTTCTTAAATAAAAAAATTCCTCTCGTCTGCAAACTAATCTCCATCAGTTAAAAGTATTTAAACTGTCGGAAAAGTCCAAAAAGTAAAAAAGAAATTGGCGTCTTAGTTCCTCTTTAAATGGTGTAGTGGGTCAGTTGGCATGGGACAGAGTTGTAGTCGAGTCCCTGCAAGTCCTTTCACAAGTACTTTCGCAAGTCCTTTGACAAGTACTTTCGCAAGTCCTTTGATAAAGGTACATGTGTAGTCACAAATAACTGGATGAACAATGACAAAGGAATGCCTTTGTCAAAGCTCATTTGAATAGCCTGTTTTTGTGATTGGGCTTGTGATGGACTTACGGGGACTTGTGATGGACTTGTGATGGACTCATGGCATAAGGGTGTCATTTGAATATCCGACTCCCCTGAATATCTGACTCCTCTTCCCTATTATTGGTTAAACCCTCTCACGTGACCGGCCACTCTCCCAATTCTGAGACTGAGACCTACTGGTCTGAGACTGAGACCTGCTGGTCCGAGACTCAGACCTGCTGGTCGGAGACTCAGACCTGCTGGTCCGAGACTCAGACCTGCTGGTCCGAGACTCAGACCTGCTGGTCGGAGACTCAGACCTGCATGTCCGAGACTAGGACCTGCTGGTCTGAGACTCAGACCTGTTGGTCTGAGACTCAGACCTGCATGTCCGAGACTAGGACCTGCATGTCCGAGACTCAGACCTGCTGGCCCGAGACTCAGACCTGCATGTCCGAGACTTAGACCTGCATGTCCGAGACTCAGACCTGCATGTCTGAGACTAGGACAGAGACCAAGAGTCAGAGACTCTGTTTGTCAGAGACCAAGTCCCGTTGGTCAGAGACTGAGGCCTCGAGACCTTGTGAATTAGTCAAAAGCTTGGTTTTCTTTTTGTTTTGATTCCCAGTCTTATTAAGGTGGCACAGGTTGCCAAACAGCAGCAAGGAAGAGATTGCCAAGAAAGTGGTGCCGTACCTGCGCTATGGCCATTCCGTCGTGAACCACGAGGGGCGGGTTTACCTGTGGGGAGGACGCAATGATAACTACGGTGCCTGCAACAAGGTCTTCTGCTATGATACAAGTAGGCAGACTCTATTTTCCTTCATACTGTCTGCCTAATGCTTTAATCCTTTCAACACTGAGTTGTTTACCAAGTCCGGTGTAAATCATTGGATTAAAAAAAAACATCAGTTCCCTGCTTGGAGAGGTCAGTGGTCACATTTTTAAGCGAATGTTTCACCGTTAAGATTTGCTTGAATAGAAAAATGTGTGCAATGCTTGTTCCTCAGGGGCGTGCATCGGAACCGGGTACCCGAGTACCCGACTGTTCGTATCAGTACCCGTACAACTTTAGTAACTTCCCAGATCATGAAAAAGAAAAGATTTTATATATTATTTGTTGGGAATTTTTAAAATTAATACCTAACTACCTGGGAAATCAGCACTGATTTCACATTGATGATGCTAAGTTGACATAGGAAATTTTTCGGTCGCGGTTTGAGTAGTGTGGGTATGGATAAGAGCCTTGACAAGAAACAATAGCATGCCTCGTTTCACAATAAATACAACTGTATGAAGCTCCCAGACAACCATCTTTTGTGATATGCCAGCGCATGCGCGTACATCAAATGCAAAGGCGGAGAAGTGGTCCTGTTTTACAGGCACGAGATTTTTCAGACTTATTTCTGAAATTAGACTTTTTGAATCTCAAGAAAGACGTTACAACTGACACGATTTTAAGTTTTAGAAGATTTCTTTAATGGGTACCTGGGTACCCGTATTTTTTTCAATCGGGTGCCCCCTTTTTTTTACTACCTGTAAATGCACACCCCTATTATTCCTAGAAAATGTATTTTTCATGTGATATAAAAATGACATTTTCAATTGCCAAACCTGCAACCCTTACAGTTTTTCTGCAGTCCAGCAATATGGCAGACAACCTGAAATGCATTCTTCTCTTGTACATTCTCCTGGGGACAGCCTTCAAACCTCCAACAAAATTTGCAAGAGAACATCCAGAATGTCCAACTCGATACGGAGGAAGACTAGTGGACGTACACGTAGAGCTACTATAAGACAAGACATTATGGATTGCTGCCTTTGTACTAAAAAGAGCCATTATTTTCTCCCTTTTTTGCTCAGCTACATCACAGTGGTCCCGACCAAAGACCGAAGGAGAGAGGCCCGTGGGTAGGGATGGCCACACTGCATGTCTCATGGGGGATGTCATGTACATATTTGGCGGCTTCGAGGATGGGGTAAGGCCAAAAATAGAAGGTGGGGAGGATCATGCCTTTTCCAAAATGTTGTGATTTTAGCCGCGTCGCATCGCAGATGGGGCTCTACAGGGTGTCTCTATAAAAAGTATACCCATTTTAAAATTCAAATTATCGCAAAACTACACAATATTTCAGAAAAAGAAAAATACCTGTGGAAAGGTTGGAATGTCCTCTGTCCATTGGTATGAGGTTCATTATGTCACTGTCATGGATGACTGAACAAAAAATACAGTTATGAAAGGTGTCGAAATCAGCACTGTGACAAGTTTGTAGACAGTGGTGACCGGACAATGAATGAAGAAACAACACCATTTTTCTGATCCTTTCCTTTAATTGTGGTATTTACATGTAGGCTACCCGACACATTTAGGGTGCTGTACCCTCCACATGCCCACCATTTCTGACGATGCATAGTTGGCATCTTCGTGTCATGTCTCTTACTGCTCGCCTTATCATCCCCAGCTAACATTCAGGAGTTAAGAGCCCGGTTAGTGGATGAAGTGAATCATCTCCGCCAAGATCATGGGATGATAAGGCGAGCAGTAAGAGACATGACACGAAGATGCCAACTATGCATCGTCAGAAATGGTGGGCATGTGGAGGGTACAGCACCCTAAATGTGTCGGGTAGCCTACATGTAAATACCACAATTAAAGGAAAGGATCAGAAAAATGGTGTTGTTTCTTCATTCATTGTCCGGTCACCACTGTCTACAAACTTGTCACAGTGCTGATTTCGACACCTTTCATAACTGTATTTTTTGTTCAGTCATCCATGACAGTGACATAATGAACCTCATACCAATGGACAGAGGACATTCCAACCTTTCCACAGGTATTTTTCTTTTTCTGAAATATTGTGTAGTTTTGCGATAATTTGAATTTTAAAATGGGTATACTTTTTATAGAGACACCCTGTATTAGCGCTAAGCATTGTTGTTGGTGTTGTTGTTGTTCTTCTTCTTCTTCTTGTATCAAATTCATTTTTGCTACACGGCTCAACAGAAGAGGGCGCTACAACATTTACAAATCAATCATCCAGTATACAATCCAGGAAACATTCCACTCAACATTACAAACTCACATCAATATTTGGGCGTCACAATATAGATGCAAATCTCAGTTGGGTGACACACACGGCTTCAATAGTAGCTCAAGCCAATCGCCTCTTAGGGTTCATCAGAATAATTACCAGGGGCTCTTTCCTTAATGCAATTCAGCTTGTACAAGTCACTAATTTTCCCAAGTCTTGAATACGGTTTTACCAGTATGGCACCCAAACACCTTAAGTCAACAGCAGAAACTTGAGAGAGTTCAATGTACGGCTACTTGTCTGGTTCTTGGCCAAAGACGAGGAGAAATGTCATACGAAGACAGACTACAGCGGCTTAACTGGCACCCTTTATTTAACCCATAGGCGTAATTATTTGCTATGTTCTTTTGCCTTCAAAGTCTTACACGGCATTTCAATTTGTGAATCCCTACGAAACAGCATTATTATTATCAACCCCTGTCGTCTTGACTCCCTCACATTTCGCCATCTTACTGCTCGCACAGACCTGTTACTACACTCTCCTTCCTGTCGATTCCTGAGATTGTGGGACACTATTCCTCCACACATCCGGGACGCTGCTGTGGTTTGTCCTCTGCCGACATTTCTCCGCCAACTTCGTGATTTCTGCTTAAACCCCCAACTAGTTGTTGCGTTTACAATTCTTTCCACCTGGTTCGACTCAGAGCATGCAAGTGTAAAACTATATCTGTTAACCTTCCCTTATTTTTGTATTGTTTTTTAGTCCTGTAGTATTATGTTTGGGACAACATGCTTCCGAGCAACAGTAATTTAGTTTACTTTTGTTGTCCCTGATGACCTGCATAATATTGTGTTGTTTTTCTTGTTAGGCCATTCTCTTTGCTGTGTTCATCCCCAGATTGAGTCCCATACTTGCATGCTCCCATGTAAACATGTTCATTCACTCCCTCTTTAGGTTTCAAATTTTTCGTTCTCCATGCCTGTCTGGCTGCCCTCCCCATCTTATATTGTCTTTTATCGTGTACATTTTGTTTGTACTTTGTGCATCTGCTTGTTATTTGTGACCGGCTCGGCAAAATGGGCTATTATGTCGCAAAATTAGAAAAATGAGTTATATACATACGTGTAGTTGAATTGGTTACATCCTAAGCTTTAATTTGGTGTAGTTTGACCCATGTGGTATTTTGTGTTATCGAGATATCCTGACATTTGCATACTCTTATTTTCCCAATTTAACGGAAGTGTGTTTAGAGATACAGGCCTTTAAACACAAAAAAGTGCAAAGAAATAAGATAGAAGTAATTTTTATCAACATTTATTTTGTCATCTTTATTCATAAATATTAATGTTTCTGAAAATAAATTCTGAAAATATAGATATAACAGAAGCCATCAAACCAAAAACAAAAAAAATCACTTATGTGAAGATTTTTTCACCCATTTCACATAGAACAGCCCTGTGTGTGTTTTCACTAAGTGCGACATAATACCCCTTTTTGCAGAGCCGGTCACATTTATAGTTTTTGTTTTGTACATTTACTTCTGTGTATGTCAAGGTCGAATAAATAATAATAATAATAATAATAATAATAATAACAACTATGCTTTACTGATTCATAGGTGGATGACGTAGCGCCTACACGAATTCGTGCTTGTTTTTTGCTTTTGCTACGATTTGTTTAGACCCTGCCGGGAAGAATTTTCCAAGGTTGATGCCCCCTCTGTTTAAAGATGGCTTCTGCAATAGTGGAGTCCTTATAAAGTTGATTCAATCACGCAAATGATCAACTGGAAGTGGGTAGTCAAGCTAAACATATTTTCTTTTTACTCGGCCAGTACCGGTACACAAACAAGCCCATGGCAGTAGCTGGAATTGTTTTGCAACATGCAGATGGTGCAATGCTGCTCTAGATGCTTTATTCCCTACATTTTGCAACATACAGATGGTGCAGTGCTACTCTAACACAGTATACAGCCTAGACCTGAAGGAGATGTTCTGGACACATATCAAAGCAAAGGTAATCAAGCCCGATCAAAACATCGGTCAGTTTGAAAGTTGCTTGGCAAAAGAGTTTTCAACATTTTGAATATTCCTGTTTGATTTGGAATGTTCCCAAAGTGGAGAAGTCCATTTCCGAGTAAGCCAAGGCACTGTGGCTATGATGTCAATCGAGGTACTTGTTGGCAGCTCTCTAAAGTCGGAATCCCTGGATGATATTGAAACATTTCCTGTTCCAATCGGAAACACCTGCTCTTCCCACTAGAAGCAGCTTGGGAATACCGCGTGATCCCGTATGGGAACAGTTGTCAATGCATATGTGCATGTTTTCATAGGAACAGCCTTTTACAGTTAGGAACATGCGGGTGTCATAAATATCCGACTCCCATGAATATGATTCTTTACCCATGATGCATTGAAACACAATTTGTTTTCTTCTAATGAACATAATAAGTTTTGGCAATGCATGGCATAACCTTTAACCCCAACCCCAACCCCAACCCCAACCCCAACCCCAACCCCAACCCCAACCCCAACCCCAACCCCAACCCCAACCCCAACCCCAACCCCAACCCCAACCTATTTCTCACCCCAATCCTCACCTTCACCCTCGCCCTGTGTTAATCATTGTTGGTGTCCGGGGACCTACTGAGCATGCACAGTATAACCAACCAGTAAGATTTTCAGGGAGTCTCATATTCACAAAACATCAAAAACGCTTTCCGAAAGGAGCGTTCCAAAGAGAACGGGAATGTTCTGAATTTTAAAGCACTGCCTTAACCCTAACCGTCCCATCAGATCGCCAAAATCCAACACCATGTTGCGTTGCATTTTGATTGGTTCAGGACTGTAGCTACTTGGCACCATTACTTTTCATGGAGCTATATGATACCCCAATTTGTCCAAGTACAAAGAATGTGCTATCAGTTTACTGCACAGTGTTGGATTTTGACAGGTTCTGGACACTCGAGTCCTTGTGAGTTAGTAAAAGTCCCAGAGGGGTTAGGGTTAATATAGATTACTGTAAGTGTGACATCATTTCTGGTTCACCCACTGGTCCATGTGCTAATGTCTTTGCGCACGTGAACCACTCTATACACTCACTTTTAGTCAAACAAATCCTAAAAATGACTATTAAAAAACTGTTTCACATAGGCCCCCCCCCCCCAAAAAAAAAAAACCAAACTTGTGTTGCCCTTAAATGGGAAAAATCGGGGGAGAGAGGGTCAGTCGATTTCTTTTTTCTTTTTTTAACATGTCGTGTAACTCAGAAGTCGGGAGGCAAAAAGTGCCGTCGTAGCTATATTTAAAGACAACGATTTTAATAAAACTTGTGAGAAAAGGTGAGGTTTTGAAAATCCCTTTAAAAATAAATAAATAGATAAATACCAAAACACGACCCGACATTTTTATGTGATTTTTGGGGTCAGTCGCAGATAGAGGGCAACACAATTACTATTTTTTTGGTCTTAGTTAAAACATTACCGATAATGTTTCTGCATGAATCAGCAATGAAACTGAAGCTTTCCCCTTGCATGACTTCACTCCTGTACTCATGAGCATCGGCATTAAAAATTCCAGAGATTGCCAGAGGGGCTGTAAAACACATCCAGAATGGCAGATCAGAGGTTGAAAGTGATTGCAAATTGGGTGTACAGGAGCATAGCATGGGTTTCAGTTTTTAAAATTTCATTTTGGGGACCTTTAAAGGTAGTGTACATGATTGGTAATCCTCCACCTTTTTTTACTGAATTATTACGAAATACCTTACTAGACTGTAAGTTAATAGTAGTCTCAATCATCCTGTGAAATGATGGCACCAAGTTGTTGTTTTTGTTGTCAAGAAAAGTGGAAATTTATATCGTTTTCCAACGATTGCCGGCCGGCAATCGTTGGAAAACTGCCCTCTATAACAAATGTAGCCTTTAGTCAAGGCGCGCGTGGCTACCCGGACGAGTGGCACGCCCTGGACACGCTGGCATATCCGGGGCGCGTCACATGTCCTGGTAGCCACGCGCGCCTTGACTAAAGACTATTATCCGCCTGACAGTTAAAAACGAGCGCCGCTTTTCTCTCGTTTTTTTCGCCATCCAACAATGCAAAACTTTGAACAGGTCATTGAAATGATATTTCATATAAAATACTAACCCCAAGTCCACCCATTTCTGAAAATTGCAACAATGACCAATCATGTACAATACCTTAATTAGCTGCTGTGGTGTTATGCCATATTGAGTTTAAAAGCACCGGAGAGGACATCCTTACTAAACAGATGGTATTTTATTATTAGTGGTGTTTCTGGTGAGGTACTGCATGCAGTGCTTTGCATGGAGAGCCTGTGGAAAAAAAATTTGGGAGGACGGCTAACTGACCCCGACAAACTCAGTGGTCAAGTGGTTAAGATGTCTGCAATAGTAAGCAGGAGGTCGTGGGTTCTAATCCCGCCCGAGTAAGCCTGTGAATCTGTTTACCACAGGCTCTCAGAAAAGACCGAGCATACAGCGCTTGATACACTAGGTCGGGAAAGGGCAAAAAATCTATATTTTTTTCTACTACGAAACTGCCTGCGTGTAGTCAGAAATAAAGAATGAAGTCATTATCAAAGCCACCTGGCAGGGTATATCAGTACCTCCAGAAAAAAAAAAAAAGGAGTACTGCTACAGTGCTACTAATACCGCCTGTTATAACCCCTTGCGTATGGAAGACGCCAAATGGTGCAAAAAATAATTGCCACCAGGTCTGATGACGCCATTTGCCGCTGTTGGTGCAGTTTCAATCCATTGTTGGATTATTGTGTATGTTACGCTTGACTGCACAAGCACATTGTGGCCGTTTCGCTTGGCTGCAAAGGCCGGCGCGACACCCTGGCGCCTCCTGTAAATACCCGTACTCATCAAGGGGTTAAAAAGGACTTCCCGTATCGAATGGATTGTTCATTTGATGTCTATTGTTGCAGGGTGATATCCCCCATTGGAGGGACTTCCACACAGCCACGGCCCACAACCACCAGATGATAGTGTTTGGTGGCCGGGCCGACAGGTCTGGCCCGTACTACACCAACCGGGAATTCTACTGCAACAAGCTGCAGGTCTTTGACACCCGGACCAACGTCTGGAGCTCGCCGCCAACAACCGGAGATGTCCCCATTGGCAGAAGGAGTCACTCTGCGTGTGAGTTGTTTTATTTATTTTGACTGTGTTGATTACTCCTGGATTGACTGGCTTATTTATTCCTGGGTTCATCTCCAAATAGTCTCAAGCATTCTGTGAAATCGTGGCACCTGGTGTGCTGTGATTTTCAAGAAAAGTAGATTTTTTGTATCAATTTCCAGTGATGGTCAGCTGACCAGAACAGCATTTTTTTCTGTGTTTTCCCAGCATTTATGCGCACAAAACTTTAAACCGGTCAGAGTAAACAAAATACTATAAAGTACTAACCCCAAATCTATCCATTTATGAAAATTACAGCAAAAGCCAATGCTGTATACTACCTTTAAAACGGGATACTTTCCAATGGAACATTCAACACGTTTTTTGGTCTGTTTTTCTTTATAGTCCAGGTATATAAATAAGGCAGTAACTATAAGTCCAGTCAGAACAGATTTTGTTTTGCCTTACCTGACATGGTGTTAAGGCACCGTATGCTCACTGCTTTCCGAGACCCTGTGGGGAAAAATTCACAGGCTAACTCGGTTGGAACTCAAACACACAACCTCCAGACGTAATAACCACTCCCAACGAGCTTGCGAGATTTGGCCAGGCAGTTCAAATCCAGTATAGCGCGCATGCAGTTCATAAGATAACGTCGGAAACCTCTTCTAATAATACATCATCCCCTATGCAGAATTCCGTCTTTACATTAGTCCTCTAAGTTGTTAGATGTTGAAGTTGCGACCAACATATTGGCTAGGGCTGAGGTGCACATAGACTGCATGGTCTATAGTGGAGCAGTTTCAAGGTTGCTGTGGGACAGAGGTATACTTTTTGGTATTCAACGACTGATCATGAGAATATTTGTATCCCCCAGTCAGGATGCCAGTCCATCACAGCTTACTCTCGCAGGTACCCATTTCTACTCCTGCGTGGAGCTGGGAGACTAAGCAATTGTATGATAGTGGCTTGCTCAAGGACACAAATGTTATGATCAACTTTCTGTTGACTTGTCCAACGGAACTGTGGTCTTACACTGAACGGCTTGGCCACAATAACTAGTGAGGTGCTGTGATCATACGCACAAGTTTCATTTCCTTTTGGGGAACTTTGTCATATCTTCTGAATTTTTTTTGAAATTGTTAAAAACATGTCTCAAGTTAGATTTTTCTTGCAGTTGTATACAGAGGCAGTCTCTACATTTTTGGCGGCTACAATGACATCACCAAAACACACTTCAATGACCTTTACAGAGTTGACCTTAACAACTACAACTGGTCAAAGGTTAAGACCTTTGGCGGCACCCCTCGTAATCGTCGCCGGCAATGCTGCATTGTGGTGAGGGACCAGGTCATCATGTTTGGAGGAACAAGGTAGGTTTGTGAGAGTTCCGCATTTGCGAATGCAGAAATATACAAAAAACCAGTGGGACGCTTATAGCAATATAGCACTTGATTTGGCTACGTTCTGGAGTTAACTTTTCAACAACAAAAATGTCGGAGTTTAACCCTAACGTCACTGAATACTACAAAATACTACTAGTAGCAAAATGTAGTATGCAGTACTCTCACCTACTTGTGTGCAATGCCTGTAGTAATTTTGGTATTTTTGGTACTTCACCCCAAATAGTGTACGTAGTAATATGTAGTACTACGGTTGCTGGGTTTAGAGGAAAAATGTTTATCTTCTAAGGCGGAAACACAGTATGAATTACTGGTTTTCAGAGATGATACATTGTTTTTTCTACTACATCGTATTAGTAAATGGTAGTAGCCAGTAACTTACCTGTATTACCACTATTACATACACGTACAAGTAGTATTTTGTAGTTGCCAGTATCTGCATGGACTGCTGTCATTACACACCCATTCATCAGTCACAGAGAGACTATGCTACAAAATACTAAGTAGTATTCTGTAGTACTCAGTTCTTTATACCAAAGTAATGCCTAGGATGTTAGAGTTATAGAGTCCAGTCTTGCATGGAGTCAAGACAACAACTGCAGACAAAACCCATATTCAGCAGTTTTAGGAGCGTGGGTATACATCAGTGTGCTGTAAGTTAATTATGTAACACCTACATGTATTGTTGATCTCCTTGAATTTGCAGCCCCAAAGACACGCCCATCCCTGGAGGCACTGACGATGAGAACTTGATGGATTTGGCCGATCTGCACATTCTGGATTTTGGTACGTATTGAATTTGTGTGAATGATGAGAATTTTGCCGTCAACTTCGTTTAGATTATCAAATGATAAATGATAGCCATGGTATTATAGTGATGTGTGTACCCCCTTATTGTCACTGACTGACTTTTCCAACCCACTATTACATACATGTATGAAAGTTTATGCCTTTAGAGCTCAAGTCCGGCTTGGACATTTGAATTATACAATACCAGGTGTTAAGACTGTGCAAGACATGGGGGTGGCAAGATTGCACCCATGGTAACAAGGTTGCCATATTCTTGCTGAAGTCTGGGGGAACCAGGTCTTGGTCTCGCAATTGGACCTGCAGGTCTTATTGGTCTCGTTCTCGATTTCAGTCTCAAGCCACCAGGTCTCCGTCTTTGTCTCAGACCAGCAGGGGAGGTGAGTTGGTCTCACCAACAGTGGAACTTACCCCACCTGGGTCTATATGTCTGGAAATTGGGAAAACATTTCGGGAATCTGTTGAACTATTTAGATCTGGGCCCAGGAAAACCGTAAGAGTGGTAGGTTTTCAATTCAAAATGTCGCCAATACTACCACCTCTGAAAGTAACTCCTTACTTAGAGTGACTTTTAGCCTCGTATTTCAATAAAAAAAGAAAAAGGTCTTGTTCTCTGTCTTGGTCTTGAACCACCAGGTCTCGGCCTTTGTCTCAGACCAGCAAGTCTTGTTCTTGGTCTTGGTCTCGGTCTTGGCCTTGAGCAACCAGGTCTCAGCCTTTGTATCAGACCAGCAAGTCTTGGTTTTTGGTCTTGGACCACCACGTCTCGGTCTTCGTCTGGGCCTCTCAGGTCTCAGCTACATCACTGATCGAAGTCCCTGTGCTTCTCCGCAGCACCCGCTCTGAAGACTCTGTGCAAGGTAGCAGTGATTCAGTACCAACTGGATACCTCCTGCTTGCCCCTGGACATCAGGTGGGAGCTGAAGGCCATGACCACCAACAACAACATCAGCCAGCCACTGGAGATGTCCCAAGGCTGATGAGGGCCTGAACAAAGGCTGATGATGGCCTGATGATGGCCTGAACCCAGGCCTGAACCCAGGCCTGAACCCAGGCCTGAACCCAGGCCTGAACCCAGGCAAGGCTGGGTTGTATGGCTTCAACTTGTGGAGCCGTGAGTAAAAGTGTTAAAATTGCACCAGGCTTAGAGATGGTAGTTGCTGAGGTAACCCATGAGGTCATGCATTTATTTTTGACCCTCCATAGCATATTGAGGAATGTCTCCCATGTTTGATGGCCTCACCTCAGCCAAGGCTTGGTTGTAGGGTCTAACTTGTGGAGCCGTTAGTAAAACTGTTGAAATTGTACCGGGCTTAGAGATGGTAGTTGCCGCGCCGATGCGTTTATTTTTAACCCTCTATAGCATATTGAGGAATGTCTCCCAAGTTTTACTTGTTGAAATTATTCCTGTCCGAATGATAAAGACTTTGATAGAAATTGTTTCAGAAAAATCCAACACAACTTCGGTCAGAGACATGTGCATGTTATATGCAATATGCTGTGCATGTTATATGCAATATGCTGTGTATGCAATATGCATTGTGCTGTTATATGCAATATGCATTGTGCTGTTATATGCAATATGCACGTGGGCAAAGTTGTCCAAGAAGTCAACAATGTTGATAGGCCAATTCAGAGCTGGTTGTTAATCTTTAACTTTCAGAAAGTTTTTGATTACGATTGTAAGAAAATGTTCAACATCTGCTACAATGATTAACGATGACAAATAACATGTACACTAACACCTTTCTTAGATTCACATTTCACTTTTTTAAACATTCAGTAAAATCACAGGGCATGATTATACTATCAGAATTGTGAAATTTTGAATTTCTGAAAAAGCTAGTTTCGTCCTTTGGAATGTTGTATAGCATGTTATCAGTTATTGTCAAAAATAATATATTTATCATCAAATTGCTAACAACAAATTATGGAAATGCTCATAAATTCAACTTTGAATATTTTAACACATAAATAAGAACCAGGTTGAAACAAATACGACTGTACTGAACTTTGAAGAAAAGGTACAGTAAAGAATTATTTACAGAGACTGTAAATCAGGTGAATAATATAATAATGTGAATGAATGCAAGTTTCTGTTAAAGGATATGTAGCATTGGTAATGATCAAAAACCAAATAGATTTTTGTATTTTTTGTTTCAATCAGAAAACGTAAGGTTGAAATTTGTCTGCCAATCTGAAAGCTTGCTGTTTATAAAGAAGGCATTATAGTACCAATCCTGAGAAAAATATTTCCGTCTGAAATGCTGTCATCTTGTAGAGTTGTAGTCGGGTCCCTGCAAGTCCTTTCACAAGTCCTTTTGCAAGACCAGTCAGAAGTCCTTTCATAAAGCCTGTCACAAGTAACTGGATAAACAATGACAAAGGAATGCCTTTGTCAAAGCTCATTTGAATAGCTTGCGATTGGAATTAGGACTGGAGGGTTTGTGTTGACTTGCAGGGACTTGTGATGGACTCGACTACATCTCTGCTTTATAGGTAGTATACATCATTTGCTTTTGCTGTAATTTTCAGATATAAATGGATTTGGGGGTTAATATTTTATAGGGTGCTAGCAAATACTGCAACACTGACCTGTTTCAGGTCAGGAAATCCGTAGTCTGCGTAGAGAGAAAACAAATTTGTTCTAGTATTCTGGTTCCCTGACAAACCGGTGCAATTTATAGACATCGGGGAATTATCAGGTTGGGAAACTAGAATATTTCCAACGATTTTCGGCCGACAGTTGTTGGAAAACGATATAAATATACACTTTTCTTGAAAACGACAGCACACCAGGTGCCATGATTTCACAGGATGCTTGAGACTGCTATTTACTTTGTCTAGTACGGTATTTTGTAATAATTCAGTAGTTTTGCTTTTTGATGTTTGCAAATGATGTATACTACATTTGAGAAAATGCCATCATCTTTAAAAAAAAAATTGTATCTGGAGACCTTCAGGTTTCTTTCATGCAGATGTTGAATCACACAAAGTATGAGTGCTGCCTGCAACTATACTGTCAGCTCGACCAGTAATAAAATGTTAATTATACATGTAAGAAGTAACCTAAGTTTCAATTCAGCAAAGCATTAACATAAAATAATTGTCGATGCATGTATAGCTAACGTATAACAAATTTAATATATTTTTGGGGGGCGAGAGTAAAAGTTTCATAACCCTGGAGAGAAAAAGAAAGCAATCCCTAAATAAGCCAGTTCGGTTTCTCGAAGGTCAAAGGTTATTTGGGATAAAATTGCTGACGTAATGTCACGCGATGTTATTGATTGAATTGAACATGTGCGCGTTGTGCGACCACCTTTCGCGTTCATACGCGGGCGTTGGGAAATTGGTCATTCGGGATAACTATGTCATTGTGCACATGTGCAGTTGAAATACCGAACTGGCTTATTCGAATTAGTTTATTTAGATATAAAGAACATTTGGCCTCGGTACATCCGTCAAAATGAATAATGAACAGGGCTCATGTTATATTTCTAGTTTTCTTAATTGGTAAACTGTTATCAAAATATTACATAATGTGTGAGGGGATGCTGTTTTGTATAAAACAAATCAAGTGCGAGTAATTATATTATTTATAACATTTATTAATAGGTGTATATGATCTACTGAAGATAGTGTTTGAATTATTTAGTGAAATGTAGAAGTTGTTAGTAATGTTTTATTCATTTAAAGGCAGGGACAATTTGAGAGCGATGTCTATTTTGGTGATATTATTTGTACGAATTTCTAAGCATTTATTTGTGGAAATAAATGGAAATCTTTGAGAGAAGATTTTAAAATATTTACTAAAATGAATGCAATTTGCAATTCAGGGTCGATGGTTAGAACTTGATGTGTGGGGCGGGGCTTAAACCTCATCCTTTGTTTAAAACCGCTTGGGTTAAAGTGTGCATCGGGAATGCCTTGTTTACGTTTGAAAGTCTTGTTTAGGTTTTGGGGCGGACTAGAGAGGTAAGGCATATTCTCCATATTTTTCTTTACAACTGTGTCTGTCTTAGTGACTGCAGATTAAAAAAAAAAACAGTTTAGCATGCCCGCCCCTGTCTTTGTACACAAAAGGAGTCAGAATTGGGACGGTGTGCATAGAAAATGTTAAACTTACAGATACTTGTAGAAAGGTTTGAAATATCATGTATGGTTAAATTTTGTTAATATACAGTGTGGTGTCCCCCCCCCCCCCCCCCCCCAAAAAAAAAATTTAAAAAGAAGAAACCGAGAAATAGATCAGTATTCCTGGTTGTATCGTAAAATTGAGCGTGATCCCTTTCCATACGGCATTCTGGGTTTATGACTTCTGACTAATGCCCACAGAACAAAGACACTGACAGGGCAAGATAGCTCATAGAGTGCCGGTTCGGTATTCCGGAGGTGCAGGTTCGAATTCCGCTCCTGCCAGTTTTCTTTGTTCACTTTGAAAATGTATTCACATTTACCTAGTCGGGTTCTCTTATGGTTTGACGAATTTTAATTTCTTCCACAAAGTCCTGTCAGGTGGGCAGGCAATTCAGATGTGAAGATGGTGCAGTCAACGCCCTTTCAAACATCCTTTGCTGTTGCGCTTTTAGAACTCCATTTTATTCTGGGCACATCTTAACATGTCTTACTTAATTATGAATAAAACATTTAGAAATGGATAAAATAGCATCAGGATTGTTTTTCATCACCGTGACAAAAAGCATCAAATTTTGCAACATATATAGAGTATATTTTCATATTATAAGCTGTTGAGAAGAGAGCAACTAGGAAAATTATCAAAAAATGTGGTTGGCATTTTTTGGGCGGCCATCTTGGTATAATGGCGGCCATCTTGAAATCTGATGTAAAAAAGCTCTATTTTGCTCAATAATTTGCTTTTCTTTTCCATATTTCTTTGTGAAAATAATTTTGTGTGTGCTCAGACAACTCTTTAATATATTAAATCAACAACTCATAACCCAAGAAAGTTTGAAAATATATCACAATGAACAACCAGCCTATATTAAATCAAGATCAAGTGCTAAAATAATTATATAAAAAAAGCACGTGGCAGCCATTTTGAGCTTGGTAGCCATCTTGAAGCATATTTTAATCAATGTAATGTGCATATTTGACTGAGATCATTGATCATAACAAAGTAATAAGGTAAAGAAATATAAATTATTTAGACAAATCTGATTTTTGGATGTTAAAACTACTAACATTTGCCGCCATTTTGAATTTGGCAGCCATCTTGGTAATGATATGGCAGCCATTTTGAATTCAGGAACCATCTTGGGTTATGAGTTGTTGATTTAATATATTAAAGAGTTGTCGGAGCACACACACAATTATTTTCACAAAGAAATACGGAATAGAAACGCAAATTATTGAGCAAAATAGAGCTTTTTGACATCAGATTTCAAGACGGCCGCCAAAAAAATGCCAACAACAATTTTTGATAATTTTATGATGTACTAAGTAGAAAAAAACTGTTTGGCAAGAATCTATCCGAAAAACCCACTCAATTACACAAGGGTATGCACTATTAAGCCATGGGACGTACGTGAAACAAGCAGGCATTGGAAATATCCGAATACAGATGGCCAAATCGCCGATGGATCCAATGGGACCCCATGAAATATACCCATGGGAATTTCTAATGAGAATTTGTTGGGGAGATTTCCGCAAGGGCATCCATACAAGCCATGCCTTTGGCGTCTTCTACCTCAGTGAAAAGTGCAATGGATATCCAACACACCGTTTTCTCACGCCAATTACCATTGTGTTACATGAATACAAACCTGATAGAAATATTTGTTTTCACTGAAAGTGAGCGGGAAAGTTCTAGTTTTACCATTCTTAGACAATTCTTCCATCCGTTTATTCAAGAGGGCGCTACTTTTGTTTAATATAAAAGGAACTCTTTTATAAAAGAGTAAAAGAACAGTACTAAAATCAGTCTTTCAAATTAACCCACCAACAGATAGAGTTTCAAAATATTGGCTACTAAGTCGTCCAAAAAAGCTGTATAACATGGAAATCAAGTCAAACACGGAACCCACTAAGAAAACGTAGGGGTTTTTCGCAGAGATGTAGTCGAGTCCATCACAAGTCCCTGCAAGTCCATCACAAGCCCTCCAGTCTTAATCCCAATCTCAAGCTATTCAAATGCGCTTTGACAAAGGCATTCCTTTGTCATTGTTCATCCAGTTACTTGTGACCGGCTTTATGAAAGGACTTCTGACTGGGCTTGCGAAAGTACTTGTGAAAGGACTTGCAGGGACTCGACTCCAACTCTGGGTTTTCGAAACCTTGATGACCGTCCCGGCTTCGTCTCCGACTTCTGAATAACTGAGAAGCAAACCAAATGGAAATATTCTAAGTTTTGGTGAATGTTCTGCTTCAGGAACATTAATTCGGTTGATTATGAAAGCAACAGTTGTTTTGGTTTGCTTCTTAGTTATTCAGAAGTCGGAGACGAAGCCGACAGTAAATGACAGTAAAATGTAGTAAAATGGCCTATGTATTTTCAATTCTTAATCAAGTTTAGCACAAAACTTCATATGAATGCATGGTTAGAAATGTTGAGGGGAAAACAACATTTACGTCTTCGGCTTCGTCTCCGAACTCTGAATCGTTGAGAAGCAAGCCAAGAGGAACTATTCGAACCTTTGGCTTTATATCAATCGATTAAATGTTCCTGGAGCATATCAGGCAACAACATTTGGATTGAATTCCCGAAGTGGGGCCTACATTTTCCTTAAGCCGACGAGCTTAAGTCGACGACGAAGCCAGGGTTTCAAGAAGGCCCTGTGTATTATAACAGATAAGAAGAAGTGAAACTTCGGTCTTATCTGTTTGGTTCAGGTCTAGAATGTGTTTCTGCTAATCGCTGACAATGTCAAAACCATGACTGCATTATGCAAAAGCTTTTTTGATTATTTAAAAGTGGGTCGATATCTGTGTCCATCCGTTGTTTTGTTTTTTTTTAACCGGGGCATACATTTAGCCGGCCTTCCACAAAGAGCTCAATAAGAAATTGCCCGAAGCCAATGATGACACCAGCAATTGGAAAATACGTTTAAAGTCCATTTCCGGGATAGTAATTTTGTGCGCTACAAAGCCACAAGGTGGGAGTCCGTGACGTGTGACATGCACGGTGTATATTGTGCACGATAAGTGGCCGATGTACATGTACATGTCTGTACGTATAATGTGTACGCGAAGTAACGTGAACATAAATTTTGCATCGTAAGTCGTTGCAAATATTTTGCAAACTTTCCAATTTATTATTGGGACTCGAGTCTTAATTAGCCTTCGTTCGAGTCGAGTCGAGTCGAGTCGAGTCGAGTCTTCTGGTGAGAGAGTCGAGTCGAGTCGCCAAAAATTGTGACTCGAGTCAGATTCGAGTCGATTCATTGGCTCGAGTCATTACAACTCTGGCTCTGTTCCAGCATGCTTGCTGGGGTTATAGCCCTGAAAAATAAATTGAATTGCTAATACAGATTGTTATATAAAATAAGCCTTCCAATATTCATTTCCAAAATCAACCGACGATCAGTAACACTTGATTTCATGTTTAAAATGTTGGATTGAGGAGCACATAATGTAACACTTCATGAGTTCTTACTGCACCTGCTGCTAATCAGCTTCAAACAGGACTTCGGTGCTTATTTCCATGCCTCTCCAACGATACACATGGGTATAACTAAAAACTAGATATATCGCCAATAATACGGGCAAGGATATTTTTAAAATAATACTAAGACTTTTGTCATTGCTAACAAGGTGATTGAGAATTAGTTTTGTTTTATCTTGAACAAACTGCACTAAAATTTAAGTATGCACGATAACACAAGTGCATATTGTTGAAGGCATAAGATGACCAAAATTTGTACTTGTAATTATACAAACAGTTACACAGTACACAAAAGTTGTCACCAAAAAAAAGCTAACAAACGACTGATTATTTTGTCGATTTTAAGTTGAAAATTGTTCCAACTTATTTTAAGCTTCTGTATTAAAATAAGTTAAGTTGATCAATGACATTATTTTCAACATGCAATATTTGTCTTCATTGTTACCTTTTGGATTATGAACTTAAAACAAATAAAATTTTACTTACGCTCGCAAATCGATATACTGCCACGGTACATGAATAATATGTCATTTTTACAACTGAATTGAACTGAATGGAAATGAATTGAAATTAAGCAAACACATTTAACCTCCGTTTTTCATCAGGCACTTTCTATTGGGAAGATTTATCATACCTTTGGCATACGTGTTTTATTTGAGGCCGAACTTGGGGCCGTATTCCATGTAATTAATTTCAAGCGTGGCTTTTCAATTTTGATCTAAAAGTAGCTTTTATGTAGCAATAATGAATTTGACAGTTACAAATTAATGACATCCATTAACATTCACGCATGCAAATTACAATAAACCTTTCCCCTCCACTCCACTCTTCAAATTACATTTTCGTAACATAATCGCTTGCCCCTTTTATGTAACTATCTAATAGTCAAATGGACAGAAACCATGAAGTAGTATTTGTATAACTTGAATACATGTAGGACAGCAGTCTATCCATGCTACTTAAAATTTCCACTGTAGCAATTCTAGGAACTAATTTCATCATTTTGCCAATGAAAATGTCCATATTCCTGAGCCCAAGCATGAATACAAAAGGCTCAACAGTATTATTACTACTATTACATTTTTGTATTGTTGTTATCAAAAACAAATGAAAACAAGTCTTTTGAACGGTTAAATCCCACCACACGTTTCCTAATTATAAATAAAGAATAAAGAATAAAAACGACTGTTAAGAAAATAACTCATAATATACTTCTTTGTAGGGGGTACATATCTTTTGCCACCCTAACCCCCAAATAACGTAGTGCGTTTAGCGAAGATGGTACTTTTTACCAGACCTTGAACCTAATTTCATCAAGCTTAAGCCCCTGTTTGTTACACAACACACAACGACACATTTCATTATAATGTATCCATATTACTGCGCCCCTCTGAAGCTTCGAGTTGAATTCGCCATTAACAGTTAGATTATCCATATAAAAAAAAAAAAATAATTCGAAACTGCCTCCTCTACATGGAAGATTCCGGACTGACCAGTTTCACATAACATGCTTTTCAGCTAGAGCACGTTCAGGCTCATAATGCTATAATTTTTGTTTATGGAGGGGGTGGGGGCATTTGGAGTAGGGCCAAATTCGGTTAAGTACCGGGGCGAATTAGAATACATCTACTTTAGTATTGATATGTAAATTTTCCAAGGTTCAGGGCGGGTAATTTGAATAGGGAGTGTGGCATACGTGGCGTGTGGATTGGAAGCTATATAGATATCACTTCACGCTTGCGAGCAGAAACGAACGCACACAATTTGTTGTTATCTAACTCAACTGCAACATAATGTCAACTGCTGCGACTAAAGAAGATTGTAGAGTGTTCCGCTAGTTTCGATGCCAAGTTGAAATCAGCCACGAAATAAAAATTATCGTGGAAAAGGGAGGGACACAAACGACAGTACAACTTCAACCAGACCATATAGGCCTACTGGACTAGCTAGCAGAAGCTGAAAGACTGAATCAGTGCCACGAAGTCCAGCCCGAGCTTGATAAAATCAAGGAGCTTGTACAGCACAGCTCATTAGATTAGCTGATACCAGTCCCTCGGGTTGGGCTACAGTATAGAGGAGTACGAAACTAACGAACTGGCAGAGGACTCTGACGATGACGAGAGCTGAAGTGAGAGCTGCTAGGAAAATCAAGGCTACGTCCAACACCAATCAGGCTAAGACATTTAAGAGAGACCATGCGCAGGTCACGGTCTCTACACCTCATGTTGTTACTAGCCCATTATCAGCACCAGCTTTTTCGTGCCCAGCGCTACCCCACTACCCAAGACGTCTGTTTCGCCTCCAGAAGCCAAGGCCATTGGCGGAGAGCTTGCCCGAATATCGGCGTCAGACAAGACAGCAGTTCGTCCAATCAGCCAAAAGTCCCGAGTTGGATGGTCTCGCAAGTCAACTGCGCTACTCAACTCTAGAGCCCCATCGACGGTTTCCCAATACAGCTCATCCTTTACAAAGTGGCAACAATGGTCGGGATCCCACACAATTGCATCACTACCTGCCGATGCCTACATGGTATCCTTATACCAGATCCTTCTCGGGAACTCGGTATCATCGCCAGCTACAATTACGAGCTCGCTGGCAGCCCTGTCCTGGGGTCATCGCATGGCTGGTTTGGACGACCCAACTAAGGACTCTTTTGGTGTCATACACTACCGAAGGCCTGAAAAGAACACTGGCTATAAAGTCAAAGAACAGGAAAACATCAGAAATTATTTCCGAGATGGTACAAAATATGGTAACGACCAATCCGTTCACAATTTATTGAGTATCCGAATCTTGGGCCATTGCCCTCACGTCTTACGCCGGGTTCTTACGGTTTAATGAGCTTGCCGCAATTCAGTTGAAGCTTTTAACGTTTTATTCCAGCCACTTGGTAACTTTGATTCAATCAAGCAAGACCGATGTATATCGGCAGGGTAATTCAGTAATCATTGCAAGATCGTTTTTGCCAACATGCCCATTTTTTTGCAATGTTAGAATTGTATAGCTAATGTATCTCCTTCAGATAAGGACCTTTACGTTTTCAGAAACTTCAAACGGGTTAAAGAAGGATATTCGTTTGGAAGTTGTAATAGTCCGATGACGTACTCGAGAGCACGAGAGGTTCTGTTAGAAGCCCTAGCACCAATTGTTGGCGACGTTTCAAAGTACAGCCTCCGTGCAGGGTGGAGTCTCAGCGGCGGCCAAAGCAGGGATATCTGACAGGTTGTTCAAGCGTCACGGACACCGGAAGTCGGAGACAGCGAAGAATACTGATGTAAAAGAGAATTTTTCCAACTTGTTGTCAGTATCTAAATCCTTAGGGATTTAAAAATACAAACCCGTTCTTTATAATTCATTTCCGGTTGCTGCCGCATGCAGTAATACCAAATTCATGTTGGTTAATTGTGTAGATTATGGAGTGGAAATGATAAATGTTGATTTATTTGCTTAAGTACCGGGGCGAATTAGAATAAATCTGCTTTAGCATTGATAATTATGTAAATGTGCACAGTTCAGAGGTTCAGGGCGGGTAATTTGAATAGGGAGTGGCATACGTGTGGCGTGTGTATTGCAAGCTATAGAGTACCGAAGTATGACGTCAGTTGCCGCGGCAATGGTTCCAAACACATGCAGTTTAGAATGTATTCTGGTTCCAGACATTGCATTGATTGCGTCATCACTTCGGTACTCTATATCACTTCACGCTTGCGAGCAGCAACGAACGCACACGATTTTTTTTAACACCGTTTATTGTCAAATTTGGTAATATTCTAAAGTTAACTTCTCCAAACTCTTATTCGGTTATGGCCATTGCTATCCTAGCCTAAAGGTATTGACTTGCATAGATCAGGTGTACGTTTCCACTTTTCCCATAGAGGCATTTTGTGGTTTTTCGTACCTGGCAGTCAACACAGCAATGACATTAAAAGTGATACTACGTTGTGCGAATAAGGGTATTCAGAAAAAAGAAAACGCACGGACAGACAATGGTGCAACCCAAACTGCTGCACGTTCGGGTAACGTAACTCGAGTGGATACCGCTTGCTTCAATTATCGACTCAACATGACTTTGTTAAACACACTGACAATTAAGTAGTGTGCCTCCAGTCCGACGATCTTGGTGAAGGATTCAACATGATGGCTGTTTAATTACCACATGTGATACCAGGGTTTTCCCGGTTTGTTAGGTTTTTTCTCGGCGAATTCTTTCTTGTAGTTTTCGAAAGGATCAAAATGTGCATGCTTGACTTTGGCCATAATGTCTGCCTGCTTTTTTACGTCCCTAAGAGCCATCACTCTGGACTTCCAACCTGGCTTGGCCTCGGCCTTCTCAGACTCGATCAACAGATCTACATACTCAACGGTACTAAGCGGGATGGGCCTCAACGCAATCTCTTCCAGACGCTTGAGGCTTTGATGAGAGTCGGTTATCAACAAAAACACGCACTTTTGGACGTTGAGGAATTCCTCGTAGTGTTTCTTGATCACCTGCTCGACGGTGAGTTTTTTCCCCGTTGCGTCCTTGTACCGCTCTTCGAGTTCGGCGTACGTTCGCGTCTCCTTCTCACTGTAGAATTCAAACTTGTAACCCTGGTTGAAATGGACGTTCCAGATGCACTTGCCTGGACATATTCTACAATTACCAGAGGTGTCCATCGCCCAACACCCGTTTTTCTGCTTGTCATCGGCAATACCACATGGGTGATGACAGCTGTAGTGGCACTTGGAGCAATTAGTGATGTAACCAGTAATTGGGACCGATTTGCTTTTAGGAACCTCAACCTCATACTCGAACGACTGATTGGCGTCGATTTCTGCTTCGTGTTGTTCAAGGATTTGCTGCTCATTCCGCAATTCCTCCAACGTGCAAACACCCATCTGAATTTGGGGTTGCAAGCCTTCTACAGAAATCTCTAACCGTTTACGCTCTTCCAGGACCTCCTTAGTGAGTGAAAGGCTTTTAGACTCCAAGGAATCGAGAGCAACAAAGAAATTCAACATGCTCTGCATCCCCATTTTCCAAAACATTTTGTCAAAATTGTCTTCTACATCGTCACCAGTACCGCTTGCTGCTGTTGATGCTAATACGGTTGATTCCGTACTAACAAAAAGTGCTGAGCTGTTGAACTTGAATGTACTCTTGCTACACGGGATATCGGCTTCTTTGACTGCTTCCATAACTGGAGGCTTTTGACCATCACAGAAAGTGACTAGGAGGAGTATGTTGGGCGAGATGTCTTTGCCGAAAACGGACAGGATAGAATCAAAGACATATCGCTGAGTATGGGTGAGACGTGCCTGTGAAGACTGAGCAACAAAGCCAATGGCATCGATGTGATCCACTTTGTGACTTTCGGAATGAGAAAAAAAGTCTCGTATCTGGTCTACGATGGCGTTGTCTCGCTTAATGCCTCTTGTGTCTCCAAATCCCGGTGTGTCAATGATTGTCAACGTGTAGAGAATGTTGTGGTGTTTGTTTCTGTAAATGGTGTACGCGGATATGACTTGTGTTTGACTATGTGCTTGTGACTGTCTCCCCTCTCCTCGGTCGTCAACTATTTTGAATCGGAAATCATCTTTCCACTCAACTCCAAGGATGTAATTGATCATTCCATTGATCAGGGTGCTCTTACCAGCTCCTGTGGCACCAACCAACATTATCACCTTGTGATGCTCGACCATCCCGGAAATGTTACCGAAGCTGTAACTAAGATACCTGCAGCCAGACGCAACGGACCTTTGTACCAAGGGAATCTTGAAAATAGTTGGTGTCCTTGTGGACTTACACCCTTTTGTCAGCACTTCAGAATTTCTAGCAACTTTGCTGGCATATTTGACGGGCTTATGTACCCGAAAAGTGGCAATTTCGGCTGGCTCACTTTCTGTCCCGTTTCCAGCAGTACCGCACTCAGCAGACACCCATATTTGAAACAGTTGTTTACCTTGGAGGTTCTCAATTTTCAACATACAGGAGTCGTCTTCGGTGTTTTTCGTATAAACTGCTTGTTTGGGATTTGGGGAGGTTGGCCCTTGTATTTGTCTATACCTAATCTCGTAATGCTCAATAATGACATCCTCACCTAAGGAAGACGGAGGATCCCACACAATGGTTAGGCTTGATTTTGACACACCATGCTTCCTTACCCGTTTAGGAGGGCCAGCGGGGAGTGTCGTGTAAGCATCACTGCTCTCACTTAACTGACTGGCTCCTGCTGTACATACAGCAGCAACTCGAAACTCATAAGAAGTGAAGGGCTGCAGGTTGCGGATTGTAAATCCTCTGTCATTAGAGCTTGTATATTCTTCCTGCCAGTCGAAAGAACGAGATTCAGACCCCAGCTTTGTTTGCCTGTACTGCACCTGATAGTGCTTTACCTCCGACAGACCGCATTGAGGTGGCGGCCACTTCATAGTGACTTCGTCGTGGGACTTGCTCTTCACCGATGGCTTTCCAGGTCTACTTGGTGGTTCGAAATCTTTGGTTGTTAGAACTCCTTCTTCATACAGCAATACTGAGCCACCTGAGGCATGCTCTTCGTCATCACCAAAACCCGTGACTGCAAAAGTAGTTTCAGTATTACCAGCATCTACGTTTGCGCGATAAAACTCTGCAAAATATCTGGCGCGCGACCTGATACTTGTGGACGAGGATTTATCCTCATACCACCCTGCAGGTTTACCCACTGCTTGTGGGAAGGCGTCAGGATATTTCAGTAGATACTCAGACAAGACGTCGAGGTACTCTTCACGTCCCGTGAGGGGAAAAGAAAAGCAGATGACCTTCTTCACCAGTGGATCTAAGACAAGTTCATCCAAATCTGCACGAGACCTGATAATCTGAATACCAGCAAAAAGTTTCATGTAAGCTTTCACTACATTCATTTCTTTCTCTTTGCTTGCCACCCAGTCATTGAGTTGTTGCAACTCAAATGGCGACTGCACTGAAACACAAAGAGCATCAGCTAATATTTGCTCTTCAACACTACCTCCGCGTATTGCAGGCAACGCTTGCGCCAATTTTTGCTGAAAAGACAATTTGTACTCGAGAATTGACCTCTTTAACGCACAAAGCTTATCTTTAAACTGTGGAAAATCTGTGCAAATGCTCGACATGACCATGTCATTACATTTTACCTCTACTTCCTCCAGCCCCTCAACGGTCTCCTTAAATTGACTGATCAAGCTCACACTGATCTGTCGGACAAGCTTAGCTGCTTTTGGATCTAACTTATCTAAGGGATAGAGCCAAACCTGCATTGGTACCGCGTTTTCTCCGTTACTCCCAAGCATCGAAGGCAGTTTCTTATAGATACTGACAGCTTCTTCGTAATTTGACGGGTTGGTCTCGATATTGAAATCACCATGGAATGTACAACGTATTTTATCAACACTTTCCCGCTCACCTGACCCAGGCGATTCACTCCCATCCTTTTCAAACAAAACTACGTTTTTCACCATACCATGCAAATGCCCCTGCACATCCTGAATATTTTCCTCACTCGTGCAATCCCTGTTAAAAACAAAAAATGCCTGAGCCCCATATAGGATACCAGTTACTACATGAGTTGCGGTACCCTGGTCAAAGATATCAGGGTGCTGGACATGGTGCCGTCCTAGCTGCTTCATTGTCAGCTGCTCAAACCTCGAGGTGGTTTTGTAATGCAGTGTCAGACGAGTCTGGCGATTGGAAGATTTCTTGTCGTTAAGGAACTTGGCAGATCCCTGCACCTCTACGAGTCCTCCAAGAAAGCTAGCCTTCAACGAAGCGTCAACTTTAAGAGAGGATGCCTTGTCATCTACTCCATCCGATGCAATGATGTCAAACTGCGTTTCTGGTTGGGGGCGCACGTCACGCTCATGCTGCAATACAGCCGGATCCCAGAGAGTCATGCCAGGTATTAGGCTGTCATTACGGCAATCATACAGCATGCCAAGCTGCATGGGTCGCCCCAAAGTGGCCAGTTCTATAACAACTTGTTCTGACATCACCGTGATGATGATCCCAGCCTGTAATGTATAAATTGAAATGTAAAACGTAATGTGGGTTTGTAATTTTGCTACAGAAAAAAGCCGGACATAATACCTTAAAGGTTGGTAATTTGCTTCAATTTGCTTCAACTCTGTTGTTGACTTTGTCATAATTGACTATTTCGAATAGGAAACATCTTTGCTTTGAAACATAAAAAGACTTCGGTTCTGCATAAATGTGTCAAAGATATCAACACACATACCTTCAAAAGATGAAACCCGTTGCTTACTTTTCAACTTTAAAGTGATCTTTCTAAGCCGCCCCTCTGCCCTCAAACACCTTCATCTGCAAGAGCAAATTATTAATAAAATAGATTTATTTAAAAGGTTATACCATATTTAAAAAAGGATAAAGTGCGAAACATGAACCATCCTTAAAAAAACAGGTTAGGAAGAGCTAGGGCGAATAGTAAAGGTATGGGTTTTTGAGATATTGCATTTCTGGGAGAAGCTTTTTTGTCGCCTGTGGTCTTGGCGTTAATTGTTACGTAAGCGGGATTTCTAATATCAGATCTGATTATGACATTACGACCTCTTCTCTTGACCTTACGACCTCTTCTCCTGCCCTGCCCTAAAATTGAAATTTATACAAAATTTAAACTGAAAATAAAAAATCGTTTTGTTTTTACACGGCTGTTTCCTACAGACAGTTTTCCCGTGGCAGGCCGTAATACTGTCCATGTTTTACATTTTGTGTGCCCACCTCCCGCATCCCAAGTGACGTACCCGTCAGGGGCCGGAATGATTGGGGGACTGGGCCCCCTACTCAAATCTTATGTTCAACCCTTGAGTGTACAATTTGTATGTACACTGTATTGGTCTTTTCTTAAAGAGGATGTTGATTGCTGACACAAGTCTGCGTCATTTTTGTAGTTTTATGTAGATTGCGTAATGTAAAATACAAAAAAACCCATTAATTTCTGTAATGAAATTTTTTAAAAAGAAGACTTTTGCGAGCTATTTTTATAAGTCCCCTCCAGCACAGTATTTGTCTGAAAGTCGTCGGTGTGGGCAGCAAACAAATCTGACGTCATAACATGAACCCTTTTGTGTCTAACACTAGGCACAAAGGAGGAGTTCGTGTTATGACGTCAGATTTTTAGACAAATGGCACCAGCGGGCTGGATGGCACTTGATAAAAAATAGCTGTCAAAATTTATTTTCGTGGCAGAAATAATTGGCTGTTTTATTTTACAATACGCAATCTACATAAAACTACAAAATGACGCAGACTTCTCTCCGTAATCAACACCCTCTAAGTTTAAAATGTTTGTTTTGTTTGTTTTGTTTTTTGGGGGGGGGATTTGTAACTAGTTTTGAAGAGGATGCTCCTCGCGTATGGGGACATATAACCACCACTTTTTGATCAGGGGGCAGTGGCGTAGCCATGCGGCTTCTGTTTAGCGAGAGGCAAGGGGAGGGGGACGGGGGGGGGGGGCGGCCAGTTTCAAGGGGCAAGGGAATTTTCCCTAATTTTCAGGCCTGGACCAAATTTTATACTTTTCATACAAAAGTGCCAAGATTTTGTTTGAGCCCGGCAAAATAATTTGATGGGGTGGGGTCCGGTTATTAAGAACCTCTGGACATATAGGCTCATGTCCAAACTGAACGCATATTAACACACTGTATTGCATGGGGGTCAGCCTCTTAACGAATAAAGGAAATCCATGCAGGGAAGGCAAGAGAAAGAGTTCACACATGTGGAAGTATAGTAGCCCCTTGCCCTCCTCTGGCTCCGCCACTGAAGGGGTGGTCCATCTTATCATCCCCTAAAAAATGTCACTTCTGTCCCTTGATGAGAGGGTGATGGGGAGTGGTTGTGGTTAAGGAAATGGTGATGACACTCGGTGTTTAAAGCAATTATACACAGGATCCACAGCACAATAACAGGCAATTAGGTAGTGGCTAACGTCTTGTTTTACATAGTAAGCAGCTACCATTAAATGTTACACTTCCAAAGCACATGTATTTATAGCCGAACTCATTCTAGATTTGCAGATCGAAATCAGTCCTCATTCCAAGTAGTCATCCTCGTCATCTATACTCTCAGAGGCTTCCAGTATTTTCACATTGTGCCCCGCATTTACAATGGATACTGCAGGGAATGCCCTTCTTTGAACAGCTGCAGGAGGCACACATGTAGACTCCTTGCATGCGCATCTGATGTACTGCTGGAGTAATTCAGAAGGTGCTACGGCCTTGTCAGTGATAACAGGTATAGAACTAATCCATCAACCATCTTGAACCCATACTCTTCCTGCACCAATACAGTCTTAAGATGCAACCACGTGGAAACCTGATGGTGTATAGGAGGCATGCGCTGTGTGGAAACATATTTTGGCTATTTCACATAGAGGTGATGCAGCTCATCTAAACTGCTTGCTTTTTGCACAAATAAGGATTGCAGAAACCTTTCTCCAACATAGCATACTTCCGACTTACCGGTAGATGCTGAAACATCTCCAAAGAAAAGGACATCTGATTTCCATTTCTGAGATGACTTAAGAACTTTCAGTGCTTTTAGTTTACCCATGCCGTACATTCCAGAAGTTGTATCACACCCGGCGACTGCGTGGGCAAAATGAAGACACATGCACATTTCTCGACCCAAAGCCTCCTTGACCACTACGATGGATATAACCCGCTGCTTTGTTTCCATGAAGATGTTAGAATCAAAGCCCGCATGATTGATGAGAAGGATCAGTACATCGGTGTCATCTGCATATACCTTTACAGATGTCTGTGATGTTGCATTGTCTAATGCCTTCTGAACCATGATAACATCCGCATCACCCTCCTCTCCAGCACGTTTCACCCCAACTCCACCCTTTTTGAGACAGTTAGCAAGTAGGTTGCTCAGGTTTTGCTCTATTTTGTTAGACAAGAATGCTGTTTTGTCCAATGGCACAGGTGTGTTTAGGTTCACAACATTTGCTGAAGATGCTTTGAGAAACCGTCGACGTTTTTGTTTCTGCTTCTTTGTAGTTATAACATCATAGCTGTCGAATACAACACACACTGGAAAACGTGGGGATATTTTTTACTGAACTGCAGATACAAAGGACCCACACACTGTACCTAATGTATCAACTTTAGGCCATGGTAAGCTCTGCAAGAGGGCGAAACCGTCTATAACTTCACTGAAAAATCATGTGGGTAAAATTTACCCAATGGTGGGTGAAAACTGCAACTACCCAACTCTCATCCGATTGTGTTCATATAGGTTAACCCAAATGTTGGGAAGTTGCAGTTTTCACTCACAATTACGTAACTTTAACCCCCGTAGTTCTTCAGTGGTTGGAAGCTGGTTCACCAACTTTGTCACTGGTTGGTCCAATCTCGGGGTTCATATCCATAATATGTCTAGCCAGATGGGATTTTTGTGACTTTCTCATATGACCGCTATCAACAAAAATCGCAAAGGTAGGGAGTCCAAATAATTAGTGAGCAAGGTTAACAATTCATATCGGCCGGGCCGGGCCCGGGAATAAGTGCAGTACAAGTTCTTGTCATCTAGATCTAGCATCGTAGAATTTCGAATATGGCACCTGCGAGTCATCGCTCGAACTTCGCGATAAACTGGCTGATTTTATACATAATTTATTGAAAGAATAAATCTAAAATATTTGAAATTATTATGTATTTCCTGATCTATCTACAACATCTGATCGTATTTTCCCCAGGAAAATCAGAATAAATTGAATTCTTCTGCGTCGTACATGTATTTCCACGATTTTGCCTGCCCATGCACACATTTCGTGTATGGCGTATTGACTACACGTACACACGCAAAATATTGACTGATCAGAAATGACTCATCTTACGAATGACGCAAAATTGCGACGAATAGCCTAATTATGCTAACTAGATAAGTTATGTACCAAAATAATCCTGAATAAATAAGCCTTTTAGACAACTATTTCATTAATTACCAATTTGAGTGAAAGTGGTAAAAACCAAGCAATATTTTCTTTCCTTTCGCGAAACCGCACTTCAACTCGCCACTGAGAAAAACAAATTTACAATCCACGCTATTTTGTTAGTTGTCTAGGTGGACCCGTATTTTTGCCGTCTCCTGAACTCTTCAGATCAACCCATCCGATTTGTCAATCCGTAATACACTGACATTGCGAAACGGTATTTTTCCACGATTTTTAGCATGCCTTCAAACGGCGTTGGGTAGTAGGGAGTAAGCTGGGTTTGACACGACGTCATCGTGTAGATTTCTGTTGCCGGCCAATCAGCGATGCGTATTAGCTTGGTGGTGGCGTATGCAAGGTGAACAGGCAGTGTAAATGCTGTGCCCAAGGAAAGACATAAGCTGATGAAAGCCTCCAATGCGGAGGAAGACATTTTTGAACTCTGGATGTTTCTCCCGATGTCTTGCACATAAATAGATCGATGGGTGAATCAGAACGAAAAAGAACAGTGAACAAAGTTAAAGGATTCATAAACATGTCAACATACAGTTTCCCCTAATTTGTTTTAAATTTTTGGTCAAACTTTAAAACAAAAAACATCAACAGTGAAAAAGAAAATTCATTAGCCCTTTTCATTTCATTAGTTCGTTACATCATCCATCCATCCCTCATATCGGTTCAGATGTTACATAATATATGTTACACATTTTCCATTATAAATTGTACACAATTTGCACAAAAACTTCAGAGGACAATAGCAAAATATATCAATTAAAAAGTCGTATTAATTTGAATTACCATTTGATGAAAATGATTGCCCATAAACGAATAAGAAAAGAAAAGCATGGTCATCCGTCACATGCGCACTGACGTTCGCTAAATTGAATGCTCCAACCGTCAAAGGAGGTTACAAAACTCAATGTTTGAATACAACAAATGAAGTCTTGAATGCACCAAAACGAAATAAAATGCATTCAAACGAAAACGAATATTAGGAACAAAATCTTGGGTGCTTAAAAATTGAAATTAAATGCCCAAACAGTGAAAAGGAAACCTTAATTTGATCAGATGTGTAAAACCCACGCGAATTAGAATGACCAATAACGAAAGTGATCAGAACAATTCTCAAATTGGTCGGAAAAAACCTTTATGTTCAATATTGAAATTGAACTGAGTGGTTTGATCCTCACATCTGACATTTTTGGTTTGGGTGATGATTTGTATGGTCTGATTATTTCCCCAAAGTCACCGGCTCTTGCCATTTTCTCAGCCGTTACATTTTTGCAGCGTTTGACATGTACTTGTTTTTCAGTGCTACAAGGTATCTGACATGTAATGATACCCATAATATTATGATGAGAGGTGTCGTGGCCTGAAACTATGTTTTCATTGTAATCAAAATTATCAACTACCCACTGACAGAATCCACCGCCCTTATCTTGCTCAACTATTCCGGGATGTAGTGAGTGAACTGACTGGTCCACAACAGCTGACCTTTCAAACTCCATTATCTCGGTATACGATTAACAAAAACCAAGATATGAAAGAGCATGAGCATACGATATCTCGTTGTGCGATGAATGAACAAACCAACTGACAGCACAGTGGTGATATAAAAGATTGTTTTCCTGCTGCCTATATTATGATCATATGTGAAATGGACATTTTCCAAGCTTTTCTTCTGTTGTGCATTCACACTACGTGATTCCGTGAACAAACCCTCGACAAACTGATGCAGGGAAGCTGGGACATAGCCCTCAAGCTGGTCAAGATCAACATCTGCAGGTGTTCAATAAACATCATTCGGCTGTTGGATATTTTGCAGAACATATCTTATGTTTATAGAGCCAACTAACTTTGCAAGTCTGACATCTTCATCATTGCCAGTCTCAAGTGTGGAATCAATGTTCCGACTCGGAACCGGTTCTTTTTAGAGAACCGCAACCTGCTCCAGAAGTTCCAAAACCGCCCAACACTAATATAGGTTTTCCCGGACGATTTCGCAAGATGTGCATAAATGTTTGTAAAACTTGAATTCAATTTCGCGCTGATTTTGAGAACGACGTATATCCGGGTTTCATTTTCGCAAAAACTAGCATTCGATTTCATTTTGTATCATTCAAATAAATGAATGTGCATAACGTTTCATTTAAACGATTACAGATACGTGATTAGGCTTTCGGTTTGACGTATGTGTGGCCGATTATTAGGAATGTGCAATCTATTTCGCAGCAAATCGATTTGTCATTGTGGCACGGCCTGAATTGAATATTCGTTTTCATTTGTTACAATTTAAATTCGCAAATTCTGCATAGAATTTAAATAAAGTATATAGGCCTATACAATTCACGATACAACTTTAATTGATTAATTAATTAATTAATCAATGTATTGTAGACCTAATTGATCATTAATGTGTTTGTTCTCTTTTATTGTTGGTGGTTCTTTGTCTTAATTGTATTTTCACGTCTTTCTATATTTCTTAGAGTTCTCTCTCATTTTATCAGTTCGATTGTTTACCATTATTGGATATTTTAGGAGGCCTACCGGTATGTCAACTGTGAAATTTTGCTATATGATGCGACCGTGGCAAATGCTGAGCAAAGAAAGAACGATTTTCTTCAGCTTATTTTTTGGTATGTTTCAAAAGACTATAAGACCACCTGGTTCAGTTCACCATATGTTACTTTTGTTAACAAATAAATGAATTCCAATGCTTGACCAGGGATGCATTAAAAAAAAAAAAACACTACGCGGGAAATCGGCTGCACATTTAGCGAAATAGATTGGTGATAAATTGAAAGGAAAACAGGATTGCGGATGTGCATTCGAATTCGCGCTAAAATAAATTATCAATTACTAATTCAGTGCACATTCGGGAAATCGTACGCTGATTTTTTACGTCTGAATGCACCTTTATGGAAATAGAATTATCAATTGCTAAATAGAAAACGGGATTGTGAACGTTCATTCTATTTCGCACGAAAACGAATGCATCTTTTACAAATTAATGTGCACATTTTCCGAAATCGTCCGGGAAAACCTATATTACATAAAGTTTTTCAGGGAATAACTTGCCACACAAGTTTCACACTTAGTCAATGCAAGCCTGTTCTAAGTATATAGGCCGGTACAATTCATGATACAATTTTGATTGATTCATTAATTAATTAATCAATCAATCAATCAATGTATTGATGATTAGTGATTGTTGGTTCTTTGTTTTAATTGTATTTCAATGTCTTTCTGTATTTCTTGAAGAGTTCTCTCTCATTTTATCAGTTCAATTGTCTATCCGTCAATGACCTGTCTACCAAGACATCAAGGGAGATGTGTCTGAGAATGGTTGTTTCTTTTGTTAACACATAAATGAATTCCAATGCCTGACCAGGCATGCATTCAAAACACTGCGCGGGAAATCGGCTGTACATTTGGCGAAATAGATTGATGATAAATTCAAAGGAAAACAGGATTACGGATGTGCATTCGAATTCGCGCTAAAATGAATTATCAAAATACTAAATTCAGTGCACATTCGGAAAATCGTACGCTGATTTTTTACGACTGAAAGCACCTTTAGGGAAATAGAATTATCAATTGTTAAATAGAAAACGGGATTGTAAACGTTCATTCTATTTCGCACGAAAACGAATGCATCTTTTACAAATTAGTGTGCACATTTTCCGAAATCGTCCGGGAAAACCAATAGGCCTACTAAAACGAATAAGCCAGTTCGGTATTCCCACTGCGCATGTGTACATCTAGATTTTCTTTCGGGAGAAACATTTCATCGTATGCGTGCAAAAACATAGCGGGTACCAGCAAATTTAAAGAGATCGTCGTGTTCTGAAGTAGCATTTTTCAAAAAAACGTTTGGACAGCGAAGTGATTTTAGGTGTCTTGTGCGTCTAAACTTGTGTTCGAACAAAAGTTTATAATTATTGTCTTTTCTATTGCACGAAAAATTGCACAGAATGCAGATTTGGTTACCACGTCCCCCATAGCCTTGTGTGCATTTATCTGCCACGTTTTTCCCAAGAGAAAAATCGTCGAATCTTGTTGTGCACATGCGCAGTGGGGGGGGGGGGGGGGGGGGGGGCGCTTGCCGTCGTGCCCCCCCCCCCCCCCCCAACCCCTAAGGATCACTCAATGAGGATATGACTTTTTAACTTATAATTCGTCAAACAATCCACAAGGGAAACTGACTAGGTAAATATGAATACACACAATGTCGCTTCCCAGGTTGTATCGTAAAATTGGGTGTGATCCCTGGCTATACGGCATTCTGGGTTTATGACTTCTGACTAGCGCCCACCTAAACAAAGATACTGACAATTTGGGAGACCGCCAAAATAGGGCAAGATAGCTCAGTTGGTAGATCGCCGGTACGGTACCCCGGAGGTCGCAGGTTCGAATCCCGCTCCTGCCAGTTTCTTTGTTCACTTTGAAAATGATTTTGTATCATATTGAAAAGATTCAACATAAACCTTTCATAGGAAACCTCTCAGAATTATGTTGAAATCTAAGTATGCATAGTTTTCAGTCAGGGCAAGTTCTGCCTGGGAGCCAGGGTACGTGGAATTAATAATTATCTTATAATTTCCTACATTCCCTCCTCGGTAATGCTTGATCTAAATACAGCTCAAATTCTGTCTTTTACCTTTCCCCTATCGCGGATGGAGCAGCTTTTTGAGGACTGAAGATATTCCGTGGTGTGTTAAATGTTTTTTCCCTTCAAAACATTATTTTCCTTGTCAATTCGTTAGCAGGAAAAAAATAAAACCAATGTGCACCCGCCACTTCAACAATGCATCTTTCCTGATACGCAAGGCAAATCGAAAGGATAACACTCGAACATGTCAGTTTTCAAACGCGTCGGTTTTTATGTAACCTTAAAAAATATATAAGAGCACCGCACGACTTCTCATTACAATTTAAATAGTCTTGCTGAAATTCGATAGTCTGCAACATTGTCCCTAAGTTTGCCCTGTAAAAAGCATGCAGTTGCATGCAAACCATTAACAACTTTCTGATAGAAAGCGACTGATATAGATAGTCCAAGAGCAACGAGTCATTTATTTATCGGACCTGAACAAAAAAATACCCCAAGGGGTATTCTTTCCAATAATACCCATCAGACACAAGGTGAATTCTAGTAAATAAATGACGTTTGGCTCTCGGACTATGATAACAAAAATGCGTACTTCTCATGCACATGTATACTTACCAAAACAACCCCGTATATAATGCGGGATGCGCTTTCCGTGTATGGGAAGCGAGTTTGATGAACATAAAGACAGTGAGGTCTTGCGTTCTGCACTCGCCTATCACTGAGCTGAGGCAAATCGATGGGTCACTTATCCTGCCCTCGAATTTTTATACTCGAATTTGAAAGGAAGAACTCTCCCCTTCCTAGCTGAACATCGTGGGAAAATCCAGAATGTTGCAATATTCGTGAGTAATAGTATTGCACGGTAGGGATTTCCCCGAAAAAAGCATTAAGGGTGCACACAATGCGTTTTTTTCTATTATTGTATTTTTTTTAAAGGCACACAGTGCCCCGGAGGCCGCCAAATTTGTCTACAAAAAGTGTTGGTCTTAAAATTGCTATTACTGAAAAGATCATTTAAAAGTAGAATATAATAATGTACAACACCATCTGGTTCGGACCATTGAAATTCAGAGTGGCGCCCTTGGCTCTTTGGTCTGACCGATTGCCCCAATTATGCAAAATCCGCCTGTGGTCGACGCGATGTGTAATATAATACCGTTTGAAAAAAAAAACCCGTATGCGTGTACAAAAGCCTACGGTGGCTGATCTCCGCCAAGAACAATTTTTTTTCATTACGGCGTTATAACGCCGTAATACGGCGTTATGGCGTCATATTACGGCGTTATAACGAAGTAAATTTACGGCGTTATAACGCCCTATTACGGGGTTATAACGCCCTAAATTTACGGCGTTATAACGCAGTAATTTTACGGCGTATTACGGCGCAATACCCTAATTTTACAGCTGACTTTTTATTCGTGACTTTCTACCTGTTCATACGGAAGCCGGATAGTGCCACTGAAAAGGGATGGATATTTTTTGCAAAAGCTTCTGGTGACAGCTACATAATAATGGAATTGTAATTTAGTCCACAGTCAACCCGTGAAATCAGAACGACAGGAAATACGAATCCCCAAAATGGACAACCCTATTTTCCCAATTTTCTGCAAGCAGACTTTCTGACTTTTTAAGTAGCGGAAACTGTTTTAAAAATGTCATTTTTCTGCTAGCATAAATTTCGGTGTTACCGGTACTTTGACGACTTTTATGGAGCTTTAAAAGGGGACAACCCCAATTTTCCCATTTTCTGCTTGCAGGTTTTAATTAAGGTTTTTACAAGACGCGACACATAACCCCCGAAAACTACAGCGTTGCATCTAGTAAACAAGTAGGATGTTTTAGTTGTCCACAGTGCAGTTGCGTAAACTTGTTTCGTGGGGGGGGGGGGGGGGGAGGGGGACAAAATCCCGGCCGGTCAAAGAATTAAAACAGGGGTGGGGGGGGGGGTGGGGTGGTGGGGGTGGTGGTTACTTGAGTCAATATGACACTAGGGGTGCTGTTTATCACACAAAATATACATGATAAATGCATCTAGTAAAAAAGTAGGATGTTTTAGTTGTCCACAGTGCAGTGGCGTAAACCCGTTTCGTGGGGGGGGGGGGGCAAAATCCCGGCCGGTCAAAGAATTAAAACGGGGGTGGGGGGGGGGGGGGGTGGGGTAGTGGTTACTTGAGTCAATATGACACTAGGGGTGCTGTTTATCACACAAAATATACATGATAAATGCAAATGCATCTAGTAAAAAAGTAGGATGTTTTAGTTGTCCACAGTGCAGTGGCGTAAACCCGTTTCGTGGGGGGGGGGCAAATCCCGGCCGGTCAAAGAATTAAAACGGGGGTGGGGGGAGGGGTGGGGTGGTGGGGGTGGTGGTTACTTGAGTCAATATGACACTAGGGGTGCTGTTTATCACACAAAATATACATGATAAATGTACATCCAGAGTGACCATTTTACCAAATTTCTGCTAGATCAGGCAGATTTTTTTGAATACACACGGAAAACAACAGAAAATCTTTTTAGGAAACTTTTCGACTTTTTTGGATAACGTATCAAGTCTACATCTGCTGCGAGTGTGTGTTTATTTCGAGTAAGCCTATATGCAATTTAGCATATTTTTTTGTCAATTGTAGCTGCATTTTGAAATACATCGAACAGAATTTTGCGACTTTTAATCTCTGTGTCACCCTGTGTAGGCTGTGTACATGTGATGGAAACTGCACGCTAATGTCCCTGATTGACAACAACGGTGAATTTAAAGTGTTTTTTCTCCGTTTGTAATACATTTTGACTGTTGGAAAATTACAAGATAACCTCAAAATCGGCATTTGTTTTGCTTCTCACCACAGAAATCTGGGAAGGGGGCTGATCCAACGGCCTATCCCCCCCTAGTATATTCCCCCACCCCCTGGATTTACGCCCATGGTTGTCCACTTTAGAGGAACCGAAATAGCTGGGCCGTTAAGTAAAATCCAGATTTCCGGTAGAAGAAAATTGAGTTTTTAAAAACAGGTGTCGCGTCTTGTAAAAAACTTAAATAAAACATGCAAGCAGAAAATGAAAAAGATGGGTCGTCCCCTTTTAGTGCTCCATAAAAGTCGTCAATTTATGTAAAACCGAAATTTCTGCAAGCAGAAAATTGACCTGTCGTAAACTTAGGGCGTTATAACGCCGTATTACAGCGTTATAACGCCGTAATGAAAAACATATGTTCTTGGCGGAGATCAGCCACCGTAGTTTTAGGGCGTTTGGGCATGGTCAGCTCCACATAATGTTCACTAAAACTGACGTGTTAGTGTTCACTTTCATTGGCGTCTTCTGAACTGGTTGTAATCAATATTAATTTTAAGATTGTAATTAATATTAAAATCCTAATATTAAGAGAGTAAACACAATAGTAAAGCACTTAAATGAAGTGAAGCACTATTATAGGTCAACACAAATCATATACTCATTACAAACATGCACGTACCTATAACACACCAACAGTATGGATGTCGCGGGTCTGTGGTTGGCACTATGTAGCAACTTAACTGGGTAAATATCACCACCGTAAGTTCCGGACGTTTCCCCGAAAATAAGAGGGCCGGAGTGACATGTCGCGGGAATTTCCACTTTGCCCACGTGATCAAAGTGGGAATTGCATTTTTTTTGGGTGCGGGATCATGAAAATACAAATTCGCAATAACATAACAATTCACATTTTTACAACTACAAATTGAAGAAACCTGAAATGTTTATTAACTTAGAGACAACGCTGTCCTACATGTATTCATATCATGACAATGCTGTTGCATGATCTACTCGGCACCTTTGTTGTTTTCTTGTATGGGTAAAACAATAAACCTGTCGAGCTGGACCACCCCCGAAAAAAAATGGATCCGCGCCCACACAATAGCCCTATGAATTGATGACGTCATGTGAGTGTTTACTGCATAACATTGCAGTTTTCAGTGGGGCCATCGCTCGACGCTCGCTATACTTTTATGTGCAGAATGCCGACGTACTATTTGTTTTCGACTAAAAAGACAGTGTGTAGTTTTAGTCATATCTGTCGTGGAAGATAACACCGTCATAAACTATAAAAGATGATTACTGTTCGGGGGATTTTCCCGGGGAGGCACGAGGTCGAAAAATGAGCGTGGAAAATGCTAATGTATGTAAAAATCGCGATGGTGACCCTTCGTTTTCCCCCGTGATGTACTGCGGTAAGCAGTACAAAGTCATCAATACATATAGTTATGCACCTATCAATTGCTTGCCCCACCCCTACCCCCCCCCCCCCCCCGCGCTACCCCAGGTCTTATGTGGGGGTTTGGTCACGTTTTTCAAGCCCCAGGGTGGTCCGCCGATGAGCGATTTCAAAGGGCGCACTCTGTCGGATCCCCAGGGACAGTGAATAGCATGGTGCCCTGTTTACAAATAAACATGTTTACTACAACGCTGGCGATTCGGGGGACGCGTCTCGCCTTGTTGCATAGCTGCTCACACGTAGCGATATCGTACTATTGAGCTCGAAGGATATGACAGTTTCTAGTGAAAAGTTACGTATATTGCTAGATTAAGAATGCCTCGTGAAGTTAGAAAACACTGTTGTATTTGCATAACAGGAGTAAGTTGTAGATTTTGTTTGCATCTAGTGTATATAAGAACGATATCAAACCTTGGCTTTTGCTTCAAGATGAACGTGACTGAAGGTGATCTGTACACAAATATTTAACACACAATGAACTTGTTTTAAAAGTTCTGCTTGTACGAAATAAAGTCGTTGTAAAAGGAGCCAGATGATTGAAGAGGTAGAAAAAAAAATCATATCTAGCAGTTTCCTACAACTTCCAGCGCAGCCAAGCTCGGGTAGGACTACTCCGTCAGCGGCAGGAACACGTCCCTCAACCCCAGCAGCTTTGTATGATGTTGCTGCGCAGCGCGCTTGGAATATGAAAAGAAAAAAAACAAGAGCATGCAACAGCATCCCAAGCAGCAGGCTTGAAAGTTTGCACTCAGTTCTCAAGGGAAACAATAAGTGGATTGCCTGGCCTCATGCTAGAGACTTTGTGGGTTTTTTCTTTAAAACCCTAGAAAAAGAAGCAAGGCAAAAGTTGTTGGGAAAACGACGAGCAATGAGATCTTCAACAGATGTTCAGATGTTTTTTTTGTTGTTTTTTTTTGGGGGGGGGGGGGGGCACTGCTCACTTCAGCCGAGTTATGGATGTTAGAAAATATGATAAAACACATCACAGAATCGGTTGCAACAAACATAATGGTGAAAAGCTTCAGTGATACATTATGACTGCATATTTCAAAGTGGTAAAAGTACAAAATTTCACCTTAATGATGAATGTCAAGGACAGTCACTCTGTAAATCACTCAACTTGTTGGGAATATTCGAAGGTGGGAAAGATGATGGGATCAACATTGATGCAGCATTCAACCCCGTTTTTGAGGAACTTCTGAAGATCACTGGGGCATCTTAAAGTTGCAGCTCCCAAAAATTGAAGGTTCATCAAAAAATCAGAGAACATTTGTGTAGGCTTTATGAAAGTTAAATAATTTTTCCCTCTTAAGTTATTTACTTTTACATTTTTCATTCATAAAAAAACCATTCTGTCCGAGGAAAAAAAATATTTAACACACAATGAACTTTTTTTAGAATTTGAGTCATGTTTTAATTTGGTTGCAAATCATACAATTTACTTGAAATTGTAAAGGTAACTTAAATTGTACCTTTCTGGAAAAATTAAGGGTTTTTCACAAAACCATGAAAGTCAATAGTCAAGTCTGGTCAATTGTAGTCTGGTCAAGTGGATACATGATAATTCACGAGGATCTCTTCTCTTTGGCGAGTCAGATCTTTGAGTCATTTGCCATGTTTAAACAAGACATGGGTGTGATAAGAGGACCCATGATAGCAACTAACAAGAGATCGATATCCGATGCAAGTCCATGCAACATGAAAACAGTGGCATAACTTGGGTTGAACTGGGGGGGGGGGGGTTGACAACACCTGAGTGAATACATTTTTCGGGGGGGGGGGGGACTGAAGGCAACAATGTAATCGTTTTTGTTGAAGATTTTAAATGGGGGAGAGGAGGCGGCACGTGTCCCCCATGCACGCCCATAGTTACATGTAGGCCACTGTATGAAGCATGTACATGTATTGTACTTTGAACATCCTCCGCAAATATTTTGTTCAGTGCTACTTTATGCAATTCTTTATGAAGTAATCAGACGATGTATGACTGGGCGTCTTTCTTAAGCATCCCCTGATGGCGGTCATCCATGTGGTACTTTGGAGAGAAAAAATCAAGTAACCAGGCGACATAGGACTGGAAGACTTTAATTACTTTAGCACTCTTTGATGGTGATCACCACTGTTTAATCAGAAGAGAGTACTACTTCCCTTTGATGGCAACCTGTTAGTTAGGGCATTTTAGAAAATGTTCTAACCATCTGTGAAAAAATTGCTTACCAATAGCTTTCTTCACCAATGTGTTCCTATAGGTGTCTACTAACACCTCTCAATTTATTCCAACCCAAATCAACTGGGAAAATTCTGGGGAGCCAATCAAAGTTGGGGTACCCGGAGGGCCTGGGCGAAAAATTTGAAAAATGAAAATTTGCCAATACTAGCTTGTGGGATGTCTAACTAGGGGTTTTGGGGTGTGCTGAATCGATTCCAACCATTAGATTTGAGTAAAAACGACTCCCTGGCCATAAACAAATCTATTAAAATATAAAATCTGTTTTATTAAAATATTACAAACAGAAACGTATCTCAATTGAAACCTCGGTTAGTCAGTTAGTTAGTTCACCCTGCTCATCCAACTCCCCGGCATCTCCCTCACTCCTCTCGTCATCTGGCTGGTTGATGTTCTGGCAAGAGTTACCATGACAGTTGCCGCAAGCAGAAATACACTTGACTCCTTGTTTTTTTTACAGCAGCACCTGAATGTGCTACAGTCCCCCTCACAGTTGCAGCTGACAAACTTCAGAAGATAGTCCGGTGCAATGGGGTCTGTTGAAGGGACTGGTGCATAACCTTGCTCACCGAGCTTCCATCCGTAGTCCAGGACATCCAATGATGGACTTTGCAGCACCAGCCAATCTCTAGTCTGGAGATAAGCCCGGTGAGAGTGCTGTGCTGCAGCTCCTGTTGTCGGGGGCAGTTTCTCAGGTTTGATGCTCCCAGCAGCGGCCCGCTTGCTGAAGATGTCAAATCTCAAGTCCCCCAAGTCTTTGGGTGGTGTAGCGCGGAACATGAGCTTGAATAGTTCACAGCCGGCATTGATGATGTCATCTTTCTCGGCTCGGATGTCCAGAAACACGTCCATGGCCCTCTCCGCTCAGTCTTGCAGAGCTTGGTTAGCAAAGTTGATTTGCGCAACCCAGAAATCGCGGACACTGTATCGCAGCCGGAGAAGCTGTGCAAGAAGATCAGATACTTCCAGTATATCTCTGAAAGGGCCTCCCGGATCTTTCCGACATCGTAAGATGTTTCTTTGGCTGTTGTGAGGAAGATTGGGTGGTCGTCTGCAGCATGATGAATCAGCATAACCATGACGTCGGTGTCCTCAGCCCTCACCTCAACAGGGGACTCTCTTGCCTCATCTAGAGCTGCCCGGACGATAGAGGTGTCCGCATCATCGGGGCATTGCTGTACACTTATCCCATTTCTACCGAATGTCCCAGCAAGTAGCAGAATGAGCTGGGCCTTGATGCTCTTGTTGTCGAGGAACTTTTCTCTTCGAACGATGCTTTTGATGTCTGGGCGAATCAGAATGTCGCAGCATGCGTTCTTTGTTCGTCTCAGGTGATCATGGTCCTTGGTGGAGCTGCCGTATCCGTCAAAGACCACAGTGATCCGGAGGCACTGGCTCCCATGGACTTCACAAACCGGAGGTAGCTCTCGGCGATGTCCTTCCAGGTGAGGTTAGCCTCCCACCTGACATAGCGCAGGAGCCACCCACCATCAATCACAAGGCTCGTGCAGGGGGATTCCACAACGGGTTCCACAAATGCCTTCAGGACCCTTGCTAGGGCAGCCTTGTCTGGCTGAAGCAACTTCTGGTCTTTGTCAAATAGAGACATCGGTGTTGGCGTCAACTCAAATCGCAGGGCTTGTTTGGTCTTGAATTCGCGCTTACTGATGATGATGGTGCGGTTGAAGAGCTTGAGTGAGTCAATAACCAACTTCTTCTCATTGACTTTGGGTCCACTTCTGAGTCTCTTTAACGATTTGACCTTGTGCTTAGTTTCCATTGTATTGAGAACAGTTTGTCCATCCATCTTGGCCTGTATGGCTCTGCCAACCTCCTCTGCCTGATCAGCGTTGATGACTGGGTCCTCGGGAGTGCTGCTGAACCCCGTGGAGAAGGATACCAGGGTCTTCCTGTCCCATGTTGCATCGAAGGGGTTGACCTCCTCCAACCATCCAACAATGGCGTTGACAGCATCATCGTCTTTCTTCATCTGGGCTCTTTTGACGTCTGTGTGGACAGGTACCCCACACGTTTGTTCATGCCTCCTCCCAGCTCCTGGTGAATGAACGAGAAGTGGTTTAGCGTCTGAACCCAAGACTTATCAGCAGATTCGTTCCGGAAGCGTCCTCTGTTTAGACCGCCTGAGGACTTGACCTCACACACGAGTGTAGTTTCTATGAGTGTGGTTTCTATGATGTCGGTCCATGTGCCTGACCACTCATGGTCTGAGAACCTGACTGCATGGTTGCTGTACACGGTGGATTTGCTTAGAGTTTCATGGAACACCGGACTGTCCTGTCGCTGCTGCATCAGCTGTACGGTACAGCCTTGCCCCTTCGCGTACTGATGGTGGCCCGCTGCTGCGAAGGTGTTGAGCAGTGCAATGATGCAGCTGAGGTGACCTGTGTCATCAGGGCAACTTCTCCTGCTCTGGCGACAAGACAAGATGAGCTTCTCGCAACTATCCCAAGAAGAAAGATAACCGTTGAAGAGAAAGCAGCAACTCTCAAAGCAGCAGAGGTAAAAATTCTGTCCTTTGTTCCGAAACAGAAAGTAGGATTGGCAGACTTTCAGTTTGTTCCGGTAGCAGATCTCCGCCAAGACCCTCCAGCCTTGCTCCCGGGGGACATGCTTGGGCGGCAGGATGGACTATCAAGATTCACAACCCCGCTTTCGAACATCCCAACTGGATTGGCTTCATGTAGTCAATACACCAACCCGAATGCAAGGAGAAGTCCCTCATTGAGTTTCTTCCATTGAGTTTCTTCCTACAGCACTATCTACACTATACTATTGGAGTGTTTACGCAGCAGTCAGTCTCCTGCTGTCATCACGTTCGACCTGCCAATATGGTTGAAAGCAACTCATATAGTCCTCCCGTCTGAGTTGCCCATCATCACAAGATTATAGGCGGGTTTCACCTCCTGAAAAGCTTCCTGGGATCCATCGGGGCAATCTTGGCAGACTCAGGGCTGCAAGAGCTGATATCCGGGCAGTAGCACTGCGTGCAGAACACGTCCTCTCAGGTGGTGCTTATGCCAAGACCCTGGTATCCTTCTCCACGGGGTTCAGCAGCACTCCCGAGGCAGAGCCATACAGGCCAAGATGGATGGACAAACTGTTCTCGATACAATGGAAACTAAGTGGACCCAAAGTCAATGGTAATTAAGAAGTTGGTTATTGACTCACTCAAGCTCTTCAACCGCACCATCATCATCAGTGAGTGCGAAGTCAAGACCAAACAAGCCGTGCGATTTGAGTTGACGCCAACACCGATGTCTCTATTTGACAAAGACCAGAAGTTGCGAAAGCCAGACAAGGCTGCCCTAGCAAGGGTCCTGAAGGCATTTGTGGAACCCGTTGAACAACCCCCTGCACGAGCCTTGTGATTGGTGGTGGGTGGCTCCTGCACAATGTCAGGTGGGAGGCTAACCTCACCTGGAAGGGCATCGCCGAGACCTACCTCCGGTTTGTGAAGTCCATGGGGAGCCAGTGCCTCCGGATCACTGTGGTCTTTGACGGATACGGCAGCTCCACCAAGGACCATGATCACCTGAGACGAACAAAGAACGCATGCTGCGACATTCTGATTCGCCCAGACATCAAAAGCATCGTTCCAAGAGAAAAGTTCCTCGACAACAAGAGCAACAAGGCCCAGCTCATTCTGCTACTTGCTGAGACATTCGGTAGAAATGGGATAAGTGTACAGCAATGCCCCGATGATGCGGACACCTCTATCGTCCGGGCAGCTCTAGATGAGGCAAGAGAGTCCCCTGTTGAGGTGATGGCTCAGGACACCGACGTCATGGTTATGCTGATTTATCATGCTGCAGACGACCACGCGATCTTCCTCACAACAGCTAAAGAAACATCTTACGATGTCGGAAAGATCCGGGAGGCCCTTTCAGAGATATACTGAAAGTATCTGATCTTCTTGCACAGCTTCTCCGGCTGCGATACAGTGTCCGCGATTTCTGGGTTGCGCAAATCAACTTTGCTAACCAAGCTCTGCAAGACTGAGCGGAGAGGGCCATGGACGTGTTTCTGGACATCCGAGCCGAGAAAGATGACATCATCAATGCCGGCTGTGAACTATTCAAGCTCATGTTCCGCGCTACACCACCCAAAGACTTGGGGGACTTGAGATTTGACATCTTCAGCAAGCGGGCCGCTGCTGGGAGCATCAAACCTGAGAAACTGCCCCCGACAACAGGAGCTGCAGCACAGCACTCTCACCGGGCTTATCTCCAGACTAGAGATTGGCTGGTGCTGCAAAGTCCATCATTGGATGTCCTGGACTACGGATGGAAGCTCGGTGAGCAAGGTTATGCACCAGTCCCTTCAACAGACCCCATTGCACCGGACTATCTTCTGAAGTTTGTCAGCTGCAACTGTGAGGGGGACTGTAGCACATTCAGGTGCTGCTGTAAAAAAGCAAGGAGTCAAGTGTATTTCTGCTTGCGGCAACTGTCATGGTAACTCTTGCCAGAACATCAACCAGCCAGATGACGAGAGGAGTGAGGGAGATGCCGGGGAGTTGGATGAGCAGGGTGAACTAACTAACTGACTAACCGAGGTTTCAATTGAGATACGTTTCTGTTTGTAATATTTTAATAAAATAGATTTTATATTTTAATATTTTTTTTATGGCCAGGGAGTCGTTTTTACTCAAAACTAATGGTTGGAATCGATTCAGCACACCCCAAAACCCCTAGTTAGACATCCCACAAGCTAGTTTTGGCAAATTTTCATTTTTCAAATTTTTCGCCCAGGCCCTCCGGGTACCCCAACTTTGATTGGCTCCCCAGAATTTTCCCAGTTGATTTGGGTTGGAATAAATTGAGAGGTGTTAGTAGACACCTATAGGAACACATTGGTGAAGAAAGCTATTGGTAAGCAATTTTTTCACAGATGGTTAGAAAATTTTCTAAAATGCCCTAACTAGAGTCTGCTTAATTTGTTTCCCGCAGCGAACACGAATAGGAAAGAATTCAGAATTGGGGTTCCTTGTTTAGTTATTTAAAGAAAAGAAAATAATAAAAAATAATCTTCTAACTTGGATTTCAGGTACAATGCATATACAATGTATTGTGGAAACTTTAGTAATCTGGATCTATAGCAGGGCGAAGGGATTAATCCAGGGGGGGGGGGGTCTAGTTTTAGCTGAAAAGGGGTGAAAACTCGGGGGGGGGGGGGGGTGTTAACAATAACAGGTATGCACCGCTTTTGTCTGCATAACATTAAACCTGCTTCCTTTGAGTACATCAAATAGGTAGTTTATGCAGAAATAGCATGTGTGCCTCCTGCATGCCCTCTTCCATGAGCACAGAGAGCTTACCCCCCCCCCCCCCCCCCCCCCAATAATGCTGGACCTGCCCCAGTGATATTAAAATGGAAAGATTTTACTTAAATAACCCCACAGCAAAATCTTGGAAAACAAATTACTCTCCTTGATAAAAACTATCAAAATATGTGGCTCAGCCTGTTATTTCCAGATTTATGTCAGCAAAATCTGTAAAAATGAGGCAGAAATCAACATGTGCCAACTTGAAAAACATATGCATGTAACACAAATAACACAAACTTTCTTCCCCTATATTGCACAAACATTTCCCAACTAAGTTATCAAATTCCCCAAAGGTTGTGCCAAGTGTTTATACAATTCTGAAAACAGACGGATGATTCTTTTCCAGAATTTGCTTTTCCTGACCGATTTTAGTAGGATGTATATACTGAAGTAAAATCTTTCCGTTTAGTGTTTATACAAAATACGTGTAGAATGCATCGTGCATTGAGTACATGTAAATTCGCTGTGGGCGATTCCAGCGTCACTCGCATTTCACTTATTTGCATCCTTTTACAATCTTAGTGATGTAGTTTTTACAATACAGGGAATTACTCTTTCATTTTTGGTATGGAAATACTCAATATATAAGGCATTAACCCAATGGTATTAAGAAAATTAAATGATACTAAAGATGAGCATGACACTGTTGGACAAAACCGTCACTCGCATTTCGTGAAATGGACATGCCAAAAATTGTCTTGGTTTTAATTAAAAAGTTTCCTCAAACCAAATGCACCACAACCAAATGGTAATATGTACTAGATACCTACCATACTGAAGTATAAATGAGGGTAACACATATCTACAACAACTAACTGTATTTAAGTTAGATGGAAAAAGTGCCGTCACTCGCATTTCCGTCACTCGCATTTCAGTTTGTCTGTTCATTAAGTTGTGAACAAAATGAAGCTGTTCCTCCACAATTCTTATCAAGTCTTGGCTAAGCCTTTTCAAACAACCTTTATAAACCTTTTGAGTGTGCTCAAAATACTAATTACAATGAAAACAAAGTATTTTCTGAAATATTTACAAATGTACTATAATTTAATAATCCACAGCCGCAAAGGCACTAGCTCTCTAGTTTCTGCAGTCCCATACTAGATTCCTTATTAAGTTGTTAAAGAATTTCTATGAATTGTGTTCATCCATACATTTATGTACTATTTTAATTAGCTCACAATCATCAGAAGTTTAAACCATGAGGTGGGGGTGCCCCACCCATGTCGGGGATTGTCACTAAAATTGTTCACTTCATTTTGTCACTTCAAAAGTGACAATCCCACATCTTGGGTGGGGCAACCGGGGGGGGGGGGGGTGAAGGAAGCAATTGATAGGTGCATTTAGTAAACAAATAAATAAATAAATAAATAAACAAATAAATAAATAAAAAAATAAATAAATACAAATCAATAAATGATTGTATCTTTAACATTATGAGATCAACATCTGAACATTGAGAATATTTGCTATACCTATATTTTACCCTTAGTTTTAGACCTACTGTTTCAAATTGTTTACAATCCTCAATAGCACAATTATTATCTTTACAACAAATACTTGTAGTTTATTTCCTTTGGTAGTAGGCTACTATACTGCAAATCATATGAATAATCAATTTAAATTACCTTTTGTTTTAATACAACCAGACTGTATTGCAGAGAATTGCAGAATTGTACTAGTGTTGCATGCTGCTTTGTGGTGATTGTGACTGTTCCTATGGAGATGCAATGCATCATGGGTACCACAAATGATGCCTGCCCTCTATAGACTTAGAAGCCATCTTTGGGTACCCAATCGGGCGGTACTGCGCTTGCGCGCGCATCATACACATTCTTACTTTTAAGGCGCTTGTTTACTTTGGCAATCCTATTGGTCAAAGGCGCACTGAGTACGCGCGTATGACGAGCTCGCATGTATGGTACCGCTCGATTGGGTACCCAAAGATGGCTTCTAATTTTGCTCGTAAGATTAGTCTATAGGCCCTTGACAATAGGTATACACAGTGCATGTATATGTACTTCCCTCAATACCATTTAAGAGCTTCTCTGCCTGCATTCTTATAATAGAAAGTGGTATGTCAGTCGCATTTCATTTGTCACTCGCATTTCAAATTTCAAGGGCTCTCTATTATAATATGCTGGTTTTTTTTTTTTTTAATACTTGTTGCTTTATACTTGGTATTGGTGGGAGAAGCAAATTATGAATTGTCAAAAATATAATCACTACCAGTTATTAAAAACAAAAAAAGGGATCTCTCTGTCACTCGCATTTCATACCTCTCTGCGTCCACAGCTGGGTACATACGTACATGTCTTCAAGAAAAGTCATAGGCAGATTTTTTTAATTTTGTTTTCAAAGGTATAAAGTCATACTATTAAATTGCATTATAATTTTGTGACTACTGCTTTCTCCAAGAGAAAAATGCAAACAAATGAAAATGCACATGAAGTAGTTCATTTTTTAAGCCAAACATAACAAGGAAGAAACGGGACATATTTCATAGAAAATGATAAAGATTTGACTAAAAAGGTTTATATCCTGGTCCTTACATCTATTAGCAATAACTTAAAAATGAAAAAGAAGTTCAGGAATGAATTTGATTTTTGGGGGCTATGTCCCTGTTTGCATGGAATTGCCCCTATGCATGCTCACTACGTTATATTGTACATGCTCTAGTCTTATCTTGCCACCACCAAGCCTACTTACAATGTCGAAATTATGCCGATTGTAACACCCATCAGCATGTTGATGAACGCTGGAATAAATCTACTTCCCGTCCTTTTGACCACAAACACGACCATCTGTGAATACATTCATTTTCCACGTCCAAAACACCCACAGAATCAACGCTGCATTTCCCGCACGCACAATGTTGCCACGTCAGCCATTTTTAAATACCCACTGAACGTCAGCACGTGCGAAGACGCACATAAATCACATGGATTCAGTGGAAAAATGCTCCTTTTAAAAATATTGGCCAGGGGCAAATGGACTAAGCCAATGTTTTTATGCAGATTTTAGATGTTCAGCTAAGTCTTACAGGTATAATTGAAGTGAGTATTGAAGCCATTCGTCGAGAAAACAATTTTTGTTGCACGACAGCTGTTCTCCGTCTCGGGAAATTCCACGGGTATGAGTCATGCATATTTGACCTTGGCATACACAATGGAGTCGTGTGACCAGGAGACGCGGAGTATTATTCGGGGTTGTTGCCAAAGAGTTCCTCCACACAAAAAAAATAGATTTTGGCCCCAAAAATCCTTGGATCTGGTCTATCTAAAACATTTTGGGGAGGGATAAATATCGATGACGTCATCACTTAGCAAAAAGAAAGTCAGCAGAGGCAATTTTTGTGCAGATTTTTCTCTTCTAGTGGCCGGGAGCGCCAGCTGTTTATGTCATGATCGTGCGATAGACGAAGGTTGAAAGGTCACGTACAAGAGAGGGAAAGCTGAGTATTGAGCTATTTCGGTAGTTTTGGTGAAAAAAGGGGATTTTTTGTAGTCCCAATAATTTATTTTTGATAAGTAATTTTCTTAACTTATAATTCGATAATCTGAAGGCCGATTTTCACCATTTTTAAAAGGTAGAGTTAGGAACTTATGCATATTCATTACATAAATTTCCCGGATGTAGGGTGTTCCCCGTGAGGAGAAATCCATTCATGAATTTTTGTGTTTTTGGAAATCCGAGTCGGCACATGTAAACAACAAATAAACGGGCGCCCTCTGTTGGTTTGCACAGTCGAGTTCAGTTTGTACGCGCGAAATACAAATTGGCGGACCGGGTGGGTATTTTGGTCACTCATTAATTTGCCATTGTTTCCACATCATCAGAAGTTCAAAACCATGAGGTGTGGGGGTGCCCCACCCATGTATGTTGGGGATTGTCACTAAAATTGTGCCTTAGGGGTGGGGATTTTGTCACTTCAAAAGTGACTATCCCCACATCTTGGGTGGGGCAGCCCGGGGGGGGGGGGGGGGGGGTAAGTGCATTATTGCCATAGTATATCAAGAGTGACTAACAAATAATGTTGGACTCTCTTATCAGAATGATAAAGCTGGTGGCGCGGCTTTTTTAGTTTTGGTTTGTGCGCTGTGAGGTTTTTCAAAACAGCATCTCACAATTAAAAGGTTCAGCCCACCCTATACCCCATTTCAATTAATACAAAATCAAAATAACACAAACACAAAAAGCACTGAAACGTTATTAGTTTACCTTCACTTTAGTGTTGGCCTATAGGTTGAATCGCAGTGGTGGTTGTAAGTTATGTTCGTACTTTTTTCTGGAGTTTGCTGCAACCTTGAACATAACAGACTTGGTTTAGCTCGACAGGTCGAAGTCATCTTCAAGCTCACCCGGGCGTGTTTAGACCTAAACGAACCCCCTAAGTTCAATTTTTACATGAAAATACGCATAAAGTAAAGAAGGTACATCAAATACACATTCTTTTTTGACAGAGAGGCTGAGTTATGTTTTTATTGATTTTCTCTTCCCCCAAAAAAAATAAAACAAAAACAAAACGCTGACCCTGATTCTGTCGATTTTTACGGTTGGTCGGTCCGAGGGCAACACAACAATTTTGTTGCCTAATAGAAACGGCTGAGGTTAAAAACGCAACGAACACGAACGGACCGAACAACACAAGTGGGATGGTGTTGATCTAAACTATCCTAGACATTGAAAGTTCAGCAAAACTTGAAAAGCGAAAACTCTACTTCAAAATTCCGAAAGAGGGCTGGAACATAAAGCGTTAAAGTGGAATGGTCCACGAGTTTGGTTTCGAATGTGCAATTCAAGATGTACTTCCTTGTAGCTGCTGTGTGATGTATTGTATTATATGAAATACACCTTGCACAAATAAAACAGGTAAATTGTACACGCAACGTTTTTCCAGAATAATGCTAGTATATTACCCCCTCCCCCCCCCCCCCCCCCCCCAATGAATATTCCGGCAACATTACATGCATATTGCTTTCACTTGTATTGTATATCCCCGTGCGTTATAAGCGTAACCCCAGCAACTACATAATACGGGAAAACACAAATGCTGTCATTTTATCCTCCGTATCCCCGTGCGTTATGAGCGTAAGCCCAGCAACTACAAAACACGGGAAAACACATGCTGTCGTCTCGTTTCACACTCACAGAGGCACACATACCTACATGTACAGTACATGATGTATGCATAAGCATAGCCGGCCGCCATAAGCGCGTAAAGATTTAAGATCAAGGTATATGCGGCACACGCTGACTAGTGCGTCACCCGGTGCAAAGAAATGTGTACGTTTTATACAATTAAACGTGATAACAATTTCTATATTGATTTTTTAAATAAAAGATAGTACTTTGATAATAAAGGTTTGATCAAAATCACGGGATTACCTACATTCTTGAAGAATTAAATTAAACGTGTTAGTGCTATAGATTTGTGATAGTACATTATTTTGTCATGCTGGAGTTGAATAATTAGTGGAGAAAAACATTATCCTGTTATTATCATGGAGGCCGGGAAATTGCCCACGGGGTGCATAGGAAACTACCATGTGGGTACGGGAAACTACCAATGGGGATGTCATGGGAAACTACCCATAGGGAATGGCATTAGAAACTACACCCCAGCTAACACATTATGCTTTTATAACATTATGAAAAGGTCTTACGGATGTTATATATAAAACATTTTAAAATAACATTTTAAAAACCTTATAGAAATGTTATGATAAACAGAACAACATTTTAATAACATAATTTAAATGTCTCAAATTTGACGTTTTATCGAGTATGTTAAAGTGATGTCATCCAAATGTTATAACCAAATGTTTTAATTTAGTTTTCATGAGGGAAAGTTTGCCATAAATGTGATATTTTAAAAATATAATCCAGATGTTTTATAAATATCATAAAACGTTACTAAAACATCTCCTGAATGCTTGAGTCCACGGTACTATCAAAAACGTTTGAAAATGTTATAAATGCACTTCTATCTAATGTTTAAAAGTGGTTTAACTTAATTAATAAATGTCAGTGCATGTGATATTTTGAAGACGTCATTATAATGTTGCCACCTTATTATCTGTAAGTTTTTATAATGTTCTTAAAACATATTTTAAAAAATATAATACTATGTTTTACAAATATCCCTAAAATGTCATACCGCAGAGTTGACAACATTCATAAAACATTTTATAGATGTTTGAGTCCATGGAAGAATCAGTAACGTTACAATAATGTTTAAAAAACACTTCATACTGATGTTTAAAACTTGTCCGAATTATTAAATATATCTCAGAACATTTTATATTTAAATTATTTATAACATTCTTAAAACATGTTATAAATAGTTGAGTCCACATAACTATTATTAACGTTTTAATAATGTCAAAAAAGCATTTCTGCCTGATGTTTAAAACTTGTCTTTCATGATGTTCTTAAAACATCTTTTAAAAATATGAAACCATGTTTCACAGATATCCCTAAAATATTATGACAAAGAGTTGACAACATTCTTAAAACATGATGTAAATGTTTGAGTCCATGAAAGAATTAGTTAAACGTCTAAATTGTTAAATATATCTTAGAGCATTCTATATTTGAAAGACATCATTATAGTGTTACCACCTAAATAGTCGTATATTATTATGATGATGTTTTTAAAACATATGCGTATAGCATACAAAACATTTTTCAGAAATATCTTTTAAAATGTTATGCCAAATTATAGATAACATTCTTAAAACATGTTATAAATGTTCAAGTTAAGAAATATATGTACATGTATTAGGTAATAAATATATCTCTCGGGCATTTGATATCAAAACGACGTTATGATAATGTTACCATTTGAACATTTGCATTTTGAAAATGTGTTTAAAACATCTTTAAAAAATATAAAACCATGTTTCATAGATATCCCAAAAAATGTTATAACAAGAGTTGACAACATTCTTAAAACATGTTATTAATGTTTATAGTGCATGGAAGAATCGGTTAAACGTTTAAATAATGTTGCTGCAAAAGTACTTGTCTGAATTGTTAAATACCAGTATATCATAGAGCTTTTGATTTTTAAAAGACATCATTATAATGTTACCACCTAAATATAGTGGTGTACTATTATGAAGTTCTTAAAACATGTGTGTATAGCATTAAAACATGTTTCAGAAATATCTTACACAGGTTATGCCAAATTCTTGACAACATTCTTAAAACATGTTATAAATGTTCGAGTCCACAGAACTATACTATAAACGTTTTATTATTGTTGTAAAAACATTTCTGCCTGGTGTTTAAAACTTGTCTTAGATAATAAATATAGCTCGGGGCATTTCATATCATAACGACGTCGTGATAATGTTACAATCTGAACATATTTATGTTTTTATGATGTTCTGAAAACATCTTTGAAAAATATGAAACCATGTTTTACAGATATCCCTTAAAATGTTATGCCAAATTCTTGACAACATTCTTAAAACATGTTCTAACTGTTCGAGTCCACAGAACTATACTATAAACGTTATAATAATGTTTTAAAAACATTTCTGCCTGGTGTTTAAAACTTGTCTTAGAAAATAAATATATCTCGGGGCATTTGATATCATAACGACGTCGCGATAATATTACCCTCTGAACATTTTTATGGTTTTATGATGTTCTGAAAGCATCTTTGAAAAATATGAAACTATGTTTTACAGATATCCCTAAAATGTTATGCCAAATTCTTGACAACATTCTTAAAACATGTTCTAAATGTTCGAGTCCACAGAACTATACTATACACGTTATAATAATGTTGTAAAAACATTTCTTCCTGGTGTTTAAAACTTGTCTTAGAAAATAAATATATCTTGGGGCATTTGATATCATAACGACGTCGTGATAATGTTACCATCTGAACATTTTTATGTTTTTATGATGTTTTGAAAACATTTGTGAAAAATATGAACCATGTTTTACAGATATCCATAAAATGTTATGACAACAAGAGTTGACAACATTCTTAAAACATGTTCTAAATGTTCGAGTCCATAGAACTATACTATACACGTTATAATAATGTTGTAAAAACATTTCTGCCTGGTGTTTAAAACTTGTCTTAGATAATAAATATTTCTCGGGGCATTTAATATCATAACGACGTCGTGATAATGTTACAATCTGAACATTTGTATGTTTTTATGATGTTTTGAAGAAACAAATTGAAAAATATGAACCATGTTTTACAGATATCCATAAAATGTTATGACAACAAGAGTTGACAATATTCTTAAAACATGTTTTAAATGTTTGAGTCCACAGAACTATACTATACTCGTTATAATAATGTTTTAAAAACATTTCTGCCTGGTGTTTAAAACTTGTCTTAGATAATAAATATATCTCGGGGCATTTGATATCAAAACGACGTCGTGATAATGTTATGTTCTGAAAACATCTTTGAAAAATATGAAACTATGTTTTACAGATATCCCTAAAATGTTATGCCAAAATCTTGACAACATTCTTAAAACATGTTCTAAATGTTCGAGTCCACAGAACTATACTATAAACGTTATAATAATGTTGTAAAAACATTTCTTCCTGGTGTTTAAAACTTGTCTTAGAAAATAAATATATCTTGAGGCATTTGATATCATAACGACGTCGTGATAATGTTATGTTCTGAAAACATCTTTGAAAAATATGAAACTATGTTTTACAGATATCCCTAAAATGTTATGTCAAAATCTTGACAACATTCTTAAAACATGTTCTAAATGTTCGAGTCCACAGAACTATACTATAAACGTTATAATAATGTTGTAAAAACATTTCTTCCTGGTGTTTAAAACTTGTCTTAGAAAATAAATATATCTTGGGGCATTTGATAACATAACGACGTCGTGATAATGTTACCATCTGAACATTTGTGATGATGTTGTGACAACGTTATAATGACCTCAATTTGCATGTTGACCCCAAGTGGGCGTGGTAAACCTTGGTGAAACAATTTTGTCACTTTCTTTCAACATGAACGTTATGTTTTGCGTAACAGCGATATGTTTTAGGGTGTTTTCATAGAGATAATTGTGTAATATTTAACTATTCAAAGTCTCAAAGAAACAAATTTGCCAAAAAAGCAAAACAAAGCAAATAGAAGAATTTTGACTTGCAAACTGTGACTAAAGACGACGGTGATATTGGGCATATATATACCATTTAGGGACATACTTAAAGTGGAGGAGAGGCTTCCTCAGATATTTAATTGTGTATAGTATGTATACATAGTATTAATATATTGTATAGTATGTTAACCAATATTAAGTAATAACCAATATAAAATCATTGATTTTCAGGAGCAGAGTTGCCGAATCTTGCTAACATAAACCGTTTCATTAATTGCAGGAACGATTAAGTGTGGGAATGGCATAAAAGTGCATACAGATCCATAGAGCTTGCAAATTACTGCTCCAACACGTAGTTCAAACGTTAATTAATACACATTATAATATGATTTATTTTTACGTAAAAATAACATTTATTTTATAACATTTTAGTAACATTTTGGTGCAATTCCCTAACATTTCTAAGATATCATTATATTATTAAAACAATGTAAAACAATGTAACAGCTGAATGCCAGTCACAAGCAACCCAGCTAACACATTGATGTTTTGATAACGTGGTATAAATGTTATGTGTAATGTTGTGATGATATTACGAAATAATGTTATGGCAACATGGTCTTACAAACGTTCTAGTGATACCTACATGACATTCATGAAAACATTTTGGTGCGATGTTTTCATAACGTTTCAAAATGTTCACAAAACATTGCCCATGAAATATTTTTACGATGTCAAATTAATATTTCATGGGCAATGTTTGTAAAAATTTTGAAACGTTAGGAAAACATCGCTCCAACATTTTTATATGAATGTCATGTCCGTATCACAAAAACGTTTGTAAGACCATGTCGCTATAACATTTTTGCGAAATATCACGACAACATTACCTTAAAGATGTTATTTTGATGTTTCAGCATCAGGTCAATGTAACGTTATGAAAACATCGCACCAACGCTTTTTAATGAATGTCATGTCGGTATCACAAAAACGTTTGTAAGACCATGTCGCCATAACATTATTTCGTAATATCATCAAAACATTACACATAACATTTATACCACGTTATAAAAACATCAATGTGTTAGCTGGGACATGGGGGATGGCATGGGAAACCACCCATGGGGATGGCATGGAAAACCACCCATGGGGATGGCATGGGAAACTACCCATTGAGATGGCATGGGAATCTACCCATGGGGAATGGCACGGGGAAATACCTATGGGGATGGCATGGGAACTACCCATGGGGATGCATCGGAAACTACCCAAGGCATGGGGATGGCATGGAAAACTACCCATGGGGATGGCATAAGAAACTACCAATGGGGGATGGCATGGAAACTACCAATGGGGATGGCATGAGAAACTACCCATGGGGGATGGCATGGAAACTACCCATTGAGATGGCATGGAAATCTACCCATGGGGAATGGCATGGGGAAATACCCATGGGGATGGCATAGAAACTACCCATGGGGATGCATGGGAAACTACCCATGGGGATGGCATGGAAAACTACCTATGGGGGATGGCATGGAAAACTACACATGGGGGATGGCATGGAAAACTACCCATGGGGGATGGCATGTGAAACTATACATGTATATACTAGAGGGCGCTGCACTGTGGCGACCACCAAGTCATTTTCTGTTCGTGTAAGCATTTTAGTTTTTGTTATATTTTTATATCGTCTGGTGAATTTGTGCGGTTCTTGTAAGGACTGTGTGATGCATTATGATGGATAAAATGCACAGTTTGTGGAAATCGGTGTTTTTTGTGATTTTATTGAGCCGTTTTTACTGTATGATTTGCGCCGGCCTAGTGCAAGAAAATTCAAGAGTTTGGCAGCCATTACCAGTACACGTACACGTACCACGTATCGTGTACGAGCGGGATATGTTAATCGATCTAAGATGGAGTCGAACATCGAATAGAAAAACCCAGAGATTATGAAATTCCAGCAGACCTGAAACGCAGAAAGCGTGGAAGGAAAGGAGGTGTTAGAGAGCGGAATAGGAGGAGAAAATTTAAGCCAGCTCTACCATCGATTATCACTGGAAATACCCAGTCACTTCGAAACATACTTGATGAACTTAAATCCTGCTCCACTTTGAGACGTGAGTACAGGGACAGCTGTTTAACCCTTACCCTCCAGGGTATTTTGGCTAGAAACCCTGCCAGACGCATCAGATTGCATATACTTTGTCACATTGACTTGTGTGCAGAGTGCAGCAAAGTGAAGCTGTCACCACAGATGTACTGTGCTGCGTCTGTGATTCTCCGAAACCTGGTTCAAACCTTGCACTGACACGCAACAATTCAGCCACATTGATGGATTTACATGCATACGTGGGGATAGAACCTTGGACTCTGGTAAATCATGCGGTGGAGGAGTCTGCATGTATGTCAATGAACGCTGGTGTTCTAATATTAGCATCAAACAGCAGCAATGCTCTCCGGACATAGAACTGCTTACAGTTGCTCTTCGTCCTTGTTATCTATCGCGAGAGTTCCCTCAGTTGTTCGTCACAGTTGTTAATGTTTACATTAGCCGTTCAGCTCGTCACCGTTTTCACGAACAGACGAATTTAGCCTCTCCGCACTAAATCAAAGTTACAAGAAAATCAGGTTTTAAGCTGCTCACCGTATTGAAGATATTACCTGCGTTCATACCACATGTTGATTCAGTGTTGACACTATGTTAAAGTTCAGTTCTCGGTCTTTCACAAGTAATTGGCAGCTAAGCGATAAGTCAATTAATTACAGAGTTATTAATTGATTAATACATTTGTCTGTTCGTGAAAACTCAGAAGCGAGAAATGGCCCGTTTTGCCCCACAGAGTTTAAATTCGTCTCTTCGTGAAAACCCAAAATCCATTTTCTGGCAATTTTTCCCTTCACAGCCATACTGTATTAACACGGAGTTCAAATTCGTCTCTTCGTGAAAACCTAAAATCCATTTTCTGGCAATTTTGCCCTTCACAGCCCTATTGTATTAACACGGAGTTCCGAATTGGCTCTTCGTGAAAACCCAAAATCCATTTTCTGGCAATTTTGTCCTTCTCAGCCATAGCGTATATATGGCCTAGAAGGGCAAAATTGCCAGAAAATGGATTTTGGGTTTTCACGAAGAGCCAATTCAGAACTCTATGTTACAATAGGGCTGTGAAGGACAACATTGCCAGAAAATGGATTTTGGGTTTTCACGAAGAGCCAATTCGGAACTCCGTGTTAATACAATAGGGCTGTGAAGGGCAAAATTGCCAGAAAATGGATTTTAGGTTTTCACGAAGAGACGAATTTGAACTCCGTGTTAATACAGTATGGCTATGAAGGGCAAAATTGCCAGAAAATGGATTTTGGGTTTTCACGAAGAGACAATTGACACTCTGTGGGGCAAAACGGGCCATTTCTCGCTTCTGAGTTTTCACGAACAGACAAATTTATTAATCAATTAATAACTCTGTAATTAATTGACTTATCGCTTAGCTGCCAATTACTTGTGAAAGACCGAGAACTGAACTTTAACATAGTGTCAACACTGAATCAACATGTGGTATGAACGCAGGTAATATCTTCAATTTAAAAAGTGAGCAGCTTAAAACCTGATTTTCTTGTAACTTTAGTTTAGTGCGGAGAGGCAAAATTCGTCTGTTCGTGAAAACCGTGACGAGCTGATGTAGATGTTGTCATGCGCGGAGATTTCTTGTTAGATGTGGGGGGATGGTTTTTGAAAGGCCATCCTTGTGTGGAGCGCGACACGGCACGGGGTCCAAGGGACCGCTTAAGGGCCCCCTGGTGGGTTGCAGGCGCAAAGCCCTTGCTAGTGGTTGAGGTAAAGCCCCCTGGAGCCCCTGGGGTTAACACAATTTTAGGTGCAAAATTGTGTCAAAATTCAACCTTTTCTTGAGCTTGAATTGCAATAAATGACAATAATTAACACCTTCAAGCATTAAAAAATACAAAAGATCTTCAAAACTCAAATTTCTCATCCAATGTATTTGGAAGCGTAAGCGTCTCTTAGCACAATGGAGCTCTGGTCACCTAGCAACACAAATAATGCCTATGCATTATATTAAGAATAAATTATTTACAAAATAATTATTGCAAAATAATGCCTTGATGCATTTCGGTAAGGCATGATTAGAATGTGATTTGGTCTACACTTGACAAAAACTATGAAAACATATGGTGGACAATGATGTATACTTGACGACATTATAACTGGAATGCCGGAGATGCAAAACTCAGGCTCTAACAAAAGTTCCCAAACACTTATTTGCAGGACGCACAAACGTTTGTGTGTGAGTGCGCGTCGATTCCCAGTGAATGTCAGTTGAAGTCTGCTATCGGTATTTCAATTACATTGTATTACATGCGCCGCACGTGCGTTCATACCGTCTATTGGCGCATAACAAAATCCGTTTGCCGTTGCAACTTTCTATTGCCTTTGTTGTGTGTGTTAGTTGAGTGAAAACAATAAAATAAAAGGCCATCATCTTTGTTGGGATCTGAACTTACGGCGTAAAATTTAGGATTCTGGATGCTCTGTGGTGCAATCTGAGGCGATTCCTGGCCACTTTCATCTGACTCTTTTTTAACAAAAGTTTTGACGATTTTATGGAGACTATAGATATCATGATTTTAGGCATTATTTTCTAGCCATTATTTTAGCCATGTCATGACTACAAAAGTCTAGACGGGGGCAAACTAAAACGGATAAATGCGAGCGCGAAGCCCTTACGGTGTGGGGTCCAGGGCCCGCTTAAGGGCCCCGGAAATGTTTGGAGTGGGGATGCCCCAGTGGTGCAATCTGAGGCGATTCCTGGCTACTTTCAGCTGATTTTTTTAAACAAAAGTTGTGAAGATTTTATGGAGAAAATATACATGTATATCATGATTTTTGCCATTATTTTCTAGTGATTATTTTAGCCATGTCATGACTACAAAAATTTAGACGGGGGCATTGAGTTTAAACGCACTGTGGGCAAGAGCTCGGTATGTACATGCGCGTATCCGGGGGGGGGGTGGCCGCGGGGTCACGTGCCCCCGGTAAATTGAGTAAAAAAAACAAGTAAGTTAGTACGCCTACCCTTAAAAAGTGGGGGGGGGGATGATTACATTGGTCATCCCCCCAGGTCAAAAAGTGGGGGGGGGGGGGGGGGGTGGGGGATATATCCCCCATCCCCCCCCCCCCCCGGGATCTCCGCCCATGGTGTAAACCGTGTAAGGTGTCCTGTCACCAAAATGAACAACGATGTAATCCACCGCAATGTACATAAACGGAGTCCTCACGTGGGCTACGCGCGGCGGCAATCTCCTTGCTCTACTAACCTCCGTATGTTTTAACTTTATGGATATTCAGGACTACATCTCCCAGGCCAAGGTTGCGTTTTGCTTTACTTTGCATATTAAAAAGGCCAGTTGCAGTTACCGAGTTACATTAATTAAAGGTATACAACATTTGCAAACATAAAAAAACAACACCTTACTTGACATTAAGTAAATAGTAGTCTCAACCATCAAGCGTAATGATGATACCGGAATTTGTGAGATTTTGTATCAATTCCCAATGATGGTCGATCGACCATCGGGAAATACCCGACTTTTTCAAATACTGCCTCCAATTTTCCAACAGTAATGCAGTTGTAGGCATTTGGATAAATAAAGAAGACAATAATTAGTATCCAACTCCAACTTTAAAATAGTTTATCCAAACCAAACAGCATTTTTAAATTTTTATTGCAAACAACGAACTATTCTGTCTAGGAAACAAGGTAGTATTATTTAACGTCTGTGACTGTCTGCCGTTTATTGATGTACAGTAGTGTCCCATTGTTCAGTCACAAGACAGATTGTTTTTCGAATCATTAAACTTGGGCAGAACCGCAACGACCATCTGCAGGCTAGGAATTTATCATCGATGACGAATAGCGCAGAGTTACGCGAATTAGCATCTTTTACATAACTCAAAATTATCAAGAATGAAAAGATGAATAAAAATTGTTAATTCTGATGATATTTTGTCTTTGGAAATGACTAAAAGTTGATAATGCACGTGTGAGTGACCAGTATCGAATATTTGTTAAAGCGATATTCTGCGAATGCAGTAACCGCAACATTGAGTTCATATCAATAGTGACCACACAAATCCCAACTCTAAACCTAACCCTATAGTGCTTAAGCACCCCTCCCCATAAAAAAATCGTCTCCCCCAGTCGCCCCCACCACTGTAATTTTCGAAAACGGAGAAAATAATGGTATAATACTTTGAGCCCACTGAGCCCCCCCCCCCCCTACTTTCACCTGATTTTTTTAAACAAAAGTTGTGACGATTTTATGGAGAATATATACATGTATATCATGATTTTTGCCATTATTTTCTAGTGATTATTTTAGCCATGTCATGACTACAACAATTTAGACGGGGGCACACCCAAAACGGATAAATGCGAGCGCGAAGCCCTCACGGCGTGGGGTCCGGGGCCCGCTTAAGGGCCCCAGAAAATGTTGGATTCTGGATGCTCCGTGGTGCAATCTGAGGCGATTCCTGACCACTTTCACCTGACTTTTTTTTTTTTAAGTTGTTAAGATTACAGTGTATATGGAGAATATATATATCATTATGTTAGCCATTATTTTTTGGCAATTTTTTAGCCATGTCATGCATCACTACAAAAATCTAAGTTTCTCCCTCCCCCATTTTTGGCGTCTAATTTGCAGTTTTTCCCCTTCATTTTTAAATTATCCGGAATTTTTCTTGGTTTTAATTCAGTTCAGTTGAAGTTTTCAAAAAAAGGGCTTGATTTCAGACTGTTCCTTGCCCTGTGTTAAAACCATCGGCAGAGGATTTAGGCACATTTAGTATGTCATTCAGTCAAGTGATCCATTGTTTCCTGCTGGTTGGGGCCATTTAACCTGTAATAAACTCCCCAAGGGAATGTTGAGATGCACCGCGATTGAGGGGGGATCGATGGACAGAGTTGAAATCCCAGGGATCCGGGAGATACACCGGTTTTCTCTTAAAAGAGGGATTCAAGTTCCATGGCATGATTGATAGCCTTTTTTTTTCTTATTGCATTTTTCAGTAGTTTTATGCCAAAAAGTAGACACAGCAGATGTTTATCATCGGCGGCGGTATTTTTTTTTAAGGAGGTTGCCCTCCTCCCTTCCCTTTCTCTAACATCCCCCTCTTTTATTTCCCTCTTCCTTTTTTCTCTTTTTTTTTTTTTGACTCAATTTACCGGGGGGCACGTGACCCCGCGGCCACCCCCCCCCCCCCCCCCCCCCCCGGATCCGCGCCTGTACATACCGAGCTCTTGCCCACAGTGCGTTTAAACTCAATGCAGGGAAAGTAAACGAACGACACTCGCACTTGCTGGGCTGCGTGGTGCTGGCCTGTCAAGGTGTCATGGTATCGCATTACACGCGAGGACAGAAAAAAGGGTATAACAAAGGGAACAATACTGTCCTCACATTTATTTCTTTGTTACGGAAAAAGTGAGGACAGGCAAACTAGTGCTTATGCCTAATTTACATTTGCCCCGGGCGCAGTGCGATAAATGGGTCTACGATTTCCCGTACGATTTTTGAGGCATCGTAGGTGGCTACGGGCTAAGGCGTATGTGTTCACATTGTGTACGAGCATCGTGTGATTTCTCGTACGGGCCTTCGGGGGCAGGCCGGGGCAAAGCCGTACAGAGGCTGCGCGGAGATGGTGCGGCCGCTGTGGGGTTGCCGCGGGATGACTGCTCAATATCCGTGCGATATCCGTGCGATTTCACGGGTACTGCACGGGCAGCGAGCGGCAACCTTGCGATAGCTGTGTGAGGGCCGTGCGATTGTCCCAAGACCCTACAATCTCCGTACGATTTTTTTGGCCCCAATGTCCACCTAAAATCTTGCGTTTTCTGCATGATCAGCGCGCGGCCTCCGCGCGGTGCCCGTGCGGGGATCGATTGTGCAATGCCACCTACGACATGTCTACGGGCTACGGGCTTATGATTTTTTAAAATTTGTATAACTTCTCGCTAAACAAAATCGTAGAGGCCGCGGCGCCCGTGAATCTGTACGAAAATCTCACGGCCGCCTCCTGCCTCCGCACGGAGGCCGCACGGAAAGGGGGATACGGGCAGGATACGGGCTCCGTAGACCCATCGCAGGCCAAATGTGAATTAGGCATTAGTCTATGGGGATGGGTTATATTAAAGGGATCAATGGAAAGTCATCACGTGTATAAAAAACAAAAATACATGTATTGGCAAGTTACGGACTCTGCGCAAGTTAGTACGCCTACCCTTAAAAAGTGGGGGGGGGGGGGGGGGGGATGATTACATTGGTCATCCCCCCAGGTCAAAAAGTGGGGGGGATATATCCCCCCATCCCCCCCCCGCCGCGGGATCTCCGCCCATGGACTGACGTATACCGGTTACAGTCATCTTTGGCTCAAGAACTTTCCGAGATCTATTCATATTAGAATTTAACCTTTTCGTTTCTCTCTCTGGGGCTAAACAAAAACAGGGAGCCACTTTCTTAGATGTCTCATTATGTCTTCCGTACTTTTAGTTTCACATGCATCTTCAGTACTTCTTCTGCGGTGATGTGAAAATGCTGCGCACTGTGACACCAGGCTGTCGTATCATGAGACATGTTTGCTGGCCACGCTGTCTGGGCAACTTCGATCATTTTCAGAACCTTGGTAACGTCATTAACTGACAGCCGCCCATCCCAATCGCCATCAACCTCGATGATATTTAATAAGATTATCAAGTTATCAAGACTAAGATAAAGCCTAAATAATTTTTTTTAAACTGCGCTTGGCCGTTATCAGGAATTAACTCGAAGTAGATCTGGTATGGTACTGTCTGGATGGTCTGGACTACTAGTCAGTTGGGGGGCCAGGGGGTTGGAACGAACCCCCCCCCCCCCCCCCCCCTCCCGCACGGTGACGTGTTCCGCTCGGAAATTACCAAAAAATACAAAACAATCTGTAGTAAATACTAGCCTACACAACTTTTGCCTTAAAACTACACGTATCACTAACCACTTTAATACGATAAATGCAACTTGTACGCGACACTTCGTGACACGTAGCATATGTGTTCACAATGTTCACATAACCCAAAAGTTCCACTTTGAGGTATGACGAACCCCCCTTCCCGCAGTCTTGGGGCAGGCATAACATGCAACGGGCCTGTACTAGCCAACAACGACACCCAGCCAATGCCCTTGCAGGTCATAAAATGGGGCCCTAGAGATGTGCTGGGCCAGGAGTTGGAGGGTTGCTACAGGGATCGCCAACCAGGCTGATTAGTTTAGCAGAGAAATGTAAGGTCATGGGGGTGAGATCTGTGGTCTACACTGAAGTACATTACAAAGGGATGGTCTTAACTAAAAGCCCTTACAAAATAATGAACAACTATATATTTGTGAACAAATGCACAACTGCCACTACACTGCTTGATTGTGGTTAGGGTCTGCATGGGAGCCTCTTGCTCGTAGTTCTTCAATATACAGGTCTTTGCCCTGTGCCTTTCTTCTCTACTTAGTAAAACTATTACTGTCCTGAAGACGACCGCCAAATAATAACCCAAGAAATATGACTCTACACATAGATACTGCCTTTGGGAATTCCTCGCTTTTAGAAAATGTTAAAAACATTGCTTCATAAAAAGCATCAAAAGGCCTCCAGCATTTGACTGTTGTTTTGTCCAAGAAAAGTTAATGCACCTTAAACATTTATGAATAATCTGTTATTTAAAACTCTAGTATCAAAGTTTTCAGTCCAAAATTTGGGTAACATTATTCAATAAATGTATTTGCAAAATAATGAATTTGCAAAATGAAACGATATATCAAGCCTCCGGGCTTGAGATCGTGTATCACGTACATGTACGCGATGCACACAAAAAAGTGCTTATAAACTGCACATCAGTTCACAATACATATATTCATAATACACAATTAAAGGACTAAATATCCTGAACGCCACAATTAGGTATACTGAATATTTCGATTGTGGAAGTTTATAAGTAGATTTAAAAATACCGCCAAATGGACAGGTACAATCATCTGATAGCCTCGTACAGGAACAAGTGACCCACAGTGCCTGCTTATTATGTGAGGCATAAACTGTATAGCCTTGCGGTTATGCGGTCAAACCCCCTCGACTCAATCTTTGTACTGTGGGATTGACCCACCTCTCGTCTCTCATTGGGCACTGTCGTTTAACACACAAAACCCTGGCAGCAAGGGGTTTTGTGTGTAAACTTAAAATGACCGAAAGCATCGAGGCCGTCCGAGTAATGGTATCATAACTACAGGATCATGCATGCAACAGTCATTGCAATTGTAATCTGATCTGGCGCGCCCTCCCTGTGGGTCAGCGCGCGCGCCCTGTAGGTCAGCGCGCGGTCATGGGGTATTATTTGCAGTTACTGGGTTCATCTGCGTTCATCAGTTCGGGATTCAGTGTACAGCCGGAAGCCTGCTATGATCGTGACGATACAGCCCCTTTTTAAATAGGTTTCCTTGTGTAGGATGGCAGACAACACGGATTCAAAACCCATGTTGAGTCTCTGCAACGATTACGACCATTACCTACGCTGCCTTGCCCTGTTCGACAAGGGTATTGGCGGCTGGCTGCCCGACTACAAGACGTGGGTGAACACGCACCTGGGAACAAAGGTGCTGGAGACGTTGGATGTCACCGTGCCGGAGGTGGCAGAACTGCGGATACTTGGTGTGGGCAGCGGAGAAGGTATCGGTATCTGGAGAGAAGGGATGTAGTCAAGTCCTGATCCGAGTCCAATGTAAACAGTAAACAAAACATCGATTTATCAGGGAGTAAGGAGAGGGGAGGGACAGTAAGGATGAAAGGAGTGCAATTTGGACCAGGACCGGAGGTGAGATGGGAGATAGGGGGAAGACAAAGGAGTGTGACAAAAAAGTGAGTTACGAAGAGGTAGTAATTAATAAAGGGAAGGAAAAGTGGGATATGGCAAGGGGTAATTAAGCGAAAGGGGAAGACATCAAAGGAAGCAAGAAACCACAAATTGGTTTGCCAGGAGGATTATCTGTAACAAACGACGGGGGGGGGGGGGGGGGGGGGGAGGATTAGTCCGTCCCTTCCTGAATGTCGAGTCCATGTGGTTGAATAGTCCCAAGACGTTTCCTCGACACTTGCTTCCTTGATCATTGACGTGCAATGTCAGTCTGAGTGACGTCAGTGGCATCATTCAAAAAAAAGTTCTTGCAAAAATACTGCAGAAGTGTGGCATCAATTTTTGAGCTTCGATTTAATACTAGTGTAGTTGAGAATTGAACAATTTCAGGATCAACAACGGGCCTGATAGAAAGTTTGTCTGGGGAAAAAAATGATCAACGATAAATATCCGAATGTGAACGAAAACGAGTTCGGAAAAAAAGGGGAATTCCTTCTTTTTTTACCTTGGGCGGTTGCTGGACTTACGAATCGTAGAGACCAGTCGGATTCGTCAGGTCTGGTAATCAGAATATAATGCAGTACGTTTTAGGTTGGCCACCGCCCCCTTACCAAACACAATTAATGACACAGCCATATACGAAGCTGGAAGGCTGCACACTGAGGTGACCTTCTGTGGGAATATGCCTTACTGTTTGCATTGTGCTTGGTGTGCATCAGGGTGGTAATTTTGTATTTGGCTTTTTTGATGGCAGATGTGATTAATCCACAACGTATCTATCTTAGTTATGTTTGGGTCTGTTACACAAAATGACAGCACACGAAGCGTGTGCAGTGATCAGGACTGCGGCAAGTGTGACCTCCGCGTGAGAATAGCTCGTTGATTACAAATTACTGTCAATAGCCTTGCTCGCTCCCAGCTAATTCACACAAAAAAACCGATTGGCTTATATAAATGTGTGTTAAAGGTCGTAGGCCTATACAACGTTTGCTTTTGCTGGGAAAATAGAAGGAGAAAAATGCATCCCGTGAAATCATGGCACCTGGTGTGCTGTCATTTTCAAGTGGGATTTTTGTATCAATTCCCGGCGATGGTCGGCCGACCTTCATTGGAAAAAAAACTTTGTTTCCCAAAATTTTACCCCCAACTTTTAGCAGCCATATTAGTCCACATTGTTTGCTAATTGTTTACACATCCGTGCATGGGTACAAGCTAGTCTTGGTTCCAAGACGTCCTTAGCGGTGCGACGTATAGCGCGCACGGCCGGCCGACAGCGCCCTCTCGCTACACACACACACACGCCAAGGCCAAATCGCTAAGACCGTCTTGGGAATTTCGCAAGTTAACGTGCAGCGCAGTACCAAGCCATTCGTTGTTTGTTGGAAAAAATGTCTGACTGCGTGGACCAAGCGATCGATTTTACAGCAAAAAAACTGGGCTTTGGAAAGCTAAAAGGTCATCAGATCAGTGCCATTTATCAATTTGTACGTGGCCATGATTTGTTTGTTAATTTACCAACGGGATTTGGCAAGAGTGTAATTTTTCAAGCTGCTCCATTGGTCTTAGATTTCTTGAACAAAGCATGGATCGAGGTGTTTTCTACCTCCATGAACGAAGTAACCGAATGCAAACAGGAGAAAGCGCTGATTATTGTCGTCGTGCCATTGAAAGCTCTGGCCGTTGATCAGTTACATCGTGCTGAACATCTGGGACTGAAATTGGCAGAGATAACGTCTGATATTCCAGATCACATTTTTTGAAGAATCCGAAGATTTCTCAATCCTGTTTGCCAGTCCAGAATCACTCTGCTCAGAACGTTAACTGACTAGTAAGTTATTACTTAAACATGAGTTTACTCCAGTGCGCAAGCGCGATTATTCGTTTGACCCGCCTGTTAAATTATGCATAAGCAGGTCGCGCGCGCTCCCTTGCGAAATGCCCAAGACGTTCTTAGCGATTTGGCCTTGGCGTGTGTGTGTGTGTAGCTAGAGGGCGCTGCCGTGCGCGCTGTACGTCGCACCGCGCTAAGGACGTCTTGGAACCAAGACTAGGGTACAAGCCAGCTCAGTAGTCTAGTTCCCCGACATGATAATTCCATGACGACTATAAATTGCTCTGTAAATTTTGCCTGAAGTATAGGGTCAGGGAACCAGATTACAAGAAGAGCATTTTTCTGTTTTCAAAGCATCTATGCACACAACTTGAAACAGGTCCTTGTTACAGTATTTGCTTTAAAATATACCAACCCGCAAATCCATTCATTTTGGAAAATTACAGCAAAAGCAAATGCTGTATACTTCCATAAAAAACCCAGCTTTATAACCTAGTTGCAGTGGTCAAAATGCACGTTTTAGATTTACAGTGGCTGTCCGCACTGGACTTTCAGTGACGTAAAACTGGCCACGTAACTCTTCCACTGCATGGTTGGCGCTGTAAAAGTTCCCGGCGCGAAGGGATAAACGGACAACCGACGATCGACACTTGACAATTTGGAAAGTTTACCGGCTGTCCGCACTGGACTTAATTTAGTAAAGTTGACAGCAGTCTCTGTACGTTTTACTAAAAAATGTCCAATGCGGACACGGTTTTATTGAATTGCTTTTGCGCTTTGTCAGTTGCGCGTTACACATTTAGGTCACCAACAGAGGACTCTTCGAAAGAGCAGATTTAACGAAGAAAAACTGGGACGGCTAGAACAACACTAGTTCTATAGTACACTCGAGTAACAGTTTTTTTTACAGGTATTGCCCAACACAAGGCCAGGGGCCACTGGCGCGGAACGGGGGGGGGGGGGGGGGGCAGGGGGAATTGGCCCCCCCCCCCCCAATTTTTCCACTTGGGGGAAACCCCCCCCCCCCACTTTTGGCAGTTCCGCATAAAGAAAAAATGGCAGCAGCTAGCCGGCCCCGGCGCTGCTTTGGCCCCCCACTTCCAAAAGTTTTCCGCCGCCCCTGCCTTGGGTGTGGGCTAGTACAAAGACAAGAAAATAAATCACAGGGATATCAGGTATCTATTCACATTTTGTTTGAATTGTGAAAGATTGTGATAGGTGGAAGGGAAGTAGGTTACAGGTAAGGAGTTCCAAAGAGAGGCAGTACGAAGAAAAAAACTTGGAGTATGTCACATACCCTTTGGAACAACAGTGAAAGGAATGAGACAGCCAGGCAAGTAGATTACCTCAAAGTTTGGACGGTGGAACTAATGATAAAAGGCCACACCTTCCATGATCATTACAAAGTCAGGTGGACAAGTTACAAATACCGGTAGTAGTTTCACGCCATATTTTGTGCATTGATTTTAACAGGGGAGGTAGAGTTCAACCTGATCTCGCGAGTTCTCACCAAGTTCCCGAAAATTCGAAACACCGTGGTCGACCCAAGCGAGACCCAGCTTGACCTGTACAAGACCCTCACGAAGGAGAGGGGCTCCGAGCTGGATGGCGTGGAGTACGAGTGGCACCTACAGACACTAAGCCAATACAGGGCTTCCAGCGAGCAGTCAGGGGACCAGACCAAGTTCCACATCATCAGCGCCTTCTTCTGCCTGTATTACGAGCCGGATATGGACCCGTTGCTGTCCTACCTGTTGAGCCGGCTGGAGCCTGGGGGCGTCCTACTTACTGCACTCGAATCGGGTATGGACCTCTTTCATGGATCCCACAAACTTAGAGATGAGAGCGCGCTTCGCGGAAAATTGTCGACATAGCGGGTCGACACAACAGAGATTAGCGGCGGTGTTGATGGGGTGTCAATTCGTCATATTTACAGCACCCCCATCACGTATATCCTATTTTGTTTTACTTTTCTGCATCCAATTATTTTTTCCCCTCCAGGGTGTGCCCAGACAGTACCGGTAATAAACTGGTTTCCATTGGGGCCCTGTGTATTTACACACCGTAAAAGAATATTTACATAAACACAAGAACAATTACACACACAAGGATATATAAACAATCTATACACTGTTGAGGCTTGTTCACTCAGATGAAGTTATGGTCGCTTAGGACGCCATTTTTAAAAGCCGTATAACAATGTATGTAGCAAAGTGTTCAGAGCAACATAGAAACTGTCGGTGCACATGTGAAGTTGGCCGTTTTAGACTAAGAATATGGAACTAGAAATTGCTGAATTTTGAAAAGCAAGGCTCTATGAAAGCCGACAAACTGGTAAAGGGGGACAGGGCCACATACTTCATGATGGTGGAGCAGCGCTAAACGCAGAGTACCGATAACACCATGGAGTTGATTTTTGAAGCATGATTCTTTTTTCTTCTTTTTTCCTTCATCGAAAAAGCTAAATTTTTCATGTATTGCGCTTTATCTTGGCACCATTCTTTCGATGATCGATTTCATTTCCCGATATTTTAGACTTGTACAAAGCCAGCGAGGGCGGCAGTTCACCGGCATTCGCGATATGTGAGCTGTGTAGGCCTACATAAAGCCCGGTTCATACTTCATGCGATTGCGAAGCGAATTTCACGACGTCAACAGTTGAAGTTTCATTGTGACGTTCTCCGTTACCATAACGAATTCGCTTCGCATACGCATTCGCATCAAGTATGAACCGGGCTTTAGTCTGGTAATCCCATGCATGATCCCTGAGCCGTGTGCGTGAACATGAGGTACTTCAATAAAATACATTGTATAGAACACTGCTTAACATGGATATTTTGACTCAACTAAGGCTACTAGTAGAATAGCTAATAAAAAGCTGGCGGTGATTTTGAAATGAACATTTAGCGACCATTTTGAATTTAAATGCTGGGCGGCCATCTTGGAAAAAATAACAAATAAAAAGGTCCTCAACTTAAAAAACAAACAAAAAACAAACAAACCCGAAAGATCAACTGGTATTTTTTTTACTTGGCCTAACTGCTTCGTTACAAACGAATTCTAATTAACTTGAATGTTTTTCAGAGTTATATTAGCATGATAAGACATGTTTAAGACGGTATTGGACGCAAGAAAGATAAGATTGATCACTTACCTTTTCAGAGCGCTGTGACCTTGTCAAGGTAGAGGAGCATTTCCAGTATGCGCAGGACGACTTAAATTCATTGTTCAGCAGCAGGGACGTCCGTAACTACTTCGACAACTACGGTATTCCGTACGCCATTTACAGCCAGCCCGACGACCAGCGAGATATCGACATCACCGCCTGCTTTGACGACGGGTCTCGAGAGGGCGCCCTACTGCTGGACTTTCTCTCCAACGTCCTGAACTTCCGCGCAGTCGTGGCGGCGGCCACCCTAAAAGAGTTCAGGGATTACCTGAAGAGCCTAGCCACAGTCAAAGGCGGGAAGATATTCCTGTATTACGACTCCGATCACATCATCGCGTCGAAAAGCCGCTGAATTTGGAATGCGCGGCCGGTATCGTATGAATATCCGACTCCCACGAACTTCCGACTCTTTACCCATGATGCATCACAACACAATTGTGCTTTGATTTATGACACAATATTTTCGGCAATGAAATAACCTTTCACCTCATCCCAATCCTAACACTATCCTGAAACCTAACCCCAACCCTATTTCTCACCATTACCCCTGCCTCATGTTTCACATTGTTTTGGTATACGGGGGCCTACTGATCATGTGCAGTATAACCATGGAGTACCAAGTCGGTTTTTTAGGGAGTCTGGAGGGCCTGTTTGTTTTGCACGAATCCGGATCGCGATCAGTGATCCAGCCGCTTGTTCGCTTCATCTTCTAGGCAGAATCTGGTGTGTGAACCAACGCACAGATCACTGATCGCGATCCAGATTCGTGTGAAACAAAGGGCCTGTTTGTTTCACACAGATCGGGAGGTGATCCAGAGCCGGACGAAAACATACAGGATCGCGAATCCTTTAGGGCGCCATCTCGCTATCTGTTGCATGCTGGGAGAATTTGTACTGTGCGAAAAATGTCGTCTGCTTCAGATTTTGTAAGCAGGGTTATTTTTATGATAAACTAATGTTTCCAGAAAAAGTAAATAAATCGTACATAGCTTTAATAACAAAAATACACTAGAATTATAGCTAAATACTTTGAAAAGCTCATTAAATGCTTCAAATATACGACGAAATACTCACTTTTCCTCTCTGTCCGTCTCGAACTTCACCATCTTGGACCTTGCGAACCCACCTCGCGAGCAGGATCCCTATAAAGACGTGATCCGGAGCCGCTTTCGACGCTCCGAATCACTGATCGCGATCCGGATCTGTGTGAAACAGACATAACAGGCCCAAGCAGGCCCTCATTCAGGCCGTGTCCGAGTCCGAATTACTCCGACGGATGCGGTTCGAAATTACACACATGTCTGTGGCAGTGGTTAAGCCACATCACACAGACTTGTGTAATTTCAAGCCGCAGCCAACTGCCTGATATTCACGCGACACCGGAACTCCAACCTCGTGCCCATGGTAATCGAGTTGTACGCTACCACGAGCCGCTCTCTCGCCCTGCACAAACCTTGGATATTATAACCAGGCTTTGCAGAAGATGTGTTCCTTGTAGTATAATGTGGTTGAGGGCGCTGTCGCGGGGAGCTAGATGGAGTTTTCCCTTCGTGGAAATTGTACCTTTTTAATCTTCTGTTTTCCTATCTTTTAACTGCCCATCCTCGTTTTTTACTAATGTGTGGATATTTTTAGCTTCTTTTAGAACCGGCATAAGGACGTATTTTTAGTCTTTTGTACCGTTTTGGGTGTTTTTTACTTAGTTTTTATCCTGTTGGAAATCGTGACTGTGACGCCTAGATGTCAGCCATCTTTAATTGACAACTACTACTGCAGGATGAATTCTACCATAAGTCTCTTTGCTGTTTGTCTGGTGCTTATTGCCTATAATGGTACCAACGGGTGTAAAAATGTCAGTAGAACTGTAGACCCGAACTTTGAAGGGCGAATTACCGATTCTACCGATTCTACTTCATGCATGGGAATCATCAACCAACAAGCCATTTATGCAAACCACTATCTTGCGAATTACAAGCTAGAGGCCACCTTGGTCAAGGAGAAACGGACGTACGCTGACATCGAAAAGCGGTACAAGGATGCGTCCGGTAAAAACTATCAGCAAAACAGTTAATTGAAAAGCTTAAAACTATACCCAGCACGATATGGGGCAGAGGGGTACACCCCCCACCCCCTTTTTGTCCCTATACCCTATACACTCTCCAGACTATTGTTACCTAACACATCCCCCCTAGACATCTGAAAAGAATTCCTGAGATTCCGGGAACACAATAACCAACACAAAAGAGGGGGGTTCCCTCTGCCCCATATGCTTGAAACTGAAGTCAGTACTCAAGATAGCGTTGCTTATCTGATCAGAGAATCACACACATTGTTATTACTATTATCAATTCTTTCTGGTAATGAAACCAAGGATTCCTCAAAAGCGCCCTAGGTACTGTAGCTCGGAAGCCTGAAGAAACCTGTAGAGAGAAGTTACAGTTTTAGAGGTGGGAGGAAAACCCCAGAAGAATATTCTGGGGAAAACCCACGGAATCAGGTAGGAACTAAAAACGCAATCCACATGTGGACTAGGGCAGGAATCGAACCCGGGCCACAGCGGTGAAAGGCGGGGACAGTATTAACCACTGCGCCAACCTGATTCCCATTGCACATGCAATGAGCGTCTTAGAGAGATTGCCCTCAAGCCAAATCCGATTAGCATAAACACAGTACATCGATTGAAAACGAGAAGTGAGAACAAAATAGTGGTTGGGGGAGAGGGTAAAAAGGCTTGAACAACTGAAAAGTCACGAACTCTTGAAGACGGAAGTTGCTCAGAAAGGATTATTTCAACGCGCTTATGGGAAAGCGAAAACTGCATGGGTCCATTTATTTTACCACAAATCAATAGACATGTTTTTTTCTGAATTCTCTACGCTAATGGAATTAGCGCCATGCATTGGAGAGCATCTCATAATTGCAGGAGATTTCAATGTCCGAGTGGATGACGAGACTAATAAGGAGACCAAGTTATTCCTGGACTTATTGGACACTGCTGGCTTGAAACAGCACGTCAGTATGTCAACACACAGAGCTGGTCATACACTTGATTTGCTCATCTCACCAAAGCTGAGCCATTTTGTTTGTGACACTTCTGTTGCAACTGGATTACCATCTGACCACCATGCTGTCCTGTTCACTTTAGACTTTGCTCGCCCTGGTTCGTCCAAGAAACGCATAGTCTGTCGCAAACTACGCGCAATCAACTTCGATGAATTTCGCCGTGATATCACCAGCTCATCTCTTGCTAACTCGACAGCTACGAATGTTTCTGATTTAGCTGATCAGTATAATTCGGTATTATGTGAGCTACTTGACAAACATGCCCCCAAAAGGACTTTGGATGTTACCATTAGACCACATGCACCTTGGTATACAGATGAGGTCCGTAATGCTAAACAAGCCAAGAGACGTCTGGAGCATCGGATGATTAAATCTGGTCTTGAGATAGACAGACAACTGTATAGAGATCAGTGCAGTGTCTATAACAACATAATTGTCTTGTCGAAGTCTCAACACATTAAGTCCGAGATTGCTCAATCTGACCCGAAACAGCTCTTCAAGCTAGTTAATAAGCTGACGTCTCACTCATCAACGCTGATCTTACCTGAACATGAATCAGATGAATGTTTAGCGAATGAGTTTCCACAGTTCTTCCATCAGAAGACTCGGAATATAGCGACTTCCTTTGACAGTAGCTGTCACTTATCTGACAACAGGGTCCAAATTCCTGACTCTTGTAAGAGCCGTTTTACCCACTTCAATCCAGTTCCGGAAGAAGTTGTGAGTAAGGCAATCAGAGATAGTCCACCAAAATCATGCTCTCTGGATCCTGCTCCAACTTGGATTGTCAAACGTTGTTTGGATGAACTCCTTCCATACATCACTCAGATAGTCAACCTTTCTCTATCCTCAGGTGTGGTACCTTCTGCTTACAAATCATCACACATTGTTCCACTCCTCAAGAAACCAAACTTGGATCCCAACGACTTCAAGAACTATCGACCAATCGCCAATCTGATGTTCATCGCCAAGGTTCTTGAAAGAATTGCCGCTGCTCAACTCCGCGGATACTTACAGGAACACCTACTTTTTTCAGAGACTCAATCCGCGTACCGTCAGTTTCATTCCACCGAGACTGCCCTACTCCGGGTCATGAATGATCTTCTTTTAGCCATCGACAAGGGCCTCGAGGTTGTTCTCATCTTATTGGACTTCTCGGCGGCCTTCGATACCATCAACCATAATATTCTCGTACAACGTCTTAAGAACTGCTGCGGTGTTGAGGGTACTGCCCTTGAATAGCTGGTGTCATACCTTGAGCATCGTGAACAACGTACAGTAATCAACGGAGCAATGTCCGAAGCTCATCAACTTCAATGGGGTGTGCCTCAGGGATCTGTCATGGGTCCGCTTGAGTTCATCCTTTATACTTGTCCTTTGAGCAATGTCATCAGTTCGCACCGTGGTGTTAACCATATGATGTATGCAGATGACACTCAACTCTATCTTATCCTGCCATCAATTCCCTGCAGGAGTGCATCAAGGATGTACAATCTTGGGCTTCCACCAACAGACTCAAGTTTAACTGTACAAAAACAGAGGTCCTGCATATCACCTCACGGTTCCGCAAATCTGACACGCTGCTACCAATAATGTTGACGGTAACGTTGTCAAAGTCTCTGAGTCAGCCCGCTTGGGGTCATTCTCGACAGCCATCTACAGTTGGACCACCACATTCGCAGTATCTCTCGATCAGCATCTTTTGGATTGTACAAAATTGGGAAACTTCGAAAGTACCTTGATGAAATCTCTACAGAACGTCTTGTACTTGCATTCGTGACATCCCACTTGGATTATTGTAATAGCCTACTGTTCGCACTACCTACCAGTCACATAGCCTACCAGTCACACAACGGACTTGAATGGGATCAAACAAGTTTACACAGAAGTAACAAGAATAAAGTACTGTATTCACCATAAATTGAAAATCATTCAAGTAGGCCTACTGCCCTCAACTCCCTTACAGTACACATTGCTGGAATGATTACCCTTATACCTGACTGAACCCAGCACATGCAACCTATATGCGTATTCTAAATAGGTATAGCCTTTTCAACGATCACTTGACAGGACAAATATGCCTAATGCGACAAATGTATTCCTTTCTGGCTGCCAGTGACTTAAGAATTACCTCCAGTCTCCATGTTTCATTTTTTTATGATATTATCTTCATATCAACCTGCATGGATTGTCTTATTTGTCACTGGCTACTTCCTCTCATTGATGAGACACGGTTGCCACCACGGTTGCCGAAAACTGTCTGTCTGTCTGTCTGTCTGTCTGTCGGGCTGTCTTGGTGTCTGTCTGTCTGTCTGTCTGTCTGTTTCACTTCTCATTTTCTATAGCATCTCCATCCCTATTGAGATGTTTAGCTTCGTATCGAAGAGCAACTAAATTGCCCCATTATCTGTCTACGCTGTGTCGCGATTGCGTGAGCTAGCTGCAAATCCATTATTGGCTTCCAATAGTCTTGGAGACCAAGAAATGAAAAATATTTTTCAAAAGTCGACAGTCATCTAAGAAACAGTCAGAAGCAATGCGGTTTATAGGAGACTGGCTTATGGGTATGATGTAGTAGCACATAAACCAGTCTGAGCACACCTTTCTGTATCCATATTACCCTTACCACAGATCATGGAACAGCTCTATCTTATCTTAACACAAAAAACTACCAGGCACTGTGAGATCTTTCGAACAATAACACCAAATGGAAACTGGCAGTGCTATTGTTGGTTGGTGCCACATTTCTCACTATTTGCACAAAAAAGGAAGTGACATAAAATGTCTGGTATATAAATGTATAATCGCGTATACACATTATACATATAAACAAGTATACACATTTTAGCAGAAATAACATAGTCAATAGCCATAAATACGTGTATGGGAAAGAATTAACTCAAAGATCAACTGTAGTAGGTAAAAGTTGGGTAAAAAGCGGTATTATTTGTTTTTACTGTGGGTAATGAATATTTTTTTCGTCACGAGATGTAAAGACCATTTGAACTCTGACATAATGTGATAATTAGACATATAGGCTGAGTATAATGTCTCGAGGAGAAAACCTGATTGGAGTAAACAATTATGCTGTTGCAATTACATTAATGGAATCAATATAATCGCGTTCAGTAGAATGTTAATGTAAGCAAATATATGTGTTTTATGGCAGTTTTTATTCTATGTAAAGATCATGAGTGCGTATATATATAATGAAGGGCAATTTGATAACAATGTTAATTTCATTGGATCCGATAACTCATCAACTGTAACCAGTGTTAAATATTTTCCTTTAAATGTATGATATGACATTGGTAGAGCTAACAGAACAGTTGCAGGCAGTGTTTGTACTTTCTTTGATTCAACATATACACGAAATAACAAACCAGTGAAAGGTTAGGCTCAATCTGTCGAAAAATGAGTGAACAAGTTTTAAAAGTCAGTTTGTGCACGTTCACGTGAGCTTATTTCGATTGTTGATATTAAAATTAGCCACGGTGTTTTGGGAGGTCTTCAGATACAATTTTCTCGAACACACAGCATTCCAAACACTAAGAATTTATTTTTCTCAGGAGGATTGGTACGGGTACCATCTTTATAAAGAGTACGATTTCATATTAAGCTAATCTGTTATGTCATACACATATTCTTTTCGCTGCGGCAGATTCATGTATGTCTCAATCTAGTCCCAGTTATTAATGTAACATAATGTACCCGTATATGCTATCAAGCAGCAGTGCACGAGTTGTCGCTGTGGGGGCAACATAAAAGCAATGTATTAGCTCAGCCAACTATAGGCTTCTCTTTAATAAAAGACACCGGTTTAATCTGACAGCACTATACGTTTTAGAATGTTAAATTAGCACTAGCTAAGCATACTGTTCGTAAAGTTTAAAGTGTAGACTGTGGTTTAGAAATGTCCCTTTATATACCCGTATAAAGAATAAATCAGATCACAATCAATGTCACAAACTTGTAGCGTATACTCCAAGTTGCAAATTTTGCACTTTTTTTCTCCACACAATAAGTTCGTTGACATAATTTGTGAATGAAAACTACATAATTTGTCAAAAGTGTTTGTATACATTTGTGTACATTTGTAATCACATTTATGGAATTAGTGTTATTATGCGAATTAGTAGAAAGCCCATGCGGGCAGATTAAAAGTTTAATAGTTTTGTGGTGGAGAACAACAACAACCTGTATTCATTTTGTTAAATGAATGCTGTAATGACTGTGAAATCGTCATTTTGTTAATAAGCCTATAGTAATGACTTTAATATAATTAGTTAGGCAAATATTGTCATTTTTTCATATAGTAGTCACAAACTGCTATACATCTTGTGGTGGTGACCGTTGCCGTAAAACTGTGAAGACCTATAATCGCAAAGCTTTATGCTCTGGAGGTCAAAGAACTACATTTCCTTTTAACAGATTCGCGTGCACAAATTGGTTTAAATTTGTCAGTAACGTGTCTAACTATGTTTACACGTGGGACTATATCAACATTGATTGTGTCTACAGATGTAGTTTGTCGACGTACGTATAAGAGGGAATATGAAAAATGGTTTGTTACGCTACTTAAAAAAATGAATCCAACATTAGTTTAACCTGCCATTGACATTTCTACAATGTTAACTTAACAATTACTGAAACAAAATGTATACTATACGTATAATGTGAATTCATGTGTAGATGGAACTTTATAAGAGCAGCACGATACACCATAATAAGGAATACTACAATTACTGTAACTACAATTACTGCAAACTTTAGCACTTGATTTTTTTTCACATAAGTTCTCAACGAGCTGTGACATAAAACTATATGCGGAATTTACCAAATTATGATGCCGACAGGAGACTATATAATTATTTTTCGAGTAAACGAAAAACATTAAGCCGCATTTGTTATCACAATTATTGAATCAATTTTATCCGAGTAAGTAGATGGTTCATGAAAAGTAGCATTATAGTAGCATAGGTTTATGGTGGAGAACCAGAGCTTAAAATGTTCATTGTTAGTAGTATTCTTAAACGTGTCATTGTGTAAGAAGGAAAATCATAGTCATAATAATCAGATACAGTCATGTATCAACTTTTATATAGTTTTACATGTTAGATAGTTACTGGAATGAATAGGATCAGTGTAATGTAGCTCACATGCTAACGTGGTGTGTTTTTGGTTACTTGACAAGTGTTTTCAATACGAAACTATGTAAACCTAAGCGTAAAGTAGTTCTATTTGTGCAGTTAATATATATTTTATTCGACTAAGTGATACCTAACTGTGTTGTAGAAGTGGTGAATTAAGAATTAGTTTTCTTCGAATCACTTTTACGTTCATTCATCAACAAAATAGTACACAAACATAGCCCGGTCGCCATTGATACGACCCACAGGTCACCAAAACTGTCCACGCGCACACCGCACATGTTCGTGATGTAAGAGCTGAAGCAAGTTTAGATGATAAAAGTTATTCATGAATCACAGAGTTGTAATCAAGTCAATCACAAGTCAATCACTAGTCAGATCAAAAGGCAGATTACAAGTCAATCACAAGTCAGCTCACAAGCTACATGGGATGAACAATGACAAAGGAATGCTTTTGTTATATAGTGTGTTTGAATAGCTTGTTACATGGCTTGCGACCAGAATTGTGAAGTGACTTGTGATTGACTTTTGGTGACTTGTGGTGACTTGTGGTGACTTGTGATGACTTGAGATTGACTTGTGATTGACTTGTAATTGACTTGTGATTGACTTGTGATTGACTTGTGATTGACTTGTGATTGACTTGTGAATGACTTGATTACAACTCTGATTTCTTCAACTCTGACAAACCTGACATTAATTCCTTTTTTCGGCTGTTTTTATAATCATTTAGGATACCACCTTTTTTATTCATTAAACCCAAATCGTGGTTTTAAAATAACATAAAATGAGATAATTACAGGTACCTGATCGTTTTCGGTAAGGCGAAGTAAAAAAAAACATGTTCAGCGTCCCCGCCCGCTTATTATTTGGCAGCCGCCTGGATTTTAATAACATTTTACCAGTGGAAATGAGGTTAACAAAATCCCAAAAAAATGTCAACCCATTTATTGGAAAATAAAAAATAGCTTACTAATACTATTAAAACCACTGTAAACATGTTTAATTATCTTGTCCTCCATGTCTCATGCGTTTTCGTATCCTTGAACAGTTGAAAAACCTACGGTTGTCGGAAATTTTAAAAAGAGTGGCGGTCATCTTGAAAATAAAAAATCTAGCCGCCTTTCACTTCAAGTTAAAAAGAACGCGGACGCTATACACCATTTTTTGTTTACTTGGCCTAATAAGCTGCCGCTTCCAGGCAGAGCTACAGAAGATCACAACTCAGAAGGGCGCCCTCTCGGGCTCAACTATGAACATTTAAAGTGGACCACGACCCACAATATGTAATGAATAATATTAATGATTGCAACATATTTTGTTGGTAGGAGGTGTGTGTGTGTGGGGGGGGGGGGGGGGGGGTATGGCTGAAAAGGAACATGACATAAGGTAACTGGGGACACCGGGATGCCAATTTCATTGCGCTGCTTAGCACAGAAACAAATTGATTAGCACGAAAAAGTCTTGCTTAGGAAAAAATAAGCCTAAAATCCAAGAAATAATTGTAACAATCCGTAGAGGCAACGGCGTAGCCAGGGCTCTCTCCATGGGGGGGGGGGGGGGGGGTGTGTGGGAGGGGGGGGGGAGGAGTTGGGGGTGGGGGCGAGTTGAATTTTCTTAATGATACTATTATTTTCTCCGTTTGCGGAATTTTCAGGGAGAGGGGAGACTGGGGGGCGACGATTTTTTATGGGGTGTGCTCCGAGTACTACATGTACCCGAGAGCGTACCTATGAGTACATGTATAGTAACTTGTGAAATATGTGCACAAGGTACACGGGTGCAACAATCACTTAAACTTATTTTTTTCATAAACAGCTCACAACATGCACAAAATGTACACGTAGGCGTACATTAACTTAATTCATTAAAAATCAAATTTTGTAGAGTACTCATCACAATTGAGCTTATTGCATCCCGTAATTACAAGAATACAATTTTAATGCATACACAATATAACCTAATCAAAACATACTGATGATGAAAAAAGCAGATCCCACGATGAGATGATCTAGGATAGTTTTTCGAACAGACGTTTCGGCAAATCTCTGGTGAACAATGGCGAGCAGGTCGTTTGAGGGCGCTATTGCGCTTTCGCTTTCTCGCAACTCCAAAAAAACACTGGGCTACATTTGTAAAAACATCGTGAAAACTAGGGACTGGAAAGGTAAACTTGGGTGTTTTAAACATTTTTGGAGTCGACTCCGACTCCAGCAGGAACCGTGATTCCATTCAGACTCGACTCCACACATTATACACAATCCGGGCATCAGCGTAGACTTGACTCAAGTCATCTGGTTGCCGTTCCGGCCTGCCTAAGCAAGTGTGTCTTACATGCAGGTATATGGCTAGAAAGGGTGCGCTGTTGCACGGGATGCATTTAACACGGATCATAGCACTAATAACCACAGAATCCCGACTTGAGTCAAGTGTAGCGTACGCGGTACAACCTTTGAATCCGCGTGCCGTCGTAATTGATTTCATCGACGAAACACCTAGTATGTGTTTAGTTGTTTTCTTAACAAGAAAATCACATGATATTTTGGTAGAGAAAGTTATTGTTAATGATTTAGGAAAATGTAGAATGGAATGGAATTTGACAGCCAGTGACAACAAACGCATTGCTTTACACTTTCCCTCTATTCACGACACCAACCGTCTCTTCACGAAGTATATTAACTTACACGTTAGAAATAGAACTAACGACTCGATTTTGTTAGACATATGCCACGCTGATGGAAACTAAGGTACAAGTTTTTTAGTCGTATCCACCAACTGTTTGATTTTAGTTTTTCTTGTTGGGTTTTGCTCGGTAAAGGTTGTGGTATTATTTTAACGAATGTTTAAAATTTGAAAATACTAAGCTCAGTAGAGTTTGTGATTATTATTAATAAATGTTTAACTTTAAAAATATTGGTTTTTTGTTTAAATGAATGTTTGAAGACTGTCTAAGTCCACTAGAAAGGGGTACCCTAGGAATATAATCCTAGCCGCAGGACGGGATGAAATACATCAGTTGGACTTGGTGGACCTATCCAATTTAGCAAAGTACAAAAATGGAAACAAATACCTATTGACATGGATCGATGTATTTTCTAAATACGCGTGGGTGATTCCTTTGAAAAACAAAACTGGAAAGGTTTTGACTGAAGCCTTTAAAGAGAATATTAAGTCTAGCCGGAGAAAGCCCATAATGATTCATACCGATAAAGACAGTGAGTTTACCAATCGTCAGTTTCAGGATTTTCTTAAAACCGAAGACGTACATTTCTATACAACAAACAGCGAAGTGAAGGCTTCTATCGTGGAGAGGTTTAATCGTACCTTAAAGCCCCGGATGTGGAGGTATTTTACCTACGCAAATACCCAAAAGTACATCACCATAATTTATTACCACAACTAGTGGCGGCATACAATAACTCGTATCACCGTTCAATCAAGATGAAACCCGTGAAAGTGGATGGAAAAAACGAAAGTATGGTTTGGAAAAATCTGTTCTCGCGGCAAACACTTTCCTCAAAGTATAAATTTGATGTCTGTGATCAAGTGAGAGTCAGTAAACAACGATTGACGTTTAAAAAGTCATACTTTCCTGGGTGGTCCGAAGAAATATTTACCGTGTCCAAACGCAGCGGTCGTCAAAAAAGACCTGTGTATAAACTGAAGGATTATTTGGGTGAAGAAATTCAGGGTATATTTTATAAGCAGGAAATACAAAAGGTTCGCAAAAAGGACAATATTTACCGAGTGGAGAGGGTGATTCGCAAGCGCAAGAAAAAGGGCAAGACAGAATATTTCGTTAAATGGTTGGGTTATTCTTCAACATTCAAACAGTTGGGTGACGGATCTGCAAAAGTAAGGACGCAATATGGCATCATCTACGCAATTTTACGTCACACTGCCCAGCAATTCTTCCCTATCTTTGTATCCGGACAATACATTGGCTAGTTACACAACGCGTCTGGTAAAACAAATTAATCTGACCGGTAGCTGGGAAGTTGCACTGACAGAAATCCGTTATCCCTTTTCGTGGTATAATGTCACCGACGACAATAACTCCTTCGCCTTCAGCGAACATGGCATTCTGCAGACCTATCGCAGGATATCGCAGGGATTTTACCATTCTGTTCAGGAAATTATCGACGCTATTAACAGAGAAATGAGCGAAACTGGTAGAAATAATATCACCATCACCCTGGATAGGTACACCGGAAAAGTTAAAATAAGACTCAGAGAGGGGGCATACATTCATTTTAACGATCAGCAGATGTATCGCACGCTGGGATTGAAATTCAAAGCGGTTAAAGGGGCTGTGTCGTCGCGCCATCTCGCGTTAACGAATCAAATATTGGAGTGCGCCCCCTTCCGCTTCATTTCGGTTATGTGCTATTTTTAACCTCCATCCGTTTGTGATGGCTGTTCTGAGAAACTACACCCCCTGGAACACGTACGCATGTCTAGCGTCTGCGTACTGAAATACACATACGTGTACACGTATACTTATAAACAAGTAGCACACATCGTACGCGTGGCACTCAGTTCTCTAAGAGTAAGATTATTAGAAAAAACGTTCAAATTTCATTTGTTTATTTCATAAAATTTCATTCACATGTACACAAGTGCCATGGAATATGTGTCTGAAAGTTGCATAGAATTGGAGGTTGGCGATATAGAAGTAGGCCCCCTATAACCTTACGCTGGAGAACCTATGACATGTACATGCCGAAACTCTTGCCAGATCAGAGAGGACGACTCGGCACACGGGGTGCTTGTCCATGTAAATGTGCACAGCAAAACTGCAACGTGTCTTGTCGCTGTAGGACAGTTCGCGCTAAATTTTGTACACAAAATCCCACAGGCGGGGTATCCGTAAAAGGGTCTATGTATTATGTGTACATTCATTTGGATGTATCTTGTTCGTATCTTGCTTGTAAACTTAGGTCGATAAAAAGCTTCAGGCTTATTTTGACCCGTCACTTCAATAACAACATTATCATGCTACTAAAAGAGGGGTAGTGGCTGCAGACAGTTCTTTAGCAGCGAAAAAAGAAATTAAAATCTAGAACTTAGAAGTACTTTCTTTTTAACAGTTGATAGATGGAGCTGAAACAACTTCACTTGGTCGCTATTCCAATGGCACTTGTCAACAACTCGCTGTGTGAAACAATATTTCCGCACATCAAGTCTACATGTAATGTATAGTAAACATGTATTATTATTGACGTACTGGTGAGGACAAAAAGGAGGGTTCAACAAAGGGAACAATACTGTCCTCACGTTTATTTCTTTGTTCCGGAAAAGTGAGGACAGGCAAACTAGTGCTTAGTCTATGGGGATGGGTTAGTGTGTAGGACAATAGAAAGTCCTGACCAGAATGGTGAAAAAAGTATAAATGTACAGTACATACATTACATGTACAGTACATCCGATCCATGTACTCGGTATGAGAATTGTTCATGTCATAAAAAGTAATAAGCGAATAATTCGTGCAAAACAGGTGAAAATTAGGGTTGTTTGAATATTTGTCGGGGTGTTTATTTCTTTGTTTCTTCGGTAGTCATCTTTATCATAGTGATGTGGGGATCTGTGCGCCAGTGGCGTAAACACGGAGAAGGAGTTCAGGGGCCCGCCGATTTGTATTTCTTTTTTGTTTCGTAAATGAAAAAAGGGGAAATTGTACACAAAGTGATGTTTCAAATTTCAAGCGGTGTTTGGGGCGGTGGTATCCCCCGTTGAGAACAAGTTCAAGATGCAGTACTTCGTTGACAAATTCAATAATCATCCCCACTTTTCGACACGGATTTACTCGCCACTGGAGAAATCTCATTTCATTGGCGTATATTATTTATTGGTAATAACTGTTATTATTGTGTTTATTATTTGATAGTGTTGAAATAACTCTTATGATGTAACTTTCCATAAAGTCCTGCCGTCAAATGTAACACAAGGTCGTGGACTCAATATCGGCATCAGTATAGCTGTTTTACTTTGATTTGCTCATCATTGCACGCACAGCAGATTTTAGTCGAAATTTATTTCTATACATAGGCCTACAACTTTATTCTTGTAAAGGAAGGGGCTGGTGCATTATTTATTTTACAATTATAAATATACTGATTTACTTATTTACATATTTTCGTTTGGTTCTGTCATGGTACATTTTGGCGTTTGGCCGGCGGGTGGGGTGTCACGGACTATGTTCGACTGTAGGCCTATCGTATATTTTTGCTGGCACAAACATATGAGGCGCCAAGTGTAAAATTATTATTTAACGCTATTGTTTACCAATAATTCATTATATAATATATAATAAATTATTTAACCATTATTTGCATTTTTTTTACAAATAATATATTTTGCACCACACAATTATATATATATAATTGTTGCCAGCTTTCATTATATATATATAATTCAATGGATCATTATACTTATATATAAATAATGACGACTGACAAATTTTATATGTAAATAATTAATTTTGCACATGCAATTATATATATATAATTGTTGGACAACTTTCATTATATACATATAATTTTACGGATCATTATACTTATATATAAATAATGACGACTGACAAATTTTATATGTAAATATTTAATTTTGCACATGCAATTATATATATATAATTGTTGGACACTTTTATTATATATATATAATTGTTGGGCAACTTTCATTATATACATATAAATTTGCGGACCATTATACTCATATATAAATAATATCGACGGAAAGGTTTTATTTGTAAATAAAGAATTTTGCACCAAACAATTATTTATAAATATTTGAATTTTGTATTTTTACAACGAAGTGAACGAGGCTATGATATACTAAATAATGATTGTGCGTCGTTCATTATATACTAATAATAGTGCAGTATGTAAATTGTGTTATTAGCCACGCCCAGTAGTCTGAATATTCACATCCTGGCATCCGTCACAATTGCGCGCGGCCGGCTCAGTCGAGTCTAGTCTGGTACCTGCAATATGTCAAAACGTGTGCAATAGCCAAACGCGGGGGATTGACACAAGACCGCGGTCTATTTTGTAAGTTGTGATGGACCGACTAGACTGACTGCACTGATGAGTGTCGATTTCCTCGTGCTTGGTCTACTCTTCCTTACTATAGTCTTGAGCAAAGCGTGTTTTTATTGACTTCTGCCATGGCTGATGGCGATAATGGCCAGATCGACAGCAGCATCCAACATATAATCCAGTCAGCTGTAAGGCAAATTTCGAGTCAGCTGCGACAAAAAAACTCCGAACAGGGGAGGTGGGACTGCTTATGCTGGTACTAGTATTACGTCCAGCAGCAGCACTCGCAACAGCAGCACGAGCAATAGCAATGCCACTGCGGGCAGTAGAACTGGAAGTACTAGTACTAGTACTACCGTGGCAACAACCCCTACTCCCAGGGTAAGTATGAAGTCGGTCATGTGGTAATCCTTACTAATAAGGACCCCGTTCCTATACCGCCTACAAAACTCACAAAAACAGCTGACTAAATGACTCAAAAGTGACATTCTGAATGATAGTACTTCTTGACACGTTTGACATAATTATGATGACACCTTTCTTGAATATCAGGTTTAACATTGTCATGATTGTAACTGTAAGACTAAGAACCTGAAGAATGTGGAAAGAGTGCAGGGCTTTGATTCATGATGGAAATTATGTTGTAAAACACGATGGCGACAACCAAAAACACTTGAAAACCAAGACAGCAACAGTGCCAAGCAAACTAAAAGCCAGATGCTGATTGGCTGATAAATAAATAAATAAAATAAAAAATTTCCTTATGAATTTTTTATTGGCCAATCAGCATCTGGCTGTAATTAATTTGGCTCGACACTGTAGTTATCTTGGTTTCCGAGTGGCATGTATGTCGGAACGTACCGCAACCACTTCACTCGTGTTCTGCTGTCAAAACTGGTAAGAATTTTACATTTACAAAATGATAAAAATCAAGTCTCAAAGTAAAATATGGAGATTCCCAAGGCTGCAAACCCTAATTTTGAAACAATAGACATTTTGTAATAAGTTTTAAAACTGTGCGGAAGAAAAAAGTATAGATGTCCTAATAATGATTACCTGTCATGTTTCATTGTAATATTTGTATCACCAATATTTTTTACTATTTATACTAATAATTGTACTACAATAGACCAGGAAAATCTAATGATCAAATATGCTGATGACACATCTATCGTTGGTCGTATGTACTCCAATAATGATTCGCTGTGGTGTTTCAACCAGGAAATATCGCATTTTGTTGATTGGTGTAAACAAAACTTTCTTGAAATAAATGTGAATAAAACTAAAGAGCTGATTGTGGATTATAGACGGAAGAAAACACCTATTCCGGCGATTACAATAAATGGTCAGTTAGTTTGCAGGGTCTCTGAATATAAATATCTAGGCACTGTCATAGATGAGGAGTTGAATTTTAACGCAAACACAAAATGTAAAATCGGTAAACTTCAGCAAAGGCTCTTTTTCTTGCGTAAGCTTAATTCCTTTGGTATAGACAGTACCATTTTAAAAATGTTTTATACTACTATTATTCAAAGTGTTCTTACTTTTAGTCTGATTTGTGGTTTTGGAAACATGAGGTCTAGAGATAAAGGTGCTTTTCTTAAGGTGGTAAAGCAAGCTAGACGAATAATTGGTACTTGGCTGGAAAGCCCAGAAGCACTCTACAATGCCCAAGTGCGTAGTAAAGTTTACTCGATTTTGTCTGACCCATCGCATCCTTTGTACCCTAAGTTTATAATGAGTAGTAGGCGAGATCGTCTCTTGCAGCGAAGAATTAGAACCCAACGTTTCAACAACTCATTTGTTCCTACAGCAATTCGCCTGTATAACATGAGGTAGTCTTAATTCTTGGCTAATTTTTTTACCGCCACTGTTATTTTTTATATAATTGCTGTTTTTAATTGTGATATAATGTTTTTAGTAGGGATTGTATATGTTGTAGTATTTTTTAATGTCAATGTATCCCCTAAGTGGGATAATAAAGTTTTTATCTATCTTATCTATCTATTTTGTTTCTTGGTTAAATAAATAATAATAATAACAAAATCCCCTGAACTTAATTATAATTACTCAGTCATTACTAGTAAGTATTACTACCTAACTTCTTTTTAGGCCCAACTAAAGTTCAGGAATTATTGCGGTGACGTTTTTTTTTCTTCTTTTTCTTTGCTTTTTTTTTCTCACGAGGCACATCACATGTCATCGCGTCGATTGTGTAATTGACTAGCCGCCGTTTTTGTTTTTCAGCTGACAACAACTTCGTAACCATGGTCTACTGACATTTGTCATGTTTGTTTAATTTTAACTGTGTCTGGATCTATCACACTGGGTACAAGGTCGAGCTGCCTGCAAGTTTGTGCGAATGTGCGGTAATACTAATAGTAATAGAGCACTGTTATTAACAAAAAGAAAATTTTGGGAAAAAAGGATCGACCCGCATGCTCGAAATCGACGCTCGCGTTGACCAGAGACAGATTGTGTTTGTTTGTCCTTTAATTACTTCAATTTGATCCCAGACACTGCATCATAATTATTGATGTTTAAATTTTGTTGACACATACACAGTAGTTGTACTTGTTTAAACTATGACAGTCAAAATAGAACTGTTTTATTTTGGAGGTCTTGAGATACAGTAATGCAGTGTTCTCCAACCTATAAAAGTAGCCTGGCGGCCCGCCAAGCTTGACGCGAGGCCCGCCATGCTAAGAAGTCGCCGCCAAGCTTGAAAATCTAGCCGCCAAGTTACAAATTCTGGATGGTACGTTTACAGACGAAAATGTAAGATTTTGACATCAATAATCCAAACCTGAATTCAGGAAAAAGACTCAACAAAGTGTCGTGATTATCGTAACATCACAATGTTCTGTGCATTGAGGCGATCGCATTTGCAATGTACATGTACATCGTGCATGCACCGGCCACGCGCGATCGTCCTCGCCTCCATGCCGTACTGTACACGTTTTAGTCAACTGCCAGATAACAATCTCAACCCGAACAAAGATACTGACAATTTGGGAGACCGCCAACAGAGGGCGAGATAGCTCAGTTAGTAGAGCGCCGGTACGGTAACCCGGAGGTCGAAGGTTCGAATCCCGCTCCTGTCAGTTTCTTTGTTCACTTTGAAAAGATAACAATCTCATGTCACTGCATGTAGTCACTGCATTGATCGTATACTTTTCAGCAGCAACACAACTAGCGCACGGGGAACGATCATGTGTTTTGACCAGGTCTGGCTCTGCGTGTTTTATACAGTTATGCAGCCTTACAGGCCCTGGCGATTCGGTAGCCAGACTCGTTACGATCTCAACGTGGTGAAAAACATTGGTGAAAACCATGTGGAAACGAAATGATCACTGCAACAACTAAGTTAAAGGCGGCTAATTTCGAAACAAAATTGATCACCAAAACAAATCTGTCCAATAGAGGACAATTCGAAATTGCAGTCGCAAGGGAAGTTTATAAAGATTGCTGACAAGATCACCAGATCTGGCGAAAAGTGGCAGAACCAAACGTGAACGGAGTGAACAACTCCGAGAAAATCCTGTGTATTGACCAGCTCGGTGCGGCAAGTTCGTGGTGGGCATGCAGCGAAGGACGATCCGGCCGTCGCGCGCACTGGGATCACTGAGCATTTTAAGCACGAGTACATGATTCTTCGCGCGATGTGCCGTGGTGAGGAAAATAAACAGTAATCATGATTTCAAGATTCACTGCCCGCCAAGCTTAAAATTTAGAACTTGGAGAACACTGGTAATGTTGAGGATTATATTATTTCAGACCAAAACCTGACCTTTAAAAGATTTCAACTTGTGCTTTATACACAAATGACAAACCTGTAAATGTAATCAAACTAGTGTTTTTCCATTTTCCTATTTTAGATAAAACCAGGGAGACCAAAAATAAACTTTGATACAGATCATGCCAAGCAGATGCTACAAGCAAACTTTACGGTAGCCAGACATAGCCAGACATTTTGGTGTAAGCCGTCCTACAGTGTACAACCATCTCGATATTAGTGGACATGATGCTCACAAGTTCACTTCCATCACCGACATAGCTCTGCAGGATGTGGTCAAAGAGGTCAAGGAATCTCACCCAAACTCTGGAGAGGTAATTAAACAAATATCTCGTGACAAATCTTTGTCCAAAGCAGATACTATGCGACACCATTTTAACCCTCCGATAAGTCAGTGGTACGGATTTTTACGAAAGGTTACGTAACTTTTTGCTCGTTCACACAATTGACCGGTCCCACCCCAGTCCAGCTATTCCTATCCCACACATCAAAATAACCACCAGTGAAGTTTTTGAAATTGTTGTGACCCGGTGACCACCAACAACTCAATTTTGTCGTATTTTTTTTACGCGTCCCAGTGGTACGTGTTTTTACGTAAGCTTTGTTTTTTCAACGTGAAATTTTTTTTTTTTTTTTCAAAATTAAATAATTTCAGTCAAAATTATAGTTTCAGAAATAGTGAGAACTGGCAAAATACAATCTGCTCTGATTTTGTACATCATAGTTTGTGTGTGCATACGAAACATTTCCAAATATTGAATCATTTCAGTCAAAATTATTGTTTTGGAACCGGTGACAACTGGCAAATTGCATTCTGCACTGACTTTGTAAACTGTATTTTGTGTGTACATACAAAAACATTCCTAAATTGAATCATTTCAGTCAAAATTACTGTTTCATTAAAAAATATTGTTATGGAACTGGTGACAACTAGCAAAACACATTCTGCACTGACTGTGCACTAAGTATATGTGCACATACTATAAATTTTAACTCAGATGAGCAGGTCAGGGCATAATTGGATTGGGGTAGGGGATGGTAGAGGGATGGATAGGGATGTGGCAGGATGGGGTGATTTGAGTTTCTCATGTTGATTCTATAAGAGCAGGCTGCGCTTCCATCTCCTGCGTACTCATTTCTGGTAATCAGCGATTTGTGTCGTGGCATTACATAATGAGATCATTAAAGGGTTAAGGTACTCTTAGGGGTATGGAAACTCATTATACACCTCTAGGACACTACAAAAACATCCTCAAAGACCTTAACACCAATTGCATTACAAAAACTATTATTTGATGCTAAAAAATCATCGCGACTGTAGTATTTAACGGTTTACGGTAAAACCTGTAGCACTGGTGACACAATATAAGTTTTTTGTTTTGGTGCGTCGGAGGGTTCAAAATTACCATCAAAAATCCCCTGGCCACATTTTATAAAAAACTTGCTGTCATTTCTTCAGATAAAGAGAAATCCCACTCTGCGATTTACTTTTCTCTCACCTGAGGATACTGTTTCCAGAAGCTCCTTAAAATCAATAACACAAGGGACCGCTTATCAAAAGATTGAAAGGCCATAATTTTTGTACATATACATTGTAACCACTAAAATTTGGATCATGGTTTTAGACCTGTTTCTAAGCAAAAGAAAGTTGTATGATTGATTTATCCCAATCCCAGTAATTATTTTAATCAAAGTCCTTATACATGTATTTGTTTTCTCTTCCAATTTAATTGGGGCATTTGAGATCTAAAGGCATTCGGGTACAGAGATCTCGTTTGAGACAAGCAATTCAGTCTGTCGATCCAGCAGGAGTTCAGAGGAGGAAGACCAAGACCATCACTCGGCGAGTGTATTCTGTTCCCTGCCCAAACTATTTATGGCACATTGATGGGACTCATAAATTAATTCGCTGGAAACTTGTAATTCATGCTGGTATTGATGGTTTCTCGAGACTCATTACTTACTTACACTGCAGTGACAACAATTGTGCAGATACAGTTCTACATTTGTTTGATTCTGCAGTACAGAAGTATGGTTTGCCCATACGGTTAAAGGAACCATGCTTCTCAAATTGACCGGATCACATTTTATTTTATAAATAAATTCATTTATATGTATTAAATGTGAATTAAAAGCCAAACTGGTTCAAGCGAAGTTTTAGTGTGATTATTTGCCGCTCAAAAATTGACCCCCCTTTTTGAAATTTGTTGAGACTCAAATTGAGGGCGCTGTTCGTGACGTAGACCGAGGCACCGAAATTCATGGATCGACTCGATAGTCTGGACCCGGCCTGTATACACACATTATGTCTACACGTGCAATTTCGTAAGTTGCAACAACAACTAACATCGAACTTATACCCTGATTTTCTCCCTTTTAGCGAAGGCTCCTCGGGGAATGGGCCGTTTAACTGCTTTCGCCTTTATCTTACTCACATCTGGGAACTTTGTTGGGATGGCAGTGGATTTGAAAATACGAGTATCGAAACACGACGGCTCAAAGTGGTCGCTACATAACGCTGAAAAGCTGCTGGGGCCGGACCTCTTTGCTCTTGTCACCTTCACTTTCGCCGTCCAAATTCTCCGATATTTCGCTTCAGTTGGAAATAAATGAAGGCTTACTCCACCCGTCGTTGTTTTGCTGCACCCAGCAGCCACACACCTTGTCGGCATGGCCGAAAAACACTATATTTTGCTTAGATTTTGGACGAAGAATTTTCGCCGTACAATGTACACACAATGCATATCCGTGATGAATGGGTAATGTGCCTCGATCTACGTCACACACTTATGTTAATGAGGGTCCCACTCAGGGGGCGGAGTAGCTTGGACAAACATTTTCAAAAATTGTTTTCTCATATTTAATCTGGGAAATAATTGTCTCTGGACACAAAATATCATTGTCAAGAAAATACTTTATTGTTTTAAGCAGGAATAATGCAATATAAATCCTAAATCATGTTTCCTTTAAGATCTGATCACGGAGGTGAAAACCAGGGTGTATGGGAAATGATGATTTCTAGACGAGGCGAGACCAATAACCCTGTAATAGTGGGTTCGTCGGTGCACAATGAGCGTGTTGAAAGGCTGAACTATGACATCAACAACCAAGTCGTTTCTTGCTTCAAGCAAATATTCTCAGAGCTCGAACGTGAAGAAGCTCTTGACTGTGAAAATGAGACTGATCTGTTTTGTCTTCACTACGTTTTTCTTCCAATAATCAACAAACGTTTGGATGAATTTCGAGCAGCACATAACAACCACAGCATATCTACAGAGGGAAATCGCACAATCTTGCTAATTAGTGTAATTACAAAACTATTAAATTTACATAGTATGTCCTGAAACTTGCTGAAAATGTTTACAGTATATCAATAATTTGTAGAAACATCCAATTTGCAATTTTTTTTGAATTTTGACTTGCGATGGCTCGTGGTGCAGCTGACAAAGTGTATTATAAGCTACATGCTACAACTTTCCGAAGCCCTTGGAGTTTATGATAGCCTCTTCCATCAACTCCTGGAATACCGGAGGATCACCCTTTCCTCTTGGTAGTTGTAGTTCAAGTGTACATGTAGATGCTGTCGGGTATGCCTTCATGTTTTCTGAGGTAGGATTATAGAACCCAATGCTCAGCTTCTTCGAAAATCCCAAGGGTGGAATGCAATCAGCAGCAGTTATGAAGACTAATACATCTTGCAGCGATGTCCTGGCACTGTCATCTATATTCGAGAAAATGAATTCACCTTACAAAAACAGCAACTTTTTTCTCTCAAATTTTAACATGGTACAGCCTATTCATAGTACACAGTACTGCATACGTACATGTATACTCAAGTTTTGTGCAACACTGGTTATGCAAATCAATATTAGGTTTTGCCCTTCACTGACATGTAAACACTGTATACTCAGTGTGTTACCACCCGAGTGAACGAAAGAGAAAAAAAATCACTCGGGTAGGGCTTGAACCCAGGACGTCCTGCTTTCTAGTGCAGAATTCTTACCACTCGACCACCGAGCTAACGGGATCCTTTGGCTGGTTCGAATCTGATGTACATATTGCAGCGGGTACTGCAATTTAACTATTCATAATATGAATTTGCGTCGGGGTGATGAAAATCAATATTAGGTTTTGCCCTGGTAATGCACTTTAATACCATGCAAGAAACTGTTTGGAGTTCAAGATTGATCTCATTTCTGATACACAATTACCTTTCAAATTTTAGAAACATGTAACAGCACATGTAAAAATAAAGATCTGGAAAAAAGTGGCTTATACAGTCCTAAAAATGCATTATATTGACTGCCATTGTATACACCTTTTACTAATTTTTTTCTCCCTTTCTGCATGTAGTGTACTACATGGCAAGTCCAACTGTGAGTAAGGTACATTTAAGTGAAAAGTGTGGTGCAATAGTAATGGCTCTTAAATGTTATCACTAGTGTTGGGACTAAAATCCGAATATCCGATATTCGAAAAATATCCACATCTCCGAATTCAGATTTCAAAACAGAATATTCGAAACTGAAAAAAAAAAAAAATGAAATAAACCGTCCATTTTAGCTACAAAATTAGCGGAAATAGAAAGTTATGTCGTTATTTTCCTCAATTCAGCCGCACTTGTTGGTTCCGGAAGAAAGCGCTCCTCTTGAATTACATTACACGTTCAGCTCAAATGGGCGTCGATAATTCTGTAATAGCTCGTCAGTGTTTTGTAAATGCTTGCTGCATTGAAAGAAACCGCAATGGGCGGGATTCCTGTGTAGAGTAGCTGCGCGGCTATCATCAAAGGATGGAGTGTACATGTACATGTAAGGGGCCTGCACTCATGGGTCTTTTTTGTACATGTACATTTAAAAAAACAATTTCCCCAAAACCCCCAAAACAACACAAAATCGGATAACCGAATATATGGTTTTGTACAATCGAATATTCGGATTTTGAAATATTCGATTTCTCCCAACACTAGTTATAACCTTCACCATCATAGAAATACCTTGACATTCTTGCAAGAAAATCTCCCAAGAATATACAGTGTCCTCTTCTAACAAACGCAAGTTGGATCCCTCAGGTGACCATGTTATAGTGATCAGTTGCTTCACTACATCTCTGGTCATTGGCTCGTGTCCTTCCGTTGTGAAAAGGCTTTTCAAAAGGGCTGGAAACTGCTCAAGAGCAACTGTCAAATTGCCAAGTCCTTTCTTGAATTGTAGGATTTCTGACTGTACTCTGAATATATTAGTAATATACAAGAAGTAAATTTACCAACAGTCACATTTTGCGAAATGGAGTAACTTACTCTATGATAGTGTAATTTCAGAAGAAATTGTCATTCAAGAACAAACCTTACAGTTGTAGCAAACTAAACACCATTGAATTAATATTAGGTTTTGCCCTTCAACGACGTATAAACACTGTATACTTAATGAGTTACCACCCGAGTGAACGATGGAAAAAAATCTCTCCGGTGGGACTCGAACTGCTTTGTAGCGCAGACGTCTTACCACTCGACCACCGAGCTTATGGGATCCTTTGGCTGGTTCGAATCTGATTTACATATAGCAGCAGGTACTGCATTTTAACTATTCATAAGATGAATTTGCATCTTGGTAAGACGTCTGCACTAGAAAGCAGGAGTTTGTGGGTTCGAGTCCCACTCGAGTAATTTTTTCCATCATTCACTCGGGTGGTAACACACTGAGTATACAGTGTTCATACGTCGGTGAAGGGCAAAACCTAACATTGATTTACATCACCCCGACTCAAATTCATCTTATGAATAGTTAAACACCATTGCTTAACAAATATCAGTACATGCATTTGGTGGCTCATACCGATAAAAGATGTGCTGCTTGACTAAGGCTTTCACAACTTGGTCCCGTTTGGCAAATATCCGACCATAAAGACCAGTTACTCCTCTGTCTCCTGCCCAATCGGCCAAGCTGTCTGCAACAGCAGGAAAGTTCTCTTCTGTACAAGTTGCTAGCTGGGATCAAACACAAATAACTTGTAAATCCCCCTACACTCTACTAGTGTACTGCACAGTTGATATGTCATTTGTATGTCTATGGCCACAACACAACTTGATAGTTCAATTTGAAGTACTTGAAAACAATAATACCCGTATCACCACTCAGACAACATGCTTGTCACGCGAGGTGTTTGTTTTCAGCTGTTTTGTTACACTTTTTGGGAAAATTTTGAAATGTAGATGCTTTGTGGTGCCGTTTACCGCCTCCTGGCGCAACTATTGGTTGATTTTTTTTTTGCAATTTATGCATGCTTTTAAGTTAATTGTTTTATTCATATTGGCTTGAAACTGTCTAAAATGGACAAGTAGTAGCCCATATAAAAACTGTGAAGTAAGGTTTGTAGTGCGAGTCAGCTTTTTTCCCGGCCTGCAAAAAATACACTTCTTTAAAATCTTCATGTACCTCTCATGTCATGCATGTTGTCTGGCCTTTAAACAGTGAGGCAACAAATTGAGGCCGTGTTTTCCAACCTGTATAACTTAAAAACAAGCCTGGCGCCCCCGCCATGCTCTCTACCATGTTTCTACCTTCGCCGCCAAGCTCTGAAATCCTGCCGCAGGTGTACATTTTTTAACTCCACAGTTTACATTTACAGCCGAAATAATTTAGAAACAAGAACGAATGCTTGATTTTCGAATAAATACGTGGTTTAGCTTAGCTATTTTAATTTAAATACAACGCAGCGACTTTAAACATTGCGTACTGAGGCTGGCAGAATTTGATAAAATATCAAATTTCTTACCTGAACATCTCCTGCCTTGGCCCTCCAATGTCAACTCCTTCTTCTCCTACAAACCGTACCCGAACCAACTTGTCAAACTGAAAATTTGGCTTATGGACTGCATACACCACTGATTTCATCACACGGCGTCGGTTAACAACCACCAACTGAGTTTCCTCAATTGGAACCCCGTCTTGATCTTGTATTGTGTACTGGGATACAACATCGTTGAGAGTCAATGCAGAGGTGTCATCACTGCTAGTGCTTAATAACATTGAAAAACAATGGCAAAATGTTGTTACAAAAATGAATTATGACCTAACAAGCAAACATACCTTCCATTATAAAATGTAATGCACAGATAAAATCATACTTGACAAATGAGACTCTCAATACATCCAAGAAAATTTATGGAATGACAGTGAAAATAGTGTGTATCCATAGATGGCCTATGGCTGATGTGAACATTTCAAGATTTTGATTCCAGGTGAGTTTTTTTCATGGTCCAATCATGACAACAAATATTGTTTAGGTATGTGACAGCTAATTATTAAGAATTGTGTCAAATGTACACGGAATGCCCCAATTTTTGCTTTATCAATGTTATAGCATTCAAAGCCAAGAACTGCAGCAGAGTGCTCAACATGAAAGTGACAATTGATTGAAATATCATCCCTGATTCCATGAAGTATGTGAAAACTAATTTTAAACTTTGAATATTCAAGAAGGTAAAGGTTAGAGAACCTACAACAGGATAATGCATAATTATATGATACCTTGGTTGATTGTCATCTCGTAGACTATTCTCAATAGCAAGAGATGTGTCTGGAAAGTCTTCATCATAATTCTCCTGGTCCGAGTCTACCCATAAACTGGCATAGGTGTTGTATGCCATTGGGTAGTAAAAGAGCAACAACATAGAGCAAGTTCGGGCGCAAACTATGGTTAACCATAGTTCGACTAACGTCACTCGAACGCAGGATGGTTGGACTACCCTAGTCGACTATTTGGAACCAGACCCAAGGGCACGGTTGCGCGCTGGTTAACAATAGCCTCTTTCCATAAGAAAACATGGAGAGAACCAGTGACGTGGAAAAAGTGATGGCAGTAGTCGGCGGGAAAGGCAGTAACGTTAAGTGAAAATCTAGTAATGCTATTTTATCTTTTTTTGGATAAACATGACAAACGTTATGACTTATCCTACCAACATGTACGGTATATGTGCGGAAGAACAGTGCCAATACCCATCTCATTCATGTCGCAAAAGTAAACAAAGTGGTTGCCATCTTTTCAACAATAGTTCGACTAGAGCCGTTCGAGCGAACTGCATTTGCGCATGCGCGTTGGTATGCAGAGACTGACTAATGGTCGAACTATAGTTCGCGCCCGAACTTGCTCATAAGTGAACGTCTATAATTGGCCCTCTCACCCCAGCAGCAGATTTAAAGTTTACTGTTGTTTTAAAGCTCGATATTATGATGTGGGGAAAAATTGCCCATGATTTTGTTTTCTGTTTTAACCATGCAGATGTATTGATATAAAAAACATAAGGGGTGATTCATTGATAACATATCAATGTAATTAGGGCTTAACAAACTTAATAATAAAATTCTGTGATGTATTATTTTGCTGACATCTATATTTTTGTTAAAGGTAACAAAGTACCTGTTATATACATTTTCTCATAACTATAACAAATTCATCTTTAGCTACATTTAGATAGAGCAAAATTGTACACAGGGCATCATAATTTGGGGAACACTCTTATTTGTCTGTATTGCCCCTAAGTACAAGAAACATACAGCAACTTCATTCAGAGAAAAGCAGTTTTCAATTACTTACTTGCTTGGCTCACAGTTAGTTGAAGTTGAGGCCACCTAAAACAGAAGTGAACAAAAAATTGTATTGTTTCAGACAATTAAAGGGAGATTACATTAATAAAAAAGACACAAAATGAACCTCCAACTTACTGCAAAATAACTTGACTGAATGTGCACGCCACTACAAATGGAAAATTATTAGCAGATTTGCCATTTTTATGATTGCGAATATAATAACACTTTGTTTAGCCCCCCCCCCAAAAAAAAATAAAACAAAAAAACAACCTCACCTGGGTTTGTCGACGGAGGCTTATTGCAGGAGTGTCTGCTTGTTGAACAGTTGTGGTGCTACGGGCCTGCAGTATTCAGAAAACAAAATATGATAAATACAAAGGTTGGTGGTTACCATTACAATAACAACATCACAATGTTACTTTGAATTTGTCATTGAACTTGCTATTAAATAAATCATTACTATAACAAACATGGTAACGATCAACCAATCTACCATTCTGTCAATTCAAACTATAGTAAATTAATATGTATGGATACATTATTTTCAACTTATGCAAACCTGTTGTGGTGTATCCATTGGTTGGAGGACGTCTGGTAAGTCATCAGCACTAAGCTCACCACCATCATCACTCGTCTTGTGAAAGAAAAGTTATACAAGCAATAGTAACTATAAAGTACTTGAATGTTTTAACAACATTCTTGTGTATGTACAATGTTTTTCCCAGGCTTGCCACTTGCACATCCCCCTCACTTGCTAGTAATTGTCTAAAATCAGTCATATTGTAACTCTTCTTGTTGTGGAAGATTTATACATTGAGATGATCTTTCAATATTTTCAATGAAAATTGTCTTACTCGTTTTTAATTGTTATTATGAAGTATCTGTGTAAATGTTCTTTCATTTCTTTGTTGCATCTGAACATTTTCAGGCTGTGAATACTTTAACAAGTATGAGTCAGTTAAGATTTTGAGATTTAAACACCATTACCTCGATCGCAAGATCTTCTGAAGTCCGCATCCTCTTCGAACATTCATTTGCCTGTAAATGGGCCAAGAATGACATTAATACACCCATTAACATTTGTTAACCTTCAAAAAGAAGTTGTGGTCAGAATAAATACATTTTCTAACTCAACTGCTGCTTTAAATGGGTCCTGTTCGATATGACGATATTTCCCGATATTTCGATATTTTTTTCATATCGAAAATCGTATCGGCCCCTTTAAAAAAAACCGGAATATCGGGGAATTCGATATACCGAAGGATATCGCGATATATGTTCCTTTTGGCCGCATTACGTGTGGATTTGTCCAGTTTACTTTGCTCGAAATTCCAGTTATTTCCAATTATTGGACGGTAGAATAGTATATAATGTATCATGATGTACCATGGAGGAATAAAAAAATACATACATGCACTAAATGTGTCTTTCTTTGACCGTTTTCTAAACCCCGACATGACATCTCCGCTCCGCGCGATTTACCTTCCGAGCGATTTACCCTCCGCGCCGTACGTTGTCAAGTGCAAACAACGTCTTATTCCCAGTGTACAATGTACGTACCTACACGCTGCGCTTGCGAACTCATCTTGAGATCGAGGGGTATGGCAATTGTTTGCAATAAGGTCAACCCCTGTAGCGCATCTGCGCGTGCGCGTTGCTTTGTTGCTAGCCTTGGTCAAGTGCAAGCAACCGCACTGAATGCCACCGTCTTTCCCCAGTGTACAAGGCACACGCAGTTTAGGTGCAGTTACGTGTAGCGAACTGCGCCGCGTTTTGAGAAAAGATTAAAGAGGAACTAAAACGGCAATTTTTTTTTTGACTTTTTGGACTTTTCCGACAGTTTAAATACTCTTTTAACTGATGGAGATTAGTTTCCAGACGAGAGGAATTTTTTTATTAAAAAAAAAGGGTTGTTATTCTGAACCATTTATCCTGTTTCGCGAAAGCTCATTATGTATGTTAAATGTATGTGCGTGACCCCGTGACGTACACGTGTAGAGTCGGTTGATGCTACAGCCAAACACTATGCATGTACGTACGTGGAGTTGAAGAGTTTTTGTCGACCTAACTCCTCCGTTTTCCCGTCTATTTTGTCTAATTTTGATATTATTTCAGTATGAGCATGGTTCTGAGATAATCATTATGCCTCGATCGTGTGTAGTTGGGGGTTGCACGAGGAACAGCGACAAAAACCCTGACCTAACCTTACTGCGATTCCCAGTGCTGAATGGAGCTCAAAGCCGACAGTGGGTCCGCTTTGTAGACAATACAATATTTGATTTTGGGCTGTCGAAATGGTCGAAAATATGTGCAGAACATTTCGCCAAAGACTGTATAGATGATAGTGTTAGTATGAAAACTCAGCTAGGTTTGAAGTCACAATTCCGTTTGAAGGCTGGAGCCATTCCAACTCTAGGCACCGAGCATTCCAATCGTGCCCCGGACTCACGCGCACCACCGCGACGGCGTTGCCTGCGGTTGCCGTCTTGAGCAGCAAGAGCCCCGGCCGTCTCCCTGTCCACGCTCGCTTGACTCAACATGCATTGTACACGCACGGTACCGCATGCGCTGCATGCGATTGAGTCTGGTACCTTATAACAGAAATGGTGTGTATGGTTCTAAGAAGGTGCGGGTTCTTATGAGGGCTGCATAGGCAAAGTCGCCAGACTAGAGTATAGCATCAGCTCACACACAACTCACCGCGCAGGTTCCAATAAAAGCCGACTGCAAACAAAGGAAAGTATGACTCATAACTAGCTTTTCAGCAAGAACAAGCCTACAACCCCAATTCTAAATGTGTCTCACAAAGATGTCAACACTTTAAAATATGTTTATCGTAGTGTTACTCCTGAATCATGAGCAAAAAGCACAGCAAGTAATACTAGCCTTAGACAAAAAAAATACGTACAGACTCTACGTAAAACATTGTCGTATAATACAGTGACGTCATATGTTTCTACACGTATACGTCAATACTCGCGCGATACGGCACGCAGTTGACCTCGGCCTTTTCTGAATCGAGTCAAAGTGGCTCAGAAAGAAAAGGCTCAAAAACATTTTTTTTTGATTTTTCAGAATCATGAAACTTGTTACATTAGTTTTGGGAGGCATAAACTATCAGATAAGTCAAAAAAGTCGAAATTTTTGTTGCCGTTTTAGTTCCTCTTTAAAACACGTGCCGGGCATCCATTGTACATTGTGCAACTGCAATGTCATGTTGTCTTCACAAAATATACGACACGATCGTTTGTTGACAGCTCGCATGTGATCGTCCATGGTATTATCATCTGTGTTACTAATCAACAATGCTGAAATAGAAACAAACGCTAGTCTTTCTGGAGTGCCATAAAGTAGCCAACTGAAGGTAAATGTCGTAAAACTCCAAATACTTAACGAGCGAAGGGAAGCTTTGTCAAACCGGCTCCCCGTTCCTGCCGCTCAATCCCGGCGGGCCAGATCCCGGCGGTGGCCCCGGTCTCATGATGCCGTGGTGACTTCCGTCATGTATTTTTTTATTCCTCCGTTCTTCCGGTAATGAAAAAGTGACGTCATCACGATAATATCGAATATCGCGATATTTTTCTGCCGATATTTCGGTATCAAAATAAATGGATATCGAACAGCCTTAGACTAGGAATTATCTTGAAGTTTAGACAGAAACAAAACTGATGCGTATTTAATGTGACAACGGCTGGGTAATCTTTTCCAGCAGGTGTTAGTGATGAGAACTACCAAAACATTCCAGGGTATAATAAACACAGAAAATTCAAGAAAATTCAATGTGAGAAAATTCAAGAGACAGGTCATACTAGCTTGGGTAGTGTTTTTGTTTTACTATAGCTACCACATACATGTGTAATACAATATATTACCACGCCTTATCAAAGAATGTCTCCACAGTAATGCCATATTTGCTGTGGCACATGATGTACAGGCATCCTTGCCCACATGTGGACAACACCTCTGTGCCACCCATTTGAAGTTGGAAGAAACCCTCGGCCTTTGAAGTTTCTTACCACTTCCGGGAAGAACACTGTAAACAATATATGTTGTAAAATAAGAACAAGTTAACATGAAAAACACTGTTGCGGTAGTACATATTATATCTTATATATTGCTAAATGTTTTGAACAGTTGGTGTAAGGTGACAAGGCAAACCTTGTTCATGTAATAATCAACAACATTTAAAACATATATTGTGTAAATCTTGTTTGTGTTTGGTTTGGTTTTTGAGGTTTGGTTGTGGCTGTTGTTTTCTGTTTCTTAAGGTTGTTGGTGTTTGTTGTTGATTTTGTTTTGTTTTATTTCTTATAACCTACAGTTAAATTTTTGTGTCCATGGAAATAAATAACAGTGAGATAGTCCTACCTTAAGTAATCAAATTGAAATTGATCACTATCAAGTCAAAATGTCCCTCTGAAAACAGAACGTATCTCCTCCTCTACTTCTGAGGGAGACATCTCTCTGTGGATAGAAATCTTCCCCGACATTCCATTTTTTGCAAGGTACTCTCTTGGTTGCCGCGTGGTATTGTCAAAATACTAGAAGTGTCATGGGGTAGACAAAATATGTCCTTTGACACACTTCTGGTCTTGGCCCCTGAAGCTTTCCTTGGCCTTGGTCTGAAGGACGGAGCTGGCCATTGATGTGCCTGACACACAAAGAAAACAACACAAATACATTTTGTTGTGGAGTACTTTTGAAGTTTAAAGTGTTGCTCCTCATGGTCAAACATTGGAGCAAGCTAGGTACAGGCAGTGTGACTTGCAACTAGTGTAAAAAAAAGATAAGGGTTATTCCCAATCCGCGGCCATATTTTTGGAAAAAGTTACGTGGCATTCATTACTTTTAGGTTCCCGTTCCTATATAACGTTACAAGACTCGCCAAAACAGCTGACTAAATAACACTCAAAAGTGACATTCTGTCTGATACTTCTTGACATGTTTGAACAGCTGGTAATGACACCTTTCTTGAATATATCAACAGGTTTAAGTTTGTGGAAAGAGGGCAGTGCTTTGATTTAGGAGGGAAATTATAGGGTAAAATACTACGTCGACAACCAGAAACCAAGACGGCAACATTGCCAAGCAAAATGAAAGCCTGATGCAGTGATTGGCTAATAATAGTATTGGCTCGGCACCACTGCCATCTTGGTTTTTGAGCGGCATGTCGGAACGTACAACTTCACTCGTGTTCTGCCAAACTGGTCTATTACAAAAGAATACAAATCAAGTCTCAAAATAAAATATGGAGATTCCCAAGCCTGCAAACACAAATTTTTAAATAATGCACATTTTGTAAGAAGTTTCGAAAATATGCTGAAGGAAAAAGTAGAGGTGTCCTCCTAAGTTAAGTAACGATTACCAGAAACGTTACTAACGTTTAAAGTGCGTGGCATGAGGAGGGGGAACTAAAGCCTTATAGGTTACTTCCAGAACTGTAAGGTTTTTACAAACCTTACAGAAAGACACATTGAACCTGCTGTGGACGATTTTCTTCCATAGTTTTGACCCTCAATAACTTTCTAGTCACGAAATGTTGTGCCCCAAGATTTCACATGCCTTCACTTGATATGGCCATGTACACATAGGCTAGGTTCACTTCCTTGAAATGTAACCCAAAAAGTTAAATTTTACGGATATTTCGCTTACCAAGACCACATCAATCGCCAATCCGCAGTTTCGCATCCGTTTTTGTCGACTGAGGGCGCCCCAATGCTCTTGACCAACCACAGCGCGGCTTTCATATCAACGCGTGAGGCAAAAAACACACAAAATTGATGCATTGTTTTCGCAGGAAACAGTCATCTAAAAAAACTAAAAGAGGCGTTTCCGCATGCCTCGCGGCGCAGTAACGCGGCTGCGCTAGCATGCCGTACGAATCTGAAACAAATATTCATGACTGTTTCCTGCGAAAACAATGCATCAATTTTGTGTGTTTTTTTGCCTCACGCGTTGATATGAAAGCCGCGCTGTGGTTGGTCAAGAGCATTGGGGCGCCCTCAGTCGACAAAAACGGATGCGAAACTGCGGATTGGCGATTGATGTGGTCTTGGTAAGCGAAATATCCGTAAAATTTAACTTTTTGGGTTACATTTCAAGGAAGTGAACCTAGCCTATGTGTACATGGCCATATCAAGTGAAGGCATGTGAAATCTTGGGGCACAACATTTCGTGACTAGAAAGTTATTGAGGGTCAAAACTATGGAAGAAAATCGTCCACAGCAGGTTCAATGTGTCTTTCTGTAAGGTTTGTAAAAACCTTACAGTTCTGGAAGTACTTATAGGTACTTGGTTGACAAAGCAAACAATTGATTTAAATATCAAGTATCATATGCTACAAAATTATATTGACCGACTTCATAATTACCCTGGGAGGTCGAGTAGGAGTTGTTGTTGATGTCGATTGGGCCACGCTACTGCCACTGATGGCAGTACTACTACTAGTAGTACTAGCATGACTAGCATTGCTGTTGCTCGTGCTGCTGCTGCTGGACGTACCACTAGTAGTACTGATACCAGCACAAGCAGTCCCACCATGCCCACCTCCCCTGTTCGGAGTTTCTTGTCGCAGCTGACTCGAAATTTGCCTTACAGCTGACTGGATTATGTTGGATGCTGGTGTCGATCTGGCCATTATCGCCATCAGCCATGGCAGAAGTCAATAAAAACACGCTTTGCTCAAGACTATAGTAAGGAAGAGTAGACCAAGCACGAGGAAATCGACACTCATCAGTGCAGTCAGTCTAGTCGGTCCATCACAACTTACAAAATAGACCGCGGTCTTGTGTCAATCCCCCGCGTTTGGCTATTGCACACGTTTTGACATATTGCAGGTACCAGACTAGACTCGACTGAGCCGGCCGCGCGCAATTGTGACGGATGCCAGGATGTGAATATTCAGACTACTGGGCGTGGCTAATAACACAATTTACATACTGCACTATTATTAGTATATAATGAACGACGCACAATCATTATTTAGTATATCATAGCCTCGTTCACTTCGTTGGAAAAATAAAAAATTCAATTATTTATAAATAATTGTTTGGTGCAAAATTCTTTATTTACAAATAAAACCTTTCCGTCGATATTATTTATATATAAGTATAATGGTCCGCAAATTTATATGTATATAATTAATGTTGCCCAACACTTATATGTATATAATGAAAGTTGCCCAACAATTATATATATATATAATAAAAGTGTTCAACAATTATATATATATAATTGCATGTGCAAAATTAATTATTTACATATACAATTTGTCAGTCGTCATTATTTATATATATATATAATGATCCGTAAAATTATATGTATATAATGAAAGTTGTCCAACAATTATATATATATAATTGCATGTGCAAAATTAATTATTTACATATACAATTTGTCAGTCGTAATTATTTATATATAAGTATAATGATCCATTGAATTATATATATATAATGAAAGCTGGCAACAATTATTTATATATAATTCTGTGGTGCAAAATATATTATTTGGAAAAAAAAATGCAAATAATGGTTAAATAACTCATTATATATTATATAATGAATTATTGGTAAATAATAGCGTTAAATAATAATTTTACACTTGGCGCCTCATAGGGTTCGGAGCTCGTGGAACTGCACGCTACACCACACAAGGGATTCCAGAGTGTGCAAACCCAAAGAAGTTCCCCATGAAAAAAGGTGCTGACCCGGCCCCAGTTTTACACAAAAGCCGGGCAACTGTGCGTCGATATGCCAAGCGTGTAACTCTTCTGACCAATTTTGGAGACTGCAGTACTGACACTAAGGAAATTTGCAGCAAACACACTTTGAGCGGATTTCGTACAATGAAAAACCCTTCTGTCGTCAATGATTCTAATAAATAAATCATGGCCTGACGGATAATAAATACATGGGAGGAAGTGATCTTGCAGGACAATTACTGTGTCAGTATACTACACACACAATCACAAGTCGATGAAATGGTGAAAAAGAGTTTTCGTGACCATTCTTGACATCTGTTTGTTGAATGCTACCATCGTATACAACATCATCCCCACAAACAGCACTGGACCACTTTAGATTTCAGGGTCAAGGTGATAGGACTTATTTTCAACTGGAAGCACAACCCAGCACATTGCCAGTCAAGTGTCATGTGGTTCCAGGCCCTTTTCAAGTCATCACTATCCTGGGAGAAATGTAATTGCCAGCAAAAAATGCAACTGTCGTTTTTTTATTACAGTACCAGAGCCAAGCCGAAACAAACACGCATGGTTTGTAAACAGTGTAACAAGCCAATGTGTGTACTACCATGCTTTGAGAAGTGTCACAGTCTGTGAAAAGCATTCACCAGTAGTTTTGATCGTGCCCCCTATACACAGCAATACACAGCATTTATACCCTGCTTGGTATACACAGCGCCTGCTGGTGTACACAGAAAATTGATTCAGCATTGACCATCGTGCGAAGCGTGCTGAAAATCACAAAGCTAGGGAGTAAAAATAATTGGTCAGCGAGGTTAACAATCGAGTATACATGTACATGTACATGTAGTTGAGAATTCCACAATTTTGCCTGCCTATGCACACATTTTATGTACAGCGTATTGACTACACACGCAAAACATTGACCGATCAAAAAATGACACATCTTACGATTATAATAAATCTAATAATTATAATAAATAGGGAAGGTACCAAAATAATCATGAGTATATAATCTTCCTAAACAATTGTTTCCTTAATTACCAATTTGAGTGAAAATGAAAAAAAAATACAATGCAAGCTATTTTGTTTACATGTACTTGTCTAGGTAGACCTGTATTTTTGCAGTCTTACCCGGGGGGCATGAGGGGTGTACCTGACATGCCGCGATATAAAAACGCCATGGGTATAAAAGTGTTCAGTGGGGTCTAAGAAACACCCCCAGAGTGGACAACTAAATCAATCTGCTCCACGGGGTCAAGAAATAGGGGGGTCACGTGTAATAGGGGGTAAAATTTAGTCAATATTGCTCAAAGTCTTTTTGTGTTTGGTATCAAAATAAAGGAAATTTAATTTTGAAAAGTAAATATGACGTTTATTTTGTCATGTTGTCACTTCTAATCAAGCTAAACTCCTTTAAATACATATGGTGTGTTTCAACGAGAAATACAGTTTCATTCTTTACGTCGCTCCAATTCTAGCACATACTTTAGCGTTATCATTGGCTAGTATAGTACTTCGGTATGTGCCATGGATATCTTGTGCTATCATTCGACTATTTAATTAAAGATGTTATTGAGTGACTTGAGGATTTAAATCTATTTCACCTAATGCTATAGTACTAGGCACAAGAAACAAAAATCGGTGACACAAGATTCATTTCACCTAGTGTTGTCAAATTCAATCAAACTTAGCAAACTTAGGCGCCTTAATTAACCTTCTTCATAGCCTTCTTCAGAACCACTGCTCTCACTTTCACTTGCTAACCCCCTCTCTAGCTCTTCTTGATGCCGTACGCGACTACACGTGTCCGGATGGCCTCTGCACAGACATCCAATGTAACAACTTGTAGGTACCTTAGAACATCTACAGTTTTTCAGACATCCTTTCCTGCACGAGCAGCTTATTCCGCTTGACACATCTTTCGGCCATGCAGGGTTTCTCATCAGTAGTGGAGTTGGTCTATCTCCATCTAATGTCCATCCATATTCCTGTTGCTCTGGAAGTTCTGGGTTGGCTAGATGGGCCGTCTTGTCAATTATGGTAGCATATGCAGATCTCTTTAGATGCAGAAGGAATGCATCCTCTGTTGGTGGCAACCTTTTCAAGTTTGTATCCTTGCTCTTAAGAAATTTGTGAGCCCGGAGTTCAGCAAGGTCTTTGAAAGGTGACCCATCAGCAGCTGAAGAATAAACACTGATGAATAGCTGCCTGGCTTGATCAATGTCCTCATCGGTCAGTGTGAAGTCGCCTTCTGCAAAACGTGCCAGGTGATCAATCTGGGTATTCTTGCTCTTCCTTAACCATGCCTTCTTCCCAGTAAAGTATGGATAACTGGTAGTATCTCAACTACTGATGCTATGAAGTAAAGGAAGGGCTCGACAGATTTCATTTTTCATTTCATTTATTATTTCTCAGGGCAAACATAAAAAGGTACAGTACACAGATGAAAAAATGACATAAAACAAAACATGACATGGTAACACCCCTGAAGGATTGCCAAATGTGAACTAAATCACAATCGAGTGGCTCTCCAAATGTAGCCATGCCAACATTAAATACATGTACATATATATATGCAAAATGAAAAAAAAAAAAAAAATGCAAGGCAATACTATAGTAATACAAAAAAAATACAAATTTAGTTATAAATAGGTTTGCTTACAGTATATGCAGGAGATGAAGTATATATAAATAAATATGTAGACGGATTTCAAATACATTTATGATATTAAATCTCCTTAAAATAAATACATTATGTACACAAATAACAGATTGTAACAGTTCAGAATAGACCTAAAACATAATGACGTCACACTTAGCTTACATGCGCACAAGTCCATGGTAGTCTCAGGGTACCAGGCATCCCGTAGGGCAATAGAAAAGCACGCATGTAAGCAAACCAAGACTCTATGTTTCAGGTGCACGCCTATTTAGGATGGAATTATGATGGATTTACCGGGAGACAGAATATAATTACGCAAACTACTGAGAAACTTGGACATATTAAGTACAACTTGTTCCTTAACATTAGATGGTAAACTATCCCATAATCTTGGAAACCTAACAAATAGAGAGTTGTGTAAGCAGTTAGTGCGACCCCCCTTGTGAACAAACTTAACAAAATCACAATGCCTAGAATTAATAGAAACATAACTGTGGATACTTACATCAAACTTATTATACAAACATTTAACAACAAAAGAAATGGACAGAAAATTAAGTCTGTTGATCAACAGAGGAATTCCTAATTGCTTACATCTGGAAGGGTAGTCAATGTCGGCATTGTTAGGTATGGCTCTTTTAGGGAGGCCAAGACAAGAACGTGTGAAACGCCTCTGAACCTTTTCAATGAGTGATTGGTGAGTGTGTAGGCTTGGGCACCAGACAGGAGCAGCATACTCCATGACAGGTCTACATAGGGAAGTGTAAAGTTTAACTAGAACAGTGGAATTATTACTCTTAACAACCCGTCTTATAAAGCCACAAAGTTTGGTAGCTTTGGAAGTAATGCTATCAATGTGGTTCTTCCAACTGAGATCACGAGAGATGACGACACCTAGATACTTGTACTGGCAAACAACTTCAAGAGAATCCGAGCCAATATTATAAATGGGACTAGGAGGATTTCTGCTACGAGTTACAGTCATAAGCTTACATTTCTTAGGATTAAGTACCATGTGATTAATATTACACCAGTTAATTACATTGTTTAAGTCATTTTGAAGGATTACTGTGTCAGAGTTGGATCTAATGGGTCTATACAATACAGTGTCATCTGCATATTGTCTAAGATTGGATTGAACACAGAATGGGAGATCAAAAACAAAGATATTGAAAAGCAAGGGACCAAGAACAGAGCCTTGCGGTACACCTGATAAAACTCTTAACTGCTCTGATTGGGTACCTTGGAAGATTACTCTTTGTGATCTGTTGCTAAGATAAGAATTAAACCATGATAGAACTGAGCCACAAATACCATATTTATGCAATTTATCTAATAACATGCTGTGGCTAACTTTGTCGAAAGCTTTAGACCAGTCTAGAAAGATTACATCGATACGAGGAGGATTACGCACATCAATGACTTCAGCCCATTCATGATAAAGAGTTGTCAACTGGGTTACACATGAACGCTTAGGGAAAAACCCATGTTGAGCATCACTAACTATGCCTCGTCTACAAATATGATTTACAAGGTGATTGCTTACGATTTTTTCTAATGTCTTACCAACTACGGAGCAAAGAGAAATCGGTCTATAATTGCACATGTTACGTGGATCACCAGATTTGAAGAGAGGTACAACATGAGCAAGTTTCCACTCATTAGATGGCAGTATCCAGTCTGCTAGCTATCTCGTGTATAGGCAGGTACCTTTCTTGTTCGGCCTTCATCCATAACTCCTGCAAACCCATTTCCTTGAGCATGGCCCTGTAGTAATATATGCTTAATATGATAACATCTGTGTCATTGGCATGAATCACTATGCGCTTCACACCTTCTGTCTTGGTAGCATACACTGCATGCAACAGAAATCGCGTGTCTGCTTCCTCTTGAGTAGATTGCAATTCTGGAACCGGAGAAGCAGAACCATTGGTTAGCCGGATACTTTTTGTTTCATCGTGGAAACCTCCTGCAAGGAACAACTTCATTGTTCCAAGCTGTGGTTTGACTTCTTCATCAGTTACGGTACCCACTTTTCACAGAGGTATTCAAGTAAGGCTGCTTTATTTTCAGATACATTGAAGAATGTTTTGGGATCAGGAGCTCGAAATTGATCGCTTACTTCTTTCCATCTGATGCTCTTCTGTTGCGCTCGGCTAACTTGGGAATGTGAGTATAGTACCTGTCGCAACAGAAATGAATACTTTTGGTGTCTTTGGGTGTAGCTCTGACAAGTAATCGTCTATAACGGTTGGCTACATCAGGAAACGGAGTATCTTTGTCGAATGACCATTTCCTTATGTCGGACATTGAATCAATGATGACGCTGGTATTTAGTGCAGAGGTTTGAGAAAGGTCTTCAGAAGCTTGTACTAGAGTTTCAGCCTTAAGAGCTTTCACAAGAAGGGAAGATTTGCTGGCAGTGGCTCTCATGTGACCTTGCTCATCAAATAAGGATGGAGGGAAGTCTGCACATTCATGGTTTCTGATGAAATCTGTTACGCATCACCACCACTTACATTAATCTGTACAATTTGCAAGAGGGCAGTGACTTCTTTGCTCTTTGTTGAGACTTGCTTCTTGGAGGACTTCTTCGATTTCTTATTCTGAGTGTGAAATGTATTTAGCTTCACAACGTTTTTCTTATCTGGATTTTCTTTGATAGAAAGCTTTAGTGCATGTTGACCTGTTTCCTTTACTGTTGTGAGATGTGACTGAACATCCTCATTTGCAACTTGACCAGTAGAGATGTTAACGAGATGTGCATGATCGGTTGAAAACTAATTTTTCTCGATACATTCTGTCACTTTTTCCACAAGTCCGGCATCCTTAGCAACCCTTGTCTTGCCAGCTTCATGGTGTGGATTCTGTATTTCAGCATTCAGGTCAAGCATGGATTTCAATTGGAATGAGGCAGCTGCTGTCAATGGTTTTGTATAGACCCATTTGGTCCGTGCAGACTCATTCATAGTTATTGCATCCAGACCGCTCACTTCCTTTGCATCTGCATTGTATGTTTGCTCCAGAAGCATGTCGGGAGATACTGCATTATGACTACCATTGGCACGCCTGGCAACAAAATTACCATTGAGGAAGGAATTGTAGACCTGGAGCAACAGTATGTAGCTGCTTCATTTCTGCTATGTACTGGGACAGAGACTGTTATCCATATTTGTAATGACCTGCTGCAGCAAGGAAAGGCAACATATTTGCAGATTCACTCAGGTGCCCAAGCCAATTTCCTTCCCGCTGGTAGTACAGGAACCGCAGTAGGGTATCACTCATCTCTAGTAAGGTCAGCCAATACTTTGCCGTTGGTTTTACTTGTAGAGTTTTTGGATATTTGCTGAAGCAATCTCTCAGTATTGAGGAACAGTTCGTGATTTCCTCCAAATGTTGGGATACATCAAAGTTACCATCCATAGCTTTCTGAATTATTTCAGATACTTCATCTACCCATTGGATTCTGTCTTGTTGCGTACTCCATTCTTCAAATGCTTTAAAGAGCAATCTCCAAATAGCTTCACTGAGGATGTGGATGGCATGTAAGCTTTGGTAGTAATCAGCTTTTTCACAAAATATCTTTCTAGCTGTACCCTCCTTGCAAAGACCGGCACTTACTAAAATATCTTCTGTTCCGCTTTAACACATGATCTTGCAGATAGCTCTAATGAAGTTATGGGATTGATGGAAGCCACCTATCAACAGGATAATTTTGTCAAACATGTTGTCCTTGTTCTTCTTTCTAATGGTTCTTGCAAGCTCATAGGTTGCTTGGTCACCTGTAATTACGGTCCATTCATTCCCTAGGGCTTGTGATGATTGCACAACTCGCTTTATTGCTTCCTGGAGAACTGTGGGATTGGTTGGGGTGTCTGGAATCGAAGGAAAGTATCCAACTTTGCTAGCCTCATGCGTAGGAGATTGTTCTGCACAGAATGCGGAAAATCCAGGAAGCATCTTCTCAGTTGGTGCTACATCTAATAGAGTAGGAGAAACAGATGCGACTCGAGACACCTTCCAGACCAGGAGAAGATTATCTGATATGCCATTACATTCTGTTTTCAGACTTTCTGAGGATATTACAGTTTCTAGTGACCGAGACTTAAGACGTTCGTTCTTTGTTATATATGTAGAGGAGCCATCAGTGTCTTCCGAACATTTGGGAGTGACTTTCGATAGTTCGCACTGGAACTTGATGGTATGGATACATTCCTTTCATTATGCGTCTCCTCAGAGCTTGAGTTTTGCACTACAATTGAAGTTGTGGCATTGAAGGTTCCTCCTTCTAATGTTTTCTTTCTCCAATCTAGGTTGTCAGTAGCAAAGACATGTGGGTTTTCTTGTGCCGACACATGTTCAGGTATGAACACACCAGTTTCTTCTTCTTGTTGCATGACATTGATCGCCTTTGAGGTCAACTGCCTTTGCAGTCATTCATAACTAATACTTTGACCTAACCTGTTGCACAAGGTCACAAGGGATTTGTTTATCGTCACATTATAAAGATGGTGTGCTGTGGCAATACTAAGAGGTGTTGGCATCCCTGTTGTCTGCTGAAGTATCTTCTGTGACAATAGTAGTGTCTTTTTTCTCAGTATTGGCTTCTACATCTAGCCTTTGTGAACTTTCTTGAAAAGTTTGGTTTCCAGACAGCAAGGCAGCTGAAAAATTGAACAACGTATCTGGTATCAGCTGTGAAGCAGCATTTACTGAAAGATCCATCGGCTTCTCTTTGTCGTTCTGTTTCTTGCACACTTTCACATCTTCTCTCATTATTTTAGCTGCATGTAGCACTGCTTCTTGACGCTTGTCGATGTTACTGTTTTTCTCAAGTTTTCTCAGATATCCTAATGCATTTCCCAGTTTAACATCAGAAGAGCAGACGAAACCTGACCCACCACTCTCATCCAGAATAGTTACCTGGTTCCCGAAGTGCTTCTAAAGTTTCGATTTTGGCTGATAGGAGCGAACACTGCTTCCATATCTCACACCAAGATCATTTAATATGCTTCGGAATCTATCTCTTATTGACTTTACTAGAAAGCCTTTATGCTCTTTGAACAACGGCTCTTCAAGTTCTTCTGCTAATTTACGAAATGCTTTTTCATACACAATTTGTTCCACAGACTTGCCCTTCTTTGGCTTTCTGGACTTAAACCTATCCATACATTCTTTATGGTAACATATATCATTCGCCACCATATCACCATATCTTCTCCTTCCTGTTTTAGTGAATGTGCCTTTTCTATTATTGTCTTCTCATTGCTCTTTGTGGTTACCTTAAAGGGGCTGTGTCGTCGCGCCATCTCGCGTTAACGAATCAAATATTGGAGTGCGCCCCCTTGCGCTTAATTTCGGTTATGTGCTATTTTTAACCTCCATCCGTTTGTTATGGCTGTTCTGAGAATTGGCTTTTGGAAACTACACCCCTGGAACATGCACGCATGTCCAGCGTCTGCGTACTGAAATACACATACGTGTACACGTATACTTATAAACAAGTAGCACACATCGTGGCACTCAGTTATCTAAGAAAAAAACCGTTTAAATTTTATCTGTTTATTTCATAAAATTTCAATCACATGTACACAAGTGCCATGGAATATAATTTGTCTGAAAGTTGCATAGAATTGAAGGTTGGCGATATAGAAGTAGAACCTTACGCTGAAGAACCTATGACATGTACATGCCGAAACTCTTGCCAGAGAGGACGACTCGGCACACGGGGTACTTGTCCATGTAAATGTGCACAGCAAAACTGCAACGTGTCTTGTCGCTGTGGGATAGTTCGCGCTAAATTTTGTACACAAAATCCCACAGGCGGGGTATCCGTAAAAGGGTCTATGTATTATGTGTACATTCATCTGGATGTATCTTGTTCGTATCTTGCTTGTAAACTTAGGTCGATAAAAAGCTTCAGGCTTATTTTGACCCGTCACTTTAATAACAAAATTATCATGCTACTAAAAGAGGGGTAGTGGCTGCAGACAGTTCTTTAGCAGCGAAAACAAAAATTGAAATCTAGAACTTAGAAGTACATTTTTTTGTTAAGCAGTTGATAGATAGAGCTGAAACAACTTTACTTGGTCGCTATTCCAATGGCACTTGTTAACAACTCGCTGTGTGAAACAACATTTCCGCACATCAAGTCTACATGTAATGTATAGTCAACATGTACAGTACATACATTACATGTACAGTATACATCCGATCCATGTACTCGGTATGTGAATTGTTCATGTCATAAAAAGTAATAAGCGAATAATTCGTGCAAAACAGGTGAAAATTAGGGTTGTTTTAATATTTGTCGGGGTTTTTATTTCTTTGTTTCTTCGGTAGTCATCTTTCATTCATTCATTCATTCATTCATTCATTCATTCATTCATTCATATTTATTTCCACTTAATCCCAAAAACTTACAAAAGATTTAGTCATACTAGATAAACGGATAAGATTAAGTGGTGGGCTTCTCCAAAAAGCAAGCTTGTCAAGTAGAAAAGCCCATTGACGTGTAGAAAAATGAAATGTTCATGGTATTATCATAGGTTACACTGGTTCCATTAAACTACACAGAAAAATTGACTTATGTTACACGTATAAATTGACAAGGACCAACACAAACAGGACAAACCAAGGACAAGTACGGTAAAACAACAGAAGTTACACAGAGGATCATTTAGAGAATTTGTACACCGCTGATTAGAAAAGAAAAACAATTAAGAAGAGTATTTGTCAAAAAGCAGAGCCTTAAGTTTTTTTCTTAAATAGAGATCGACTTATAATACTTCTGAGAGTTTGACATAGTGAGTTCCAGAATTTCGGACCCTGATACACAATAAATTTCTTAGCTTGAGCAGTACGTATGTATGGGATATGGACATCTTTAATCTGTCTGGTATAATATCGATGAATAACGGCATTAATCTCAAACAATCGTTCAAACGAATTAGGTAATTTATGAGCAACAAGCTGATGCATAAAAATTCCCAACTGGAGGGAATATATGTCATTAATTTTAAGAGTATTGTGATTAAAGAACAATGGGTCAGAATGAGCTCTAAAATCTACACGGTCAATAACACGCAATGCCCTTTTCTGTAAAACCAAAATTCTATTTAAACGACAAGAACAGACTAGAGTTGCCCCAGGCCAGAATACAATAGGAAATATATGGCGAAATGAATGCGTTATAAATATTAAATAAAATTTTGGAAGGAAAACAATATTTCAATTTGTTAATAATACCAATATTTCTGGAAATTATTTTACATACATAGTTCACATGAGATTTCCATGATAATTTTTCATCAATAAAAATACCCAAAAAATTTGATACAGTTGGTTTGAGTAACAGGGGAGTTATCAAACAGAATCTCAGTGGGAAGTGTACTGGCTGAGTTGCTAAACAACATAAAAGAAGTTTTATCAATGTTGAGGGATAATCTATTGGCTTTAATCCATTTGGAAACTCTAATAAGTTCTGTATTAACGACATTAACCAGAGTGTTCAAACTGCTATGAGTATAAAATAAATTGGAGTCATCTACAAATAAAATAAATGACAAAGTATTAGAAGATTTCTCAAAATCGTTAATATAGATGGAAACAAGAAGTGGTCCCAAAATGGATCCCTGTGGAACTCCGCAAAGCAACTCTTTAGGAGAAGACTGGTGTTCATTAAAAAATACAAATTGTTTACGATAGATTAGAGAGATAATTCCTGAACCACTCCAAGGCAATCCCTCTTATTCCATAAAAGGAAAGTTTAGCCAGAAGTATATCATGATCAATTGTATCGAATGCCTTGGAGAGGTCCAGAAAAATTCCCAGAGCATGAGAAGACTGTTCATGACCAGCAATAATTGTATCTATCAACTGTAAAATAGCATGTGAAGTGGAATGATTCTCCCTAAATCCATATTGCGAATCTGATAAAATATTATGTTTTATTAAGAACCGAGACGTGTGAACGTAAATAATACGTTCAAGAATTTTAGAAAAAGATGTTAGAATGGAAATAGGTCTATAATTATTAACTAAATGGGAATCACCTTTCTTAAAAACAGGAATAACTTTGGCAATTTTCATGGAATCCGGAACTATACCTGTACTTAATGACATATTCATAATGAAAGCTAGGGGCTTGGAAATGGCAGGAAAAATAGCTTTGATAACAGTACTGGTAATCGTATCATGACCAGAACTTTGCTTATTAGTTAAATTAGAAACAATGGTATATAGTTCATGTTCGGTTACTGGATCTAAGAAAATAGAAAAGGGATTGGAATTATATAAATAATCATGGTAACTCAAATCACAGAGAGGAATTTGATAATTTTGTTTTGCAGTGCGCAGTAAAGTTGTGAGTGAGTTTCTATAACTGGTGTACTTTAGACGATTAGAATGATTAGGACACCGAATATATCTGTGATAAAGTCTATTTTTAAAAACCACAGACCAGTCACAAGAATCCAGGGCAGATTTAAACCTACGAAGATTTTCATCAGTAGTTTTACGGAAACTTCCTGAAAAGAAATAGTGAGTTTTTGCCTTAAAATCTTTATCATAGTGATGTGGGGATCTGTGCGCCAGTGGCGTAAACACGGGGAAGGAGTTCAGGGGCCCGCCGATTTGTATTTCTTTTTTGTTTCGTAAATTTAAAAAGGGGAAAATTGTACACAAATTGATGTTTCAAATTTCAAGCGGTGTTTAGGGCAGGGGTATCCCCCGTTGAGAAAAAGTTTAAGATGCAGTACTTCGTTGACAAATTCAATAATCATCCCCACTTTTCGACACGGATTTACTCGCCACTGGTGAAATCTCATTTGTTTGGCGTATATTATTTATTGGTAATACCTGTTATTATTGTGTTTATTATTTGATAGTGTTGAAATAACTCTTATGATGTAACTTTACATAAATTCCTGTCGTCAATGTAGGTCAGCGCGCGGTCGTGGGGAATTATTTGCAGTTACTGGGTTCATCTGCGTTCATCAGTTCGGGATTCAGTGTACAGCCGCAAGCCTGCTATGATCGTGACGACACAGCCCCTTTAATAGCCACGAACCGCCAGTAACAACGTCTTGGGAATTTCGTAAAATCTCCCGCCGAAAAATGGGGAAAACTAGTGCGCATGCGCAATTCTGTATGAAAATGAGGAACATTTTCTCTTCATGCACGCGCATATACGAAGAAGAGCTGCCATGAAGTGGCACAATAGTCTGGTAGCTATCTATACTACTGGCCGAAGGGGCGCCGTTCGCGATCGAAGCTTCGTAGGATCGAATTTCCCTTCACAATAATTATACTAAATACCCAATAAAGAAAATAATAAAAAAATAATTGCGGGAACAGACATGGGTGCATATTCTGAGAAGTCGAAGCTTGCAAAATAAATGTCCTTAAAGGTGATGTACATGATCGGTCATTGTTACAATTTTCAAAAATGGGCGGATTTGGGGGTTAGTGTTTTACAGGAAATATCGTTCTACTAACCTGTTCAAAGTTTTGCGTTGTTGGATGGCGAAAACAAGAGAGAAAAACGGCGCTCCTTTCTAGCCGTTTGGCGGATGAAAGCCTTTTCTCAAGGCACGCGTGGCTACCTGGACGCGTGACGCGCTCCGAATGGCAGCATGTCCGGGGCGCGCCACTGTTCGGGTAGCCACGCGCGCCTTGACTTAAGTCTTAAGGGCAGTTTTCCAACGTTTTCCAGCTGAAAATCGTTAGAAAACGATATCAATTTCTACTTTTCTTGACAACGACAGCACAACTAGTGCCGTAATTTCACAGGATGATTGAGACTACTATTAACTTACAACCGAGTAAGGTATTTCGTAATAATTCAGTAAAAACAAATTGGACGATTACCAATCGTGTACACTACTTTTAAATATAATAATAAATAGAGAAATGTCAGAAAAAACATTACTCGTTTTTTTTTCCGGAAACCCTTAGAGTTAATCAATCAAATATGCATTCTGGTATTATGCCTTTTTAAACAAAAAAAGTTATGTGATGTTGACCAAGCTTTCAGGTGCCGCGATTCACCGGGGCCCCATACTCCGGCTTACCGGCTCCCATGTAGGACTCTTAAGGGCTCGGATTCCGGTCCGTCACAGATCAGACCCCGGTCCATCACACCTCCTTCCCCACTCATCCATATAACTCGAACGTCTAGCACCGTAAAAGGGAGGATCATGGCTGCACCCTAAGCAATGACTGCCGAGCCAGCCAAACGTGCCATGAGCCTGTACGAAGATGCTTACCTGGACATCACGAGCGGTCCCAACTGCACTGCTAATCGACCGCACGCCACAGTACAGTTGGTATTTGGGGACGGTAAACGAATACTCTTATAAATAATGACAATCACATTTCTGGAAAAGAAAAAGGAAATACTGAAAAGCTGGGAATCGAACCCTCAGCTTAAGAGCCGATAAACGACTCGATGAACGACTCGCTTAACCACTCGGCCACTAAGCTGTTACTGCCTGAGAGAATTTTTCAAATCTATTGAAACAGAGAAGAAACCACACGGCGGCAGTACAATACCCGAACATGGTTGAATGAATACCATTATCCCTTGCGTATCGGATGACGCCATATGGCGTCAAAAAAATGTCACCAGGCCGGATGGCGTGATTTTTTTTCCCTAGGAAAGTTAGGGCAATTATCATAAATGGGCGCTGTACTTGGCTGTGTGAGCTGAGACACGTTCTCAGACTTGTTTTCCCTTGAAATAAAATCCTCCACACCACAATTAGTACAAGAAAAAGAAATATAAATCGGGCAAAGGATTCGAACCCAGGCCTCTGTAGTCCAAAGCCTAACGCTCTACCAATACAGCCACAACAGTAGCTGGACCAAATATTATACTTCAACCTTATATTGTTGTCTGAATGGTGCGTGCGATGCTTATTATAAAAAATAACTTAATCATGAATATGCATGATGGTAATAGCGGTCTAGATACACCCGTTGATGATAACTGCCCCTAACCTTCCTTGGAAACAAAATTATGCGGCCGGATGACGCCATTGGCCGCCGTTTGTGCAGTTTTAATCCATTGTTGGATTATTGTTTATGTCATGCTTGACTGCAAAAACACATTGTAGCGGTTCGATTTGGCTGCCAGAACCGCTGCAACACCCCGACGTCTCCCGTAAAATACCGTGCCCAAGGGGTTAAGAATCTTGGCTTTATAACTGTAAATTTGAAAAATGAGGAAAACTAGTGCGCATGCGTCAATTCTGTATGAAAATGAGGAACATTTTCTCTTCACGCACGCGCACATACGAAGAAGAGCTGCATGAAGTTGCACAATAGTCTGGTAGCTATCTATACTGGCGAAGGGGCGCCGTTCGCGATCGAAGCTGCTATGCTTTGCCGGCTATGCGCTAGCGGCTGCAGTGTCAAGTTCACCGCTCGTGTTCGCATGCGACGTCTTGCAACTGTGACGATCGACGCGAGGGAGATACGACGGGGAATTGGAAGGTGCAAACTACATAATGCGCGCTGCAATTATTGGGCTAAGCAGGTGCGTGCGCACAACACGGCTTCTACGAAATTCCCAAGACGTTGTTACTGGCCGTTCGTGCTTACTAATTATTTTGTCGTGATAACGCCCTCTCGCGGCGGCCGGTTATCGCGTATATGCGTAACAACGTCTTGAACCAAGACTAGGTAGACAACTGTATAGGCCTACTGTATAGAGTACCGAAGTCTGACGTCAGTTGCCGCGGCAATGGTTCCAAACAAATGCAGTTTAGAATGTATTCTGGTTCCAAACATTGTATTGATTGACGTCATCACTTCGGTACTCTATATTTTAAACTGTTTGGGCACACCCTGGGTAAAGAAATGTAATAAATAAATAAATACAGTCAGTCCCACAATTACAATATAGAATTCTCACCATGGTCTTTGTGTCGACGTCGCAAAGTATGCAAAATCGGAAAAACTTCCTGTCGAGCGGTGACGTGATGTGGCGCGAAATTTCAATTTTGCCCCTCATCAACGGCTGATCCTTGATCACTAACTTTACCTTTTAGGACACAGGTAAGCAATATCATTAAATCGCGAGGTGTATTGGAATACTCCCTTCTAGATATCGGTAATGGCCGATTTATCCACAGATTTAGATTCAGTTTCTGATGACATATCATGGGATAAACTTTCGCAACAAACCCCAATGGATTCTCAAGATCATACAAATCATGACGATCATCCACGATCAACCTTTGACGTAGTATATAGCCAGGCACAAAGTAATACGCAGTTTCAAACTCAAAAAAAGAAAACGACCAAAGTCCAGCCTTAATTACAGTGACGTCTACACAGATTCAGAAGGAGACACTCCTAATGAACATCCAACAAAATCCCACAGGCGGGGTATCCGTAAAATGGTCTATGTATTATGTGTACATTCATCTGGATGTATCTTGTTCGTATATTGCTTGTAAACTTAGGTCGATAAAAAGCTTCAGGCTTATTTTGACCCGTCACTTTAATAACAAAATTATCATGCTACTAAAAGAGAGGTAGTGGCTGCAGACAGTTCTTTAGCAGCGAAAAAAAAAATTAAATCTAGAACTTAGAAGTACATTTTTTTTAAATAGTTGATAGATAGAGCTGAAACAACTTTACTTGGTCGCTATTCCAACAACATTTCCGCACATCAAGTCTACATGTAATGTATAGTCATCAACATGTACAGTACATACATTACATGTACAGTATACATCCGATCCATGTACTCGGTATGTGAATTGTTCATGTCATAAAAAGTAATAAGCGAATAATTCGTGCAAAACAGGTGAAAATTAGGGTTGTTTGAATATTTGTCGGGGTTTTTATTTCTTTGTTTCTTCGGTAGTCATCTTTCATTCATTCATTCATTCATTCATATTTATTTCCACTTAATCCCAAAAACTTACAAAAGATTTAATCATACTAGATAAACGGATAAGATTAAGTGGTGGGCTTCTCCAAAAAGCAAGCTTGTCAAGTAGAAAAGCCCTTTGACGTGTAGAAAAATTAAATGTTCATGGTATTATCATAGGTTACACTGGTTCCATTAAACTACACAGAAAAATTGACTTATGTTACACGTATAAATTGACAAGGGCCAACACAAACAGGACAAACCAAGGACAAGTACGGTAAAACAACAGAAGTTACACAGAGGATCATTTATTATAGTGATGTGGGATCTGTGCGCCAGTGGCGTAAACACGGGGAAGGAGTATCAGGTGCCCGCCGATTTGTATTTCTTTTTTGTTTCCTAAATTTAAGAAGGGGAAAATTGTACACAAAGTGATGTTTTCAAATTTCAAGCGGTGTTTAGGGCAGGGGTATCCCCCGTTGAGAAAAAGTTCAAGATGCAGTACTTCGTTGACAAATTAAATAACCATCCCCACTTTTCGACACGGATTTACTCGCCACTGGTGAAATCTCATTTGTTTGGCGTATATTATTTATTGGTAATACTTGTTATTATTGTTTTTATTATTTGATAGTGTTGAAATAACTCTTATGATGTAACTTTCCATGAATTCCTGCCGTCAAATGTAACACAAGGTCGTTGACTCAATATCGGCATCAGTATAGCTGTTTTACTTTGATTTGCTCATCATTGCACGCACAGCCGATTTTAGTCGAAATTTATTTCGATACATAGGCCTACAACTTTATTTTTGTATAGGCCTAGGAAGGGGCTGGGGCATTTTTTATTTTACAAATATAAATACAGATTTACTTATTTACTTATTTTCGTTTAGTTCTGTCATGGTACAATTTGGCGTTTGGCGGGTGGGGTGTCACGGACTATGTTCGACTGTAGGCCTATCGTATATTTTTGGTGGCACAAACACATACAAAATACTTGTACATGCAGTATGTATCATAACTACAGGATCATGCATGCAGCAGTCATTGCAATATTGTAATCTGATCTGGCGCGCGCGCCCTGTGGGTCAGCGCGCGCGAGCCCTGTAGGTCAGCGCGCGGTCGTGGGGTATTATTTGCAGTTACTGGGTTCATCTGCGTTCATCAGTTCGGGATTCAGTGTACAGCCGCAAGCCTGCTATGATCGTGACGACACAGCCCCTTTAAGTGTTGGTTTTTTGCTCCTGTAATATTCTTTACCACATATAACACACTGTGTCTTTGGGAGAAATGTTGGGACTGTAGAACGTGTTGAACATCTTGCACGTACACTTGTGCTTGTACCTGGGCTTGTTTCTTGTTCTGTTGTGGTTTCCATTGATTTCCCCCTCTTCTTTAGGGCAAGCAATTAAACTTTTGGCACTTTCTCTTCTACCCAGAACTCTTCCTTCACGTGTTCTTTTAGTTTTTCAGCAACAGTGTCATTTCTAGCATCCATATACTTTGAGTTTCTCAGCTGTTTCCTTAATTTGTACTATATTTAAAGTCTTGGTGTCACAGCTTTGGCATATTTTACATTTGTCATAGTCTAAGTCTTCTTTCCTCCTTTTTCTTGCCTTTTCAATGGAAACATCCCGCCCTTCTGATGGTCCTTGTGCTCACTTCATCTTGTTTTGAGTATCTAAACCTGTGTTAACAAAAACAACATACCATACATGTGACAAAATTCTATTCGATCTTTTTCTTATTGAAACCTAAATTTTTACTGCCTACATTCTGAGGTATCTATGTGTCACAGGTATTACCCGAGTTTTGTCCGAGTCCTGCGGGGGTTCGTTTATAAATAAGGATGTTGCTCATGGTAAAGAAATCACACAGACAGCGAAATTTAGTTGATCCCTTTCTTACAGGACAACAATATTGTTATTGAAACATTCCCTTCAGCTAATAAAAATTCAGGGTCCGTCAACAGTAATTGGTCGGGGGAACGTTATCAAATAGTAAAAATATTCAAGGTGTTATAACTTCAATGGTTTAAAATGGGGAGCCAGAATATCGGCAATCGACTCAACGACTCAAAATTTAGCATTCACGCGAGAGGGAAAAGAGCCAACAAATCAGTCGCAAAAGAGGAAAAAATGAATCAATGAAGTACCAATTGGAACTCCATATCAAAAAAACTCACTAGTTGTGAGTACGGGAAAAACAAACAGAATTTGATGCGAATGCAAAGAAAAGAGGATTAGACCACTGAGGTATTAACACGCGGGAATACCATCGAGAACACAATCAAGGCAACATTCAAAATTGACAATGTAAAAGATCTTAAATTCTACATTGGCTTAATTTCACTCGACCTAATCCTGATAAGAAGTCGCAAAGAGAATTTCAAGGAAAACACATATCTCTCAACTGAGAGAGACGTTGTAATAAAATTCAACAAAAGATGCCAACAGCATACATTTTGGGGTAGGAAAAACAATATTAAGCCAATGGAGAAAATAATCACAACAAAATAATCAAGGTAATAAGTAAGTGTGGATCTTAGCTGGTTTGGGCACTCTACTTGGGGCTTGCGTACGGCGTGGAAGCGGCGACACGACTCAGATGGGCTCCGGGTCCAAAACAGTCAGCGACGTCGAGACAGGCTCCAAGGAGTGCCGTCAGTCCAGGAAAGGGGTGGTGAGAAACGGGCCAGGTGGAGAGGTGAACCGGGTCAACTCCCCAAAGCGAGACCTGGTGGACTTGTGTTCTGTATCAACAGAGCACGTGGTAGATGGATGCGAGAAGAGGTTTTAGGAACGGAAAACTTAGGGAAGTATCTGACGCGTTCCTAAAACTATGTGACTATTCGGAAAAGTGCAATTTGGGGCACTTTGGGAGTACGATCTTCTCGCATCGAGGTCTTGTTCGCTTCTGAATTATCGAGGATCAACATATTTGTATACAGAACTAAAAATCTAAAAGCAATATCTCTAACTAAAATATGAAACGCTTTAAAGAATGCTTACAACAAAGAAAGAGGTCAAACTGCATATCCTTTTAGGATGTTCGCCCAGAACACAGTTTCAATGAAATGATACTTCCAATACTATCGGGAAATCAATGAAATACAAAACCGAACATGATAATTTCGGTCAATAAATTATAGAAACTCAACACTCGAACTGTGCGTGATGGTTACAAGAAGAAAGTAAGAGTAGACGAGCGAATATGGACTATATACATAATGAATAATCAAAATTCAGCATGGCTGCTGCATTGGCTAACTTCGGTGGTGTTCACCCAGAACAATATTCAACGGTAAAGCATAATCTCAAATCACGGAAACATAATAACACAACAAAATCGATAGAGTAAGGAAAATCTAAGCAATGAAAATGACTTGTGCACGTGTGTACGTCTGAAGGTCATTGAGGGCAAGGGCACTATTGTTTATATGCTCGACAACAAACAGTCGTATACATTGCATAGTCTATTGAATGGAATGTGTGACCAGTGGCCGCACACAACTGGTTACACACAGTACGGTACTTACGTGAGGGGTTTTCTAAGGACAAAAACAATAGCCATAACCTAGCCAGAGGTTATACATACGTGCACACGTCTACATACATCAAACAATAATAATATCGCAACTATCTTAATGGGTGATTGATCAGAGATGGTCGGATATTACCCAACCTAAATTATAGATTAGAAGCAAATTGCTAATGAACGGCTATAGCAACGTGCGCGGCCTCTTCATATCACATCTTATAGTAAAAAGTTGGAACGGATGTGATGGTCATCATGGTTTGGGAAAGCTACTCTCTTATTTCCAAAGAGTGAAAATTCACTCTACAGTCTGAAACTAGGGATTTAGAGAGTACTAGAATTGCTGATAATAGAATGTAAGAGGCCAGCCGCGATTCATAAAATATAGCAACCAAACACTTGGAAGTTTGACTGAGTACTTTTTCATGCACGATAGCCAACAGGACAAAATCACATCAACGTTATTTACAATAATATACAAGATAAAACATATCTCAAACAACGAGTGGTCTAGTGTAAATTCATAATTAGATCGTCCTTTCCATCTTGAGTTTGTCTCTAATAGTAAAGCAACGTCATACATCACAATCACCCAATAAATGTGCGCAAAGTAAATTTATACAGAGAATAATTAATAGTAGCTTACCTGTATCAACAGAGCACGTGGTAGATGGATGCGAGAAGAGGTTTTAGGAACGGAAAACTTAGGGAAGTATCTGACGCGTTCCTAAAACTATGTGACTATTCGGAAAAGTGCAATTTGGGGCACTTTGGGAGTACGATCTTCTCGCATCGAGGTCTTGTTCGCTTCTGAGGGGCTCGAAGCAAGACGGGGGATAAAGTCATGCCGAAACACGCGCTCGGAAAGGCTTGGGGGAAAATTTTCATTGGTCGGAAAACTAAAACAATGAGGTAATTAACCTTCCGATTGCTTAGAACCAATCAGAAAAGGAATAGGGGACTAAAATTCTTCAGGGTGCGTGAACATCTAAGGAATTGACCAATCTGGTCCCATGTTCGTGCCATGTTGTCCAGCGTGGCCAAACTTTCCAAACTTAACACTAAAATCTGCAGAGTTGCAAAAGGGGGGCTTTATGTAAGTGTAACATGTACCCTTGGGCAGCTCCGGAATTGCCAACGTGGCTAAGATGCAGCGGTGAGAGTGAAACATTCACAAACATTTGTCGGACTAAAGTTTGTACAAGAATATTCAAAATTTAACAGGGTCCGACATACTCCCCTTCTAAAACCATGGCGTCCACGTCATGGTCACTCGCTGGCGAAGGCGTTTAACGTTGACACATGGCGTTGATGAGGCTGTTGGTGACCTCCAAGGCCTGCTGCTGTGTCAGGAGATGCTGCTCCAGGAGTTTTGCTTCCCTCCCCTCAAAACCATATTGCGGGGGCCTCTTACTACGTACAGGCCGGGAGACAATGTTTAACTCATCTGTTGTCACGCTACTGGGCTCCGGGACGGGGGGTTCCGGGTCCGACTTCTCGATTTCCTCACTAAGTTGCTCATCCTGGGTGGATGAGCCAGAAGGAGAACTGGTATCAGTGCTACTGGCATAGGGGGAAGGGCTCGACGTCTCATTCTTCTCACAAGGGGTTTCATCCGGGGTGGATGAGGTTGAAGGAGAACTTATACCGATGCTGTCAGCAGATGGCACTGCGTTGTCGGGACTGGGATGCTGTAAACTTTGAGTGGGTTCACTCTCCGCTGAAGTAGAAGCATGGGAGTCGCTAACGGGAGGTGCCGGTTCTGACGAGACAACTTCTGGTTGGAAGACCTGGGCATTCGGGTTGAGGAAAACTGACTTCCTGGGGGCAGGGATTGGACGAAGAACATAGAAGTTGTCGTCTGAAGTGTCAGAATCCAAGGCATCGGCCATGTCGTCCACTGGCTCAACCAAAGTTCGGCGCACTGGACGTTTGCGGCGAGGTTTGGGTTGAGGCCGTGTTCTTTCGGGTTCGGCATCACAGGGCGGGGTAAACCCACAGGGTAGGAGCATGTTCCGATGAAGAGTCCTACTTGGGCCGTCATCATCAATTGGCTCGACAACATATACCGGCATATCAGGGCTTATCCTCCGTTGAACTCGATAAGACACCTTACTCCAGCGGTCGGCCAGTTTGTGTTTGCCCCTAAGGCCAACGTTCTTTACCAAAACACGGTCGCCTACCTCAAGTGCATTCTCTCGTACTTGCCGATCGTAGCGGGCCTTGTACTTCTTGGCGGTCTTCGCCATTTCGGCCGATGCCAGCTCGTGTGCCCGACGCAACCTCTCCTTTAGTTCTGTGGCGTACTGGCTGTGGTTGGCACTTCCATCCTGTACGGGCAACCCAAACTGAACATCAATGGGGAGTCGGGGCTCACGGCCGAACATCAAAAAGTAGGGGGACATGCCAGTAGATGAATGTTTGGTGCAGTTGTAGGCGTGCACCAGGGGGCCTACATGGAGTCGCCACTTCTGCTTCTGTTCATCTTCCAGGGTTCCGAGCATGTTGAGCAGTGTTTGGTTGAAACGTTCACACCGCCCGTTACCCTGGGGATGATACGGGGTTGTCCGGGACTTCTTTATTCCAGATACGGCGCACAGATCTTGGATGAGGCGGGCCTCAAAATCCCGCCCCTGATCGGAGTGTAGCCGTTCGGGAAAACCATAATGGACAAAATAGTTTTCCCACAGCACCTTTGCAACTGTGCGAGATGTCTGATTCTTGGTCGGGAAAGCCTGAGCATAGCGGGTGTAATGGTCAGTTATGACCAAGATATCTTTGGTGTTGCTATCGTCAGGTTCCAAACTCAAGAAATCAATGCACACAAGTTGCATCGGAGCTGTGGTTTGGATGGAGACCAGAGGTGCCGCCTTCAAAGCCCTCCGCTTCCTCCGGATGCACCGATCGCACGTCTGGCACTTCAGCTCAACATCCGCCGCCATCTTTGGCCAATAGAATCGGAAACGGGTGAGGTCGAGAGTTCTCTCATACCCTAGGTGACCAACATCATCATGCAGACCTCTCAGGGCTTGGTTTCGGTGACTCTTAGGGAGAACTAACTGCAATGTTTCACGCTTATCGCTTGTTGTTGTCTTCCGGTAGAGCACACCATCCTTAAGGGACAGCTTATCCCATTGACGTAGAAGGAGACGGGCCTCTTCTAACAGTGCTGACCGCTGCCCTGCAGTGGGGCATTGCCCTCTCTGAACATGTGGAATTACCTGACAAATGGCATCATCTTTTAGCTGGAGTTGACGCCAGGCAGTGGTCCCCATGGCTGGCAGGGCTGTCTGATCAGTCAAGGGGTTTAGCTCACATGGTACAATCTGTTCGGAGTCCGTGATACTCTCTATCAGGGCCGGGTCTCCACCTGAATCTTGAGGGGTTGAATCTCCGGGGTGTACATTGTGCCGTTGACAAACAGCCTGGAAAACATCTTCTGAGCACACAACATCATTACCACCTTGTTCCAGTCGTTCACGGAGTCGACGTAGCTTTTCCTCTATAGATTGTGACTCATCATCTGCGTATGGGGGTGGCTGAGGTCTTCTAGACAAACCATCTGCGTCGGCATTACTTTTACCTGGGCGATACTTTATAACGAAATTGTAATTCGCTAGGGCTGCCAACCATCGGTGTCCAGTGGCGTCTAGTTTCGCAGTAGTCAATACGTACGTCAGTGGATTGTTATCGGTGAGGACTGTGAATTTTCCTCCATACAAGTAGTCGCGGAACTTTTCCGTAACAGCCCATTTCAGTGCCAAAAATTCCCACTTGTAGGCTGGGTAGTTAAGTTCGGATTTTGAAAGTCCGCGGCTAGCGTACGCGATGACATGGGGTCGGCCGTCGTCTCCTTCTTGGTAGAGAGCGGCACCGAGCCCGGTCCCACTTGCATCGGTGTGGACGATAAATGGCCGGTCGTAATCCACGAACCCTAGCACGGGGGCAGAAGTTAGTTTCTGTACGATAGCATCGAACGACGCCTGGCAAGCCGGACTCCAGAGATCACCAAAGGGCTCGTTGGGACTGCGAAGCTTTAGGTGTAGTTTCTTCTTCGGTGGGTGTTTCTTCTGTTTCGTGCCAAACCGCCGTTTCGTCAAGTCACAACCTGCAGTCAATTCATTCAGTGGTTTCGCTATAGAAGAATAACCCTCAACAAAGCGACGGTAATAACCGGTGAAACCAAGGAATGATTTTAATTCTCTGGCTGTGTTGGGGACGGGCCACGAATTCACCGCTTCGATCTTGCAGGGGTCGGTACTAACACCGTCAGCAGAAATAACATGGCCAAGGCACTTCACAGACGACTGGAAAAACTTGCACTTGCTAGGACTGAGTTTGAGGTCAAACTGACGGAGACGGTCAAGCACTTGAATGAGTTTAGCCTCGTGTTCTTCAGCGGTCCTCGCAAACACAATGATGTCATCTAAGTAAACAAAGACACCGTTATGATGGAGATCCCCCATGCATTTTTCCATGAGACGCTGGAAAGTTGCAGGGGCGTTGGTGATGCCTTGGGGCATACGATTAAACTCATAGAACCCAAGCGGACACCAGAAAGCGGTTTTATGCTTATCCTCCTCTGCCATCTCGATCTGGTAGTACCCCGACTTCAAATCTAAGCAGGAAAACCACTTGGCACCATTCATCGCGTGTAAGGTATCTTCGATCTTGGGTATCGAGTACTGGTCTCGTATAGTGCGGCCGTTCAATTTCCGATAGTCAATACAAAGTCGGAGGTCCCCATTCTTCTTTCTTACTAGGACTATTGGTGAGGCAAACTGGCTGGCTGACTCTCGGACGATACCCTTTTCTTGCAGTTCCCTTAGGTGCTGACGGGCATCAGCATAATCTGCTGGGGGTATGCGGCGGCACCCCTCGCGGAAAGGCGTCTCATCAGACAGACTGATAGTGTGCTTAACAGCCGACGTGCACCAAATATCCAAGTCGTCTTTGGAGAATACGTCAGAACGGCTACGGAGCAATTCAGTAACTCGCCTAATATCATCTGTGGGGAGAGGGGAACCTTCAAAGTCAATGTTAATGTTCTCATCGTTGGATGTATTTACAGATGGAGACATCATAGCTGCTTCTTGTGCATCAAATGGTACCTTCTCCGCAATGCTGAACGCCGAGGCAAGGCGACATCGGGCAGGGATTAACACATTTTGGCAAGACTTATTGGTGAGGATCACTCTTGTTTTTGCCATTCTGCGAGCGGGCAACTCGACCAGGCTGGTTTTCAGCTCAACACCATCGGGGAGCTGGGATGTATCCTCCTTTTCGATGAGAACTTCACACTTGGACCGAGAACGATTATTCACGAGCGTAGCTATTTCAACCTCTTCACCTGGCTTGATTGCTGTGAGTTTTAGAGACTTAACTGGCCCAAGACTACCGGCATGGTTCACACTGGCGGAGGTTTTGTAAACTTGTGCCCACGCACTGTCAACTGGAATTTTTCGCAGGAACTTTCTTCCGCCTTTCTGCCGACAAACCAGCACCATTTCCCGCACTACACTGGTGTTAGTCCCTACGAGCAGGGGGACGTCATCGGTTCCCTGACGGTCTGGACATACAAGGGCGAGGGTCGTGACTTCTCGTTGGGTCCCGGCGGAGTTGGCTGGAAATTTCAAGTTCAGTTCTACAAAGCCCGTATACGGCACTGGCTGGCCAGCGGCGCCTATCACCGCAAGGTGCGATAGGGGTTGCAGCTGACGATGTGGAAGATGGCGGGCATGGTAGGAAGCAGTTAAGCACGTGACCTGCGACCCGGTGTCAAGGAGGCATCTGGATAGTTGGCCATCGATGAAGACAGGGGTGACGGCCTGATCACCGACAACACCATGAGGAACATCAGAAGAAGTTCTCTGACACCGCGCCGCAGAACGTGGACGTCTCACTGGACCCTTAGATGAGTTCGGGACGGCTGTTCGGGCCTCTACAGCTGCCCGTTTCCGTTTCCCGAGCCCTTGGACTCTTCTAGACGCGACATCATTTTCTCCTGTACCAGTGTCGGATTCTTTTTATTGGAGCAGGCGTCCATCCGGTGCCCATCCTCTCCGCAGTTGTAACAAAATATGGATCTTTTGGTGTACCGGCGGGGAGTTGCTGATGCCCGGTCCCTAGGTGCGTTATTCTGTTGACTCTTGAACAGTCCGTCCAATCGGCGGTGCAAACGGTCAACGGTTTGTCGCAACTCTGCAACCTCACCGCCGTCTTGTGATGCTGGACTGGGGACCGTCTTTGGACCTAGGTTGGCATCTGTTGCAGTCTGGGCTAAGGCAACCACTCGTTTGGCTGGTTTGGCTGTCACCTTCCTCCGGTCTGACTTCTCCTCCAACAAGGCCTCTGCAGCTCGCACCTCGTGTAGAAGAAGAACCATGCTGAGTGGGTTGTCCTTCTTAGACCTCAGCTGAAGCATGTTTAAGAGTGTCTCGTTATACAGACACCCACGCTGAAACTGACTACAGAGGACCTTATCGGAGTCGTCATCGTGGATGCCGTCCATCTCAACCACCTGTGTTAGGAGCGCATACAATCGAAGAAGATAGTCGGATGCCTTCTCCTCCTCCTTCTGGTAAGTACACCGAAACGTGGTCAATAGCTCGTCGCCGTCGGCAGTGGGACCATATGCCCTGCAGAGACAGTTCAAATAATCTTGCGCCGAACTCCAATCAGGTACGGCCCAGATGACGTCTAGAGCTGGTGGGACCAATGCTTCTGTAATCCGACTCTTCTTTTCACCATCCGGAACGCTTTCGTCTCTCAAGAGTTGGCGTGCTAAACGTCGCCAATTTTCGAAGTCAAGCTCACCAGAGGGGACAGGGAACTTCCCTGAAAACAACCTCAGCCGGCGATATGACCTGCTCGGGACTTTGTCAACGACATGGACCACTTTCGGCTTAACACCCCCACTATATGTTATGGCTTCGTCTGCCTTAGCTTCTTCCGAAACTAACCCAAGGGGCTTTAAATCATCTATAGTCTTGTCATGAAGGGACAAAAATTCCTTAAAGGCCTCTGAAAATTCCATCGTGCTCAATTGATACAGAAATACCACGACAATATGATATTAAATTAGGAGAACAAGATAGAAGGAATAGTAATGGGGAAAAAAGGAACCAACAAAGGAATATGAAATATACAAAAATTCAAATTCAAAGGCAAAATGGCAATCAACAATCAACAATATGGAAGAAAGGGAAAGGTTAGCACAAAATAGTCCGTCAGGAATGAATCAACAACAATATATCTAAGATCAACTTTAAAAGAGCTTCTGTCAAAAGATTTGTAATGTTTCCCTTTATAGGCAAAAAAATCAAAGAGCAGCAAGTTTCTAGAAGAACAACATGAATGGCGAAGAGTCTACAAGGGAAACAATTTGGAAAATTGAGCAAATCCGAGCGGTGCCTCCAATTTTGTCACAGGTATTACCCGAGTTTTGTCCGAGTCCTGCGGGGGTTCGTTTATAAATAAGGATGTTGCTCATGGTAAAGAAATCACACAGACAGCGAAATTTAGTTGATCCCTTTCTTACAGGACAACAATATTGTTATTGAAACATTCCCTTCAGCTAATAAAAATTCAGGGTCCGTCAACAGTAATTGGTCGGGGGAACGTTATCAAATAGTAAAAATATTCAAGGTGTTATAACTTCAATGGTTTAAAATGGGGAGCCAGAATATCGGCAATCGACTCAACGACTCAAAATTTAGCATTCACGCGAGAGGGAAAAGAGCCAACAAATCAGTCGCAAAAGAGGAAAAAATGAATCAATGAAGTACCAATTGGAACTCCATATCAAAAAAACTCACTAGTTGTGAGTACGGGAAAAACAAACAGAATTTGATGCGAATGCAAAGAAAAGAGGATTAGACCACTGAGGTATTAACACGCGGGAATACCATCGAGAACACAATCAAGGCAACATTCAAAATTGACAATGTAAAAGATCTTAAATTCTACATTGGCTTAATTTCACTCGACCTAATCCTGATAAGAAGTCGCAAAGAGAATTTCAAGGAAAACACATATCTCTCAACTGAGAGAGACGTTGTAATAAAATTCAACAAAAGATGCCAACAGCATACATTTTGGGGTAGGAAAAACAATATTAAGCCAATGGAGAAAATAATCACAACAAAATAATCAAGGTAATAAGTAAGTGTGGATCTTAGCTGGTTTGGGCACTCTACTTGGGGCTTGCGTACGGCGTGGAAGCGGCGACACGACTCAGATGGGCTCCGGGTCCAAAACAGTCAGCGACGTCGAGACAGGCTCCAAGGAGTGCCGTCAGTCCAGGAAAGGGGTGGTGAGAAACGGGCCAGGTGGAGAGGTGAACCGGGTCAACTCCCCAAAGCGAGACCTGGTGGACTTGTGTTCTGTATCAACAGAGCACGTGGTAGATGGATGCGAGAAGAGGTTTTAGGAACGGAAAACTTAGGGAAGTATCTGACGCGTTCCTAAAACTATGTGACTATTCGGAAAAGTGCAATTTGGGGCACTTTGGGAGTACGATCTTCTCGCATCGAGGTCTTGTTCGCTTCTGAATTATCGAGGATCAACATATTTGTATACAGAACTAAAAATCTAAAAGCAATATCTCTAACTAAAATATGAAACGCTTTAAAGAATGCTTACAACAAAGAAAGAGGTCAAACTGCATATCCTTTTAGGATGTTCGCCCAGAACACAGTTTCAATGAAATGATACTTCCAATACTATCGGGAAATCAATGAAATACAAAACCGAACATGATAATTTCGGTCAATAAATTATAGAAACTCAACACTCGAACTGTGCGTGATGGTTACAAGAAGAAAGTAAGAGTAGACGAGCGAATATGGACTATATACATAATGAATAATCAAAATTCAGCATGGCTGCTGCATTGGCTAACTTCGGTGGTGTTCACCCAGAACAATATTCAACGGTAAAGCATAATCTCAAATCACGGAAACATAATAACACAACAAAATCGATAGAGTAAGGAAAATCTAAGCAATGAAAATGACTTGTGCACGTGTGTACGTCTGAAGGTCATTGAGGGCAAGGGCACTATTGTTTATATGCTCGACAACAAACAGTCGTATACATTGCATAGTCTATTGAATGGAATGTGTGACCAGTGGCCGCACACAACTGGTTACACACAGTACGGTACTTACGTGAGGGGTTTTCTAAGGACAAAAACAATAGCCATAACCTAGCCAGAGGTTATACATACGTGCACACGTCTACATACATCAAACAATAATAATATCGCAACTATCTTAATGGGTGATTGATCAGAGATGGTCGGATATTACCCAACCTAAATTATAGATTAGAAGCAAATTGCTAATGAACGGCTATAGCAACGTGCGCGGCCTCTTCATATCACATCTTATAGTAAAAAGTTGGAACGGATGTGATGGTCATCATGGTTTGGGAAAGCTACTCTCTTATTTCCAAAGAGTGAAAATTCACTCTACAGTCTGAAACTAGGGATTTAGAGAGTACTAGAATTGCTGATAATAGAATGTAAGAGGCCAGCCGCGATTCATAAAATATAGCAACCAAACACTTGGAAGTTTGACTGAGTACTTTTTCATGCACGATAGCCAACAGGACAAAATCACATCAACGTTATTTACAATAATATACAAGATAAAACATATCTCAAACAACGAGTGGTCTAGTGTAAATTCATAATTAGATCGTCCTTTCCATCTTGAGTTTGTCTCTAATAGTAAAGCAACGTCATACATCACAATCACCCAATAAATGTGCGCAAAGTAAATTTATACAGAGAATAATTAATAGTAGCTTACCTGTATCAACAGAGCACGTGGTAGATGGATGCGAGAAGAGGTTTTAGGAACGGAAAACTTAGGGAAGTATCTGACGCGTTCCTAAAACTATGTGACTATTCGGAAAAGTGCAATTTGGGGCACTTTGGGAGTACGATCTTCTCGCATCGAGGTCTTGTTCGCTTCTGAGGGGCTCGAAGCAAGACGGGGGATAAAGTCATGCCGAAACACGCGCTCGGAAAGGCTTGGGGGAAAATTTTCATTGGTCGGAAAACTAAAACAATGAGGTAATTAACCTTCCGATTGCTTAGAACCAATCAGAAAAGGAATAGGGGACTAAAATTCTTCAGGGTGCGTGAACATCTAAGGAATTGACCAATCTGGTCCCATGTCTGTGCCACGTTGTACAGCGTGGCCAAACTTTCCGCCACCTAAGCAACAAGATTGCAATGCTTGCATTTTAGGTTTTTATGCAAGCGCGAAAAACTGTCCTTGGCGCTAGGAATTGACCAATCTGGTCCCATGTTCGTGCCATGTTGTCCAGCGTGGCCAAACTTTCCAAACTTAACACTAAAATCTGCAGAGTTGCAAAAGGGGGGCTTTATGTAAGTGTAACATGTACCCTTGGGCAGCTCCGGAATTGCCAACGTGGCTAAGATGCAGCGGTGAGAGTGAAACATTCACAAACATTTGTCGGACTAAAGTTTGTACAAGAATATTCAAAATTTAACAGGGTCCGACATATGTATTAGGGCCTCTTAATTGGGCCCTATAATTTCTGGCCCCTTAATTGGGTCATATGGTTCCTTTTCCCCAATTCCCCTCCCATTTCCCTTTTCCTCTTTCCCCCCAAATTTTCATTTCTTTTTTTGTCTTATAAGAAACAGTGGTACAAGCCGGTTTTCTCCAGAGTTGTATGTAAACATGTATTTCTTGGACCCCTACCTGAAAGTGGAGTGACCCCTGGACCATGAGGTTGCAGTGGTTGGGGCTGGTGTTGTGCATGCCTAAGTGCTGTATCAACATTGATTCCAACCACTGCCTCCTCGTCTTTCTCCTTTCAGGTAAGAAATGTTCCTCTATTTCTGGCATAATTTGCAGATTGAAGTACTCTGATGGTAAATTAGACTATTTAGTTCACTTGTTTTAAAGTTTGTTTCTTTTGGGTTTGGAGAAAGTTTTTTTTTTTTTACTATTTTATTGTCAGCTGTTTCACAGCATTGTTCAACTTTTCCAGTATGTGTAACACTATGGTCACTCTGGGCCAAAATCGACCATATTCTGGTCTGGAGTGGGGATTTATTTCTTGATTTTTCTTGGGAACCATATGTTATTTTGCTTAGATAACTCTAGTTTCGGAAAGGTTATAATGTATAGATTACTTTCCTGGTGGTTTTTGTATAATAGTTATTCTTTTATAATACGTCACACAATCCACAAGGGAAACTGACTAGGTAAATTTGAATACATTTCCAATGTGAACAAAGAAACTGGCACGAGCGGGATTCGAACCTGCGACCTCCGGGTTACCGTACCGGCGCTCTACCAACTGAGCTATCTTGCCCTATGTTGGCGGTCTCCCAAATTGTCAGTATCTTTGTTCGAGTGGGCGCTAGTCAGAAGTCATAAACCCAGAATGCCGTGTATCGTAAAATTGGGTGTGATCCCTGGCTACACGGCATTCTGGGTTTATGACTTCTGACTAGCGCCCACTCGAACAAAGATACTGACAATTTGGGAGACCGCCAACATAGGGCAAGATAGCTCAGTTGGTAGAGCGCCGGTACGGTAACCCGGAGGTCGCAGGTTCGAATCCCGCTCGTGCCAGTTTCTTTGTTCACATTGGAAATGTATTCAAATTTACCTAGTCAGTTTCCCTTGTGGATTGTGTGACGTATTATAAATTAAAAAGTCGTATCCTCATTGAGTGATCTCCACAATGTCGCTTCCCAGGTTGTATCGTAAAATTGGGTGTGATCCCTGGCTACACGGCATTCTGGGTTTATGACTTCTGACTAGCGCCCACTCGAACAAAGATACTGACAATTTGGGAGACCGCCAACATAGGGCAAGATAGCTCAGTTGGTAGAGCGCCGGTACGGTAACCCGGAGGTCGCAGGTTCGAATCCCGCTCGTGCCAGTTTCTTTGTTCACATTGGAAATGTATTCAAATTTACCTAGTCAGTTTCCCTTGTGGATTGTGTGACGTATTATAAATTAAAAAGTCGTATCCTCATTGAGTGATCTCCACAATGTCGCTTCCCAGGTTGTATCGTAAAATTGGGTGTGATCCCTGGCTACACGGCATTCTGGGTTTATGACTTCTGACTAGCGCCCACTCGAACAAAGATACTGACAATTTGGGAGACCGCCAACATAGGGCAAGATAGCTCAGTTGGTAGAGCGCCGGTACGGTAACCCGGAGGTCGCAGGTTCGAATCCCGCTCGTGCCAGTTTCTTTGTTCACATTGGAAATGTATTCAAATTTACCTAGTCAGTTTCCCTTGTGGATTGTGTGACGTATTATAAATTAAAAAGTCGTATCCTCATTGAGTGATCTCCACAATGTCGCTTCCCAGGTTGTATCGTAAAATTGGGTGTGATCCCTGGCTACACGGCATTCTGGGTTTATGACTTCTGACTAGCGCCCACTCGAACAAAGATACTGACAATTTGGGAGACCGCCAACATAGGGCAAGATAGCTCAGTTGGTAGAGCGCCGGTACGGTAACCCGGAGGTCGCAGGTTCGAATCCCGCTCGTGCCAGTTTCTTTGTTCACATTGGAAATGTATTCAAATTTACCTAGTCAGTTTCCCTTGTGGATTGTGTGACGTATTATAAATTAAAAAGTCGTATCCTCATTGAGTGATCTCCACAATGTCGCTTCCCAGGTTGTATCGTAAAATTGGGTGTGATCCCTGGCTACACGGCATTCTGGGTTTATGACTTCTGACTAGCGCCCACTCGAACAAAGATACTGACAATTTGGGAGACCGCCAACATAGGGCAAGATAGCTCAGTTGGTAGAGCGCCGGTACGGTAACCCGGAGGTCGCAGGTTCGAATCCCGCTCGTGCCAGTTTCTTTGTTCACATTGGAAATGTATTCAAATTTACCTAGTCAGTTTCCCTTGTGGATTGTGTGACGTATTATAAATTAAAAAGTCGTATCCTCATTGAGTGATCTCCACAATGTCGCTTCCCAGGTTGTATCGTAAAATTGGGTGTGATCCCTGGCTACACGGCATTCTGGGTTTATGACTTCTGACTAGCGCCCACTCGAACAAAGATACTGACAATTTGGGAGACCGCCAACATAGGGCAAGATAGCTCAGTTGGTAGAGCGCCGGTACGGTAACCCGGAGGTCGCAGGTTCGAATCCCGCTCGTGCCAGTTTCTTTGTTCACATTGGAAATGTATTCAAATTTACCTAGTCAGTTTCCCTTGTGGATTGTGTGACGTATTATAAATTAAAAAGTCGTATCCTCATTGAGTGATCTCCACAATGTCGCTTCCCAGGTTGTATCGTAAAATTGGGTGTGATCCCTGGCTACACGGCATTCTGGGTTTATGACTTCTGACTAGCGCCCACTCGAACAAAGATACTGACAATTTGGGAGACCGCCAACATAGGGCAAGATAGCTCAGTTGGTAGAGCGCCGGTACGGTAACCCGGAGGTCGCAGGTTCGAATCCCGCTCGTGCCAGTTTCTTTGTTCACATTGGAAATGTATTCAAATTTACCTAGTCAGTTTCCCTTGTGGATTGTGTGACGTATTATAAATTAAAAAGTCGTATCCTCATTGAGTGATCTCCACAATGTCGCTTCCCAGGTTGTATCGTAAAATTGGGTGTGATCCCTGGCTACACGGCATTCTGGGTTTATGACTTCTGACTAGCGCCCACTCGAACAAAGATACTGACAATTTGGGAGACCGCCAACATAGGGCAAGATAGCTCAGTTGGTAGAGCGCCGGTACGGTAACCCGGAGGTCGCAGGTTCGAATCCCGCTCGTGCCAGTTTCTTTGTTCACATTGGAAATGTATTCAAATTTACCTAGTCAGTTTCCCTTGTGGATTGTGTGACGTATTATAAATTAAAAAGTCGTATCCTCATTGAGTGATCTCCACAATGTCGCTTCCCAGGTTGTATCGTAAAATTGGGTGTGATCCCTGGCTACACGGCATTCTGGGTTTATGACTTCTGACTAGCGCCCACTCGAACAAAGATACTGACAATTTGGGAGACCGCCAACATAGGGCAAGATAGCTCAGTTGGTAGAGCGCCGGTACGGTAACCCGGAGGTCGCAGGTTCGAATCCCGCTCGTGCCAGTTTCTTTGTTCACATTGGAAATGTATTCAAATTTACCTAGTCAGTTTCCCTTGTGGATTGTGTGACGTATTATAAATTAAAAAGTCGTATCCTCATTGAGTGATCTCCACAATGTCGCTTCCCAGGTTGTATCGTAAAATTGGGTGTGATCCCTGGCTACACGGCATTCTGGGTTTATGACTTCTGACTAGCGCCCACTCGAACAAAGATACTGACAATTTGGGAGACCGCCAACATAGGGCAAGATAGCTCAGTTGGTAGAGCGCCGGTACGGTAACCCGGAGGTCGCAGGTTCGAATCCCGCTCGTGCCAGTTTCTTTGTTCACATTGGAAATGTATTCAAATTTACCTAGTCAGTTTCCCTTGTGGATTGTGTGACGTATTATAAATTAAAAAGTCGTATCCTCATTGAGTGATCTCCACAATGTCGCTTCCCAGGTTGTATCGTAAAATTGGGTGTGATCCCTGGCTACACGGCATTCTGGGTTTATGACTTCTGACTAGCGCCCACTCGAACAAAGATACTGACAATTTGGGAGACCGCCAACATAGGGCAAGATAGCTCAGTTGGTAGAGCGCCGGTACGGTAACCCGGAGGTCGCAGGTTCGAATCCCGCTCGTGCCAGTTTCTTTGTTCACATTGGAAATGTATTCAAATTTACCTAGTCAGTTTCCCTTGTGGATTGTGTGACGTATTATAAATTAAAAAGTCGTATCCTCATTGAGTGATCTCCACAATGTCGCTTCCCAGGTTGTATCGTAAAATTGGGTGTGATCCCTGGCTACACGGCATTCTGGGTTTATGACTTCTGACTAGCGCCCACTCGAACAAAGATACTGACAATTTGGGAGACCGCCAACATAGGGCAAGATAGCTCAGTTGGTAGAGCGCCGGTACGGTAACCCGGAGGTCGCAGGTTCGAATCCCGCTCGTGCCAGTTTCTTTGTTCACATTGGAAATGTATTCAAATTTACCTAGTCAGTTTCCCTTGTGGATTGTGTGACGTATTATAAATTAAAAAGTCGTATCCTCATTGAGTGATCTCCACAATGTCGCTTCCCAGGTTGTATCGTAAAATTGGGTGTGATCCCTGGCTACACGGCATTCTGGGTTTATGACTTCTGACTAGCGCCCACTCGAACAAAGATACTGACAATTTGGGAGACCGCCAACATAGGGCAAGATAGCTCAGTTGGTAGAGCGCCGGTACGGTAACCCGGAGGTCGCAGGTTCGAATCCCGCTCGTGCCAGTTTCTTTGTTCACATTGGAAATGTATTCAAATTTACCTAGTCAGTTTCCCTTGTGGATTGTGTGACGTATTATAAATTAAAAAGTCGTATCCTCATTGAGTGATCTCCACAATGTCGCTTCCCAGGTTGTATCGTAAAATTGGGTGTGATCCCTGGCTACACGGCATTCTGGGTTTATGACTTCTGACTAGCGCCCACTCGAACAAAGATACTGACAATTTGGGAGACCGCCAACATAGGGCAAGATAGCTCAGTTGGTAGAGCGCCGGTACGGTAACCCGGAGGTCGCAGGTTCGAATCCCGCTCGTGCCAGTTTCTTTGTTCACATTGGAAATGTATTCAAATTTACCTAGTCAGTTTCCCTTGTGGATTGTGTGACGTATTATAAATTAAAAAGTCGTATCCTCATTGAGTGATCTCCACAATGTCGCTTCCCAGGTTGTATCGTAAAATTGGGTGTGATCCCTGGCTACACGGCATTCTGGGTTTATGACTTCTGACTAGCGCCCACTCGAACAAAGATACTGACAATTTGGGAGACCGCCAACATAGGGCAAGATAGCTCAGTTGGTAGAGCGCCGGTACGGTAACCCGGAGGTCGCAGGTTCGAATCCCGCTCGTGCCAGTTTCTTTGTTCACATTGGAAAGTTATTCTTTTAGTTTGAGTATTTTGAGTAGAGAATTTTGCTATTCGTTCTGATTTTCTTTTCTCAACTTTAAGCATGGTTTAAGGCCACTGGTAGGTACATGTAGAGCACATGGCCCAGTCCCTGGGTGGACATACCAGACCAATTAACATGTAGCCTTGGGGCTTGGGGTAGCTAGTAGCCAGGCTAGCCTGGGCAGTATGTCTCTGACTGTGGGTAATCAGTTACTTCCCTTTTGTTTGTTTGAACTAGAGGCAGGTGCCAGGCTAGGCAGTCTGGATTGTTTATTGGGGAAGTTGAAGTCACTTTTCCAGCGTTTATAGTAGAGATCTTATGTTTTCTTTTGTGGACTGAGTTAGGGCCAGAAATAGCCCATAGTCCAGAAGTGTTTTTTATCATTCTTGTACTGTAGAAGAGGCTCCATCTTAAATTAGCCTTGCCAAATCCTGGCTGGAGTTTATGGATATCTTGAGGTTGTTTTCGTGTGTAATGAAATTCAGTTGCTTTTTTTTTGTTTTATCCTTACACTTATACTTCAATTCATATCTGTAATTGTCTTTATGTTTCAAAGATTTAGGTTTTCATTTTTTAGGATATTTGCAGGAAGTTAATTTGATTTGTGTTGATTGGGATTTGTTGACTGTGATTTTGTTGTTTTATATGTATTAAAAGTGCTGTATCAACATTGTTTCCAACCACTGCCTCCTATTACGGACGGATACGTAAATGACCTACAGAACTACGTATCCTCCCAAAATCACTGGAATGAATAATTATTGGCTATCGGTAGCGTATCCGAGTATGCAATTGGTCAGTGATGGTCCCGCTTATCACAAGTAGGAGCGCTTGGCAATTTCCATAATAATGAGAGGCACACGTAATTACTGACAGAAGAAATAAAGATGGAGAGGTCCCCAACTCTCGCTAGCCACCTGGAAATGTCCATAATAATACTCTTGTGATAGTGTATGGAAGGATAACTTCATCATTGTTATCACTGGAGATGGTTTTCACCGCGTCTATTCCTTTTAATCTTTTACAAGCCAGATGTGATTTAGTATCGCCAAGTACAGTAAACTTTGACTGTATCGCCACGATGGCAGACAGAGCAGTTGCAAGGGGTCGCTTTGTAATGAGTGACCAAGAGAAGAGAGTAATTCGTAGAGGATGGCTGGTACACAGAAATAACTATGTCCGCTTGTTGGTTTATGTTAGGGAGCACATACCACAGCACTTGCAGCACATATATGCTGGGAGAAGAGACGCAGCCCTTCGTCGACGAATACGTGATTTTGCTACACGTGAATTACAAGAGTAAGTTTTCTAGCCTCATACGCGACACAACAATTCGTCTGGGAAGTTGCCACTGCAGTTTTGGATATTAATAATATTCTGCATTACAATTTTAGCGCAGTTGAAGAAAGGGCCCAGGAGATGCGACACGCGGGGAGGCCAGTAGCACCGTGGCGACGTGTTGATGAGGCACCAAATGCTGGACGACGAACTAAATCCCGCCCCACCACCGGAAGAACAAGTAGAAGATCCACCGGACAATTTACCAGCTCCTAGACCGCCTTCACCACCTCTTGAGAATGAGTTATTGGTCGCCCCACCCATCCTTCTGCCCGAAGAACCTCAAGTTGGCAATGACGGTGATGTAGAAGTAGGTGTCCGAAGGCGGATACCGCTATATGGCAACTAGCAAGGCGAAATCAGGAGCGCTACGCAGACTTGTTGGACGCACATGAGAGGCGTATGGAAAGGGTGGAGCGCATCCTTGATGCAATTGAGGATGCTTTATAGGGTTATAAAAGTATATCGTTGGATATGCATATGTCGGACTTTTTGGTTTTTATTTTCAGAAATGCTGATTTTAAAGAAGAAAAAACGAACATGGTTACTGTTTTTTTTATTAAACTTTCCAGCTCCGTACAGCATTATCCCGTTTTATTGTCAAACGTTTTTCAAACACAACTAGGAAAAATCCTTGACCGACCTTGGCCAAGGTGCTATAACCATGTATGTTGTTGCGAAATTCTAATCATATTTTCAGGATCATGAGAAAGCAATACAAGTCTTGTTTGTATACAAATCCACTGAATCTCTTTATGCCGTTAAATTTTTCATAGACAAGTAGACAACCCTTGTAATTCTTTAGAATAATTTATCCAGATAACCAGCCGCCTAGGCTACATCATAAACACTAGTTCATTGTTTTGAAATTCGGGTTAAAAGTACAATGGCTAATGTGAAACACCGTGAAAAACAAGAGGGCAGTTTGTCATTAATTAACACAAATTAATCTTAGCAATACTGTATCCATTAAGCCACCGGGCCTTAAAAGAGGCTGTACCATCTTATCGAAGTTGGCTGTAAAATGTAATATGGCGCTGAGCCAGACAAACGCACACATCAGCAATTAAGCAAAACATGTCCCGACTGTTTCTGTACCTCCCTTGCAAAATTCTGTAAGTCTTCAGGTGCCGGATAGTGTGCTCGATGGAAACTCGATAAGACGCATGTTCCTTATTAAAAATCATCCGTCTGCCCCTCTCATCTTCATCTCCACGAAGTTGGTGTGCCTTCCAAGGAGTCAGCAGTGGATCTTCGTGTGGATAGATTCCATCGGCCAGGAGGTAGGCGCCCCGGGGAAGATGCAGCATCCTCTGGTGTCCAATATCCGGTAGCAGGCGAAACTGGGTGGCATCATTGGTGTGTCCGAGGAAGCCAGACTGTAAAGGAGCACCATCTATTTAAAATACAATTTGAAAAAAGTCGGATGCGGTGGAATCAAAAGTGAGTAGATGCCTGGCGAGGTTGAACTTGTTAGATGTGGATCTACCCCCAGAAAGATTAACAATCTGCTGTGAAATGCAGTTGGACAATTACTGATTCTGTACTGGAAGACAATGGTGGCATGGGTTATACACTGTTGCCCATAAAGTTGGAAGACAATATTTGTTTCCAATGATTCCAGTGGCGTCGCACGAGGCATAGCTAACTTCTGGGTCAAATTTGGTTGGAAATTGTACAGCCACTTCTGAAAACGTGGATTTATTGCATACAGACTTTAAGCAGGAAATGAAAAACACATATTTTTTCCATTTATTTAGCGCCAAACAAAGGGCCATGTTACGTAATGGAATGGAATGTAATGTAATGGACTGTTATGCATGAATGTATTTCACCTGGATAATTTTGACTCATGTAATCACTGCACCTGGTCAAAAGTGATTTATACTGACGTGTTTAAATATGAATAAACAGAGGAATGAGTCTGAAAACATATTCCAACTTTACGGGGAAGTGTACATTTAATACTACCAGTAATGGTACCGTATACTCACATGCAAAAACCGAATATTTCTCTTTGAGTCGGCAATAATCTGCGTTTGAAGGCAATGACGATGCCGGTGTCCGCTGTAATACAAGTGCTGATTTTCCTCTCGAATATACACTTCATGAAACGTGCCGTCGATGGTACCCACGCCATTAGGGAATGGCTCCCACACATTTCGCATTTCATTCCACTCCGCTTCGTCTGGCCAGACGATTCCACTGGTCAGTTTATTCCACAGAACCTCTGTGACAGACTAATTTGTTATCCTCAACGCGGTGCTCTCACTGACATCAAACAAAACCGACAGCGAATTAAAGTCCGGATATTTACGGAGCCAGATTAATGTCATTAGTAGTCGGTTCTGTTCATCTAGTAATGGGTTCCTTCCATTGCCCTCCCTCTCCTGAAGGTAAGTTCGTATGAACTCTAACAGCTGGCTAAAAGAGGCTACGGTCTCCCCAGTCTCTCGCCAAAAAGATCTAGGATGGTTCTGCAGAGTGCTGAAAACGTCCCTTCCTCGGAATTCAATTGTTGGCTGTGTGAATATCAGTTCGTAAAACCTTGGCGGTACAATGGGCACCATGGGTAAACCCACTCCCAAGATTGAGTATAATTCAACGATTTCTGTTTCGAATTGTCCATAATATGGCGGCGGCAAAGTACTCACTTCGGCCGTACAAACAGCAGCAACTTTTCGCAGCATGTCCATTTTGCAACAAATGCAGTCAACAGCAGTGGTCAATTGTCGGAGGACGTTGTCTGTAATGCTGTGGAATGGAAAGGGTGTTAAACAAGTAAGACACACCCACACACGCACACAGTCTCACTCCCATCATAGAAACCCTTTGTTAGAGCCCAGTAAGCGCCATCCAATCAGCATGCACATTGCGATACCTTATCGGGTACGTAACCTACGTATCCGTCTGTAATAGTTTTGCAATCTCCCTTCTCCTTTCAGCTCACCAACAATCTGAGGATCTCCGATCCCCTACCCCCCATTACATCTATACCAAATGTTTTGCTGCATTCTGAGGTTAGGGTTATGGTTGTGGTTGTGTTAAGGGGTTGTCATGATGCAACAATAATATTTTTAACGTTTTACAAAGTCTTGGTTAAAATCTTGACAGAGCAAGGAAACATGTCACTGGTATAAGCTAAGTCACCAGACGTGAGCACCGGTGCATTGAGGACCTTCACCTGCATTTTAACCCCCCCCCCCCCCCCCCTCAAAAATTAACAACAACACTAATATACACGATTAATATTACTCACCTGCCCAGATCAACTATAATGGTGCTCTGGTAATGATCTATTTTTAAGATTACGGGTGTAATCTAAGTGGTGGAATTCTACATTCTACAGTTTCCAGGGAGTCAACTTGTTGCCTACACAGGTATACAAAAATAAGAACATTGCATTGCCACAGATGTTCAATTTAAAAAATAATGATGAATACTATAGGTTTTCCCGGACGATTTCGCAAGATGTGCATAAATGGTTGTAAAACTTGAATTCAATTTCGCGCTGATTTTGAGAACGACGTATATCCGGGTTTCATTTTCGCAAAAACTAGCATTCGATTTCATTTTGTATCATTCAAATAAATTTATGTGCATAACGTTTCATTTAAACGATTACAAATACGTGATTAGGCTTTCGGTTTGACGTATGCGTGGCCGATTATTAAGAATGTGCAATCTATTTCGCAGCAAATCGATTCGTCATTGTTGCACGGCCTGAATTGAATATTCGTTTTCATTTGTTACAATTTAAATTCGCAAATTCTGCATCCAATTTAAATAAAGTTTATAGGCCTATACAATTCATGATACAACCTTAATTGATTAATTAATTAATTAACTAATCAATGTATTGTAGACCTAATGGATCATTATTGTGTTTGTTCTTTTTTTTATTGTTGGTGGTTCTTTGTCTTAATTGTATTTTAATGTCTTTCTGTATTTCTTAGAGTTCTCTCTCATTTTATCAGTTCGATTGTCTACCATTATTGGATATTTTAGGAGGCCTACCGGTATGTCAACTGTGAAATTTGGCTATATGATGCGACCGTGGCAAATGCTGAGCAAAGAAAGAACGATTTTCTTAAGCTTATTTTTGGTATGTTTCAAAAGACTATAAGACCACCTGGTTTATGTTACTTTTGTTAACAAATAAATGAATTCCAATGCTTGACCAGGGATGCATTAACAATAACAAAAAACCACTACGCGGGAAATCGGCTGCACATTTAGCGAAATAGATTGGTGATAAATTAAAAGGAAAACAGGATTGCGGATGTGCATTCGAATTCGCGCTAAAATGAATTATCAATTACTAATTCAGTGCACATTCGGGAAATCGTACGCTGATTTTTTACGTCTGAATGCACCTTTATGGAAATAGAATTATCAATTGTTAAATAGAAAACGGGATTGTGAACGTTCATTCTATTTCGCACGAAAACGAATGCATCTTTTACAAATTAATGTGCACATTTTCCGAAATCGTCCGGGAAAACCTATGTTTACAACATTCGTTATTTTCTTTCCATCACCTCATTCCACACCACACCACACCATCCCACACCAATATCGCCTTGTGCCATTAACCCATTTAATGCAATGATTGTATCATGTAAATTATTACTGTTACTATAGTGTCCAATTCATACTGTGAGTCTTTCTGTGCTAAAGCTAGGTCATTCAAACTTGAATCATGATGGGCTCTCAACTACAGGAAGTAAACATAAAAGAATGGTACAGACCATGTCATGAAATTTTGAATGAGATATGATACTGTACTAAACACTATATTATACACATAAAAATAGACTGCCAAGTCCCTAGTGCAGGTCTATGCCCCCCGAGGGACTGTGAGTGACCAGAAGAGGGTCATATTTCCCGAGGCCGAAGGTCCGAGGGGGCATAGACGTGCACTAGTGACAGAATTATGCTAGTCCAGCCATGTGTTTTATAACACACCTTTGTCCAAAATATGTCAGAAGTATATGTATTTTTGTTTTTATGATGAGCCTTGGCAACCTCCAGAGGGCGCTGCAACCAGTCACAATTGTTACGTACAGTGCCCGATCGGGCACTAACCCCAATTCCATGTACTAGCCTATACCGGTGAACCCCATGTGACAGTGTTTCAGCCAACCAGGATAAAGAACCAGCAAGAGGTGTTATAAATTTTAATACTGAATTGTAATGCTCCCTTTCGGAACCCCTCCCCTTTCGTGTCTGAATTCCCACCCTATGATCCATACCCTTTATTAGCACAAAAACTAACCATTAATTAATATGTACCATTTACCCATTCATTTCCCATTCAAACTCATATAGTTTCATATTCTATGATGGCAAATTTGGGGTCCAATTTGACCCCCCTAGTAGAGAGACCCCCGTGCAGCTGATTGATTTAGTTGTCCACCCTAGGGATGCTGCTTATGGACCATAGAATCCACCTAAATAGGACATCTGTTTATATCTCGACATGTCAGCACATCAAGAAATATCGGATTTTGCCCCCTAGGTAAATCGCAAGAAGAAAGATGCTTGGGAAGTTATCCTCGCCCAGCATTGGGCCAGATTTCCCACAACCAACCGAACATTGGGAGACCTAAAAAATAGGCTGTCCAAACTCAAATCTGAATCAAAGATGTCAATGGGGTTTCGCCTGTCTCTGAAAACACGTTCTCTGCGCATTGCACGGTTTAGTTGTGCAAGCTCAAGTATACGTCTGGCCATGTTCGCTGCTCGATGTGTAACCCACAAATGATTTAGTTGCCAACTAGTGACTTAGAGACACCCCAGATCAACTCTAACGTTAATAGCCACCTTAGCAACCAACTAAGCTTAGCAAACTTGTATGAATATCACTTAGCTTCCAACTAGGCTGAGCTGTCAACTAGGGGCCACTTATTTGGTTGCCAACTGGGCTTAGCAGTCTTTTATGAATATGGGCCCAGGACGCCACAAGCAAGCGCACAACTCGTTCTGGACGTCACGTTCACTGGCCTGCACACTACTCTCAGTTCGACTGTGGTTGAACATTGTATATATTTAATCGTTTCGTTCACTTTCTTACAGAAGCTCTTGGGAGGGGGGGGGGGGGGGGGGGGGGGGGCGATGTGGTGAGCATCGGGTGATCTTTGACCTGTACTGTAAATATTTTGTCACGAGTCGCGAAAGGACCAATCAACGTCCGACTTTCGCGGATCACTGGTAAACTGTATATTGCTTGTTTTACCGTGGACATTTCGTCGGTTCCTAAACCGTGCAACCTGTCATTCTTCCCTATTTTCTTAACGTGCCTTTTTGGAGTTTGGAGTTTCGCTAGTTATCATCGTCGTATTTCATTAATTCGTGGAGTTTTTAAGGAGTTATAAATTGTTCGTCGTCATCGTCCGCCCGTCATTGTCTTTGTGAACATTTCTACCTCGCATTTGGAAACCCAGATTCTTCAGAACAATTTGGGGGTGAGTTGACATTGACGTTGAAACTTGTGAACCCTAAAGGAGAAAGTTAAGGTTTTATTAATAATTGGATAATTGGGTATGGATGGAAGACTGAAACCGTCGTGATTATTCTTACATAGTGCTCTAATATTCAGCATTGCAATCAATCAGACCTAACTGATTCATCAGTATAGATTCTGCATGGCTGTCAATAACTGAATTTATTTAACTGGACTCGGAAATAAATGAAGTCGCGTGTTTAATGACGCTTAAACATTTTGCTTTTTGAATCGGTGGTTTACTTTATAAAGTGCACATGTTTTATTTATTGAGAAGATGACCCTTCTTGACTTGTCGCGATTTTCAACTCAAAGTATCCCAAATGTTGGGGAAATATTGGTGACTAACCATGATGGCTAATAAGAATTGTCTATTGAAAGACAAGATGAACACGTATTAAATAAAAAAATAGATGAAGTAGATACACAACTGCAAATAACTGGAACTAATACATTTAACCGTAAAGGAATTCAAACATTAAGTGGGATAATCAAAGGAAAGCAGTAAGATAATTGACGCGTAGATCTTGAAGGCAAAGGGTGCCACCTCCAGAAAAATAAACCCGACTTAAATGAATATAAGTAATCTTTCTTAGTTCTCAACTGGGCCCTTAACTCCATCTCTCTGGCGTGTGCACCACCTCATGTATCACTCTTGGTCGCCTTGTAAAATAACACGTTTAACAAGATAGATTCGAATGTAAAAATAAGATAAAAACATGTGTGATTACCAGGGTTAATAAAAATCATGATTTCTTTTTTAAAATAAAAAATATCAGATTTTTTTTATTTAATTCGGATTTTTTTAATTTAAATAGATTTCTTTATTTTTGTGTACTATTTGCATAAAACATTAACAATAAGTCAATTTAAATGACCACCATTGAAAGTCAAGTATAACCACACACAATTGTTCATGAAATCAGTACTGAAATCCCTTTAATTTATCATATTCTTTTCTAGAATACATATTTTGTCTTAAAATCTGTTACAGCAACATCCAAGTTGATAACAGGAAACCCCCCCCCCCCACTCTACACAACCATGGTGGAATAAAACTAATTAAGTTAATGCAGCCACCATAAATATCACTATGTTGTCATGTACAGTATGCTTTGTTTTCTTTTAAAGTATATTTTCTTAGAGTCAGAACAGATTGCATACAATGTACAAACCATTACCCTAATAACCCTAGGAGGGTTAAATGAATTGCAAATCAAACAATGTTAGGTTTAATAATCGGCTTCCGTCTCTGATCTTGTTTTCAATTATACAATCATGTTTATGTTCCCACATTACATTTAGCTTATGCGCCTATCAACTGTCCCCCCCCCCCGTGCCAACCCACCTCTGAGGTGGGGATTGTCACTTTTGAAGTGACAAAATCCCCACCTCTGAGGCAAAAATCTAGCGACAATCCCAACCTAAATGGGTGGGGACACCCCACCTTAAAGGGTGGGAATTATAATTTTGATGCTATCATGTATGATTTATGTTTTGAATAAAAAACGCCTTGCAAAAGGATCGAGGATGGGGAGGAGGGGGGGGGGGGCGGGGGGAGGGGAAATCAATTGATAGGCGCATTACATGCATTGAGTTTAACCATTGTACAGGGTATGCATTGTACACAAGATAAATGTAGTACACTGTTTCAGGAAACTGGCCTTGTACATCCATTCAGAGTGAGAAAAAGTGATTTAAAGTTAATAAAAGTCAGTTTCGAATAAACAGACATTGTTCTTACATTAAAAAATTGAAGAAATAAAAAAGAATCAAAACGTGATTTTTATTAGTGATTTTTTAAATTTGTTTCCATTGATTTAAATCATGATTTAAATCAATGATTTAAATCAATGATTTAAATCGAGTGATTTAAATCAAACAACCCTGGTGATTACTGAGAGAGACAAAGGCTAGCTTCGCTGTGATCCTTTGAAAATGCATGAACTACGGCACAAGTAACGTGGCATTTTTAATGTAAAGTTAATGTAGTAAAACGCCGTGAAACGAGGGGTGGGTAAAACACCAGATAATAATCAATTCGAGGAAACCAGACACGTAACTCTTCGCCCTTTCATTTATTATCCAGCCATCAGTAGCAAGTTAACAACCGAGAACAAAACACTTCGTTTTCCCTCACATTTTCGTCCAGTGCACCTCCATTTCTGTCCGCTCTCCTTTCTCCCTTAAGAAATCTATATCAATTGTATCAATCTCTCTGACCCGGTCACCCCTGCCAGCCTGCCCAGATACCAGGTTTATTTATAGCGCGATGATCTTATGCCCCTTTCCCACTTACACGATTTTTGCTACATATGTTATTGTCTCATTTCTCTGCGATTGTTCACCCACAACGATGCAAGCCATGCATTTGAATTGCCATGCCAAAATGTCGGAAATGCTAAGGAATGGTATTAAATCAGTTGACCACTGTTATTTTTTTTTGCCAAATGCTTGGACAAATTTAAATGCTCTTCGTTTGTGTAATTTGAATTTGAAGAGCGAACATTGATAGTTGAGTGCTGTATTTTCCGGATCGCGTGCTCGATAAACAAATTGTCAGCCGCATTTACTTTACTAAATGATGATCTCAAAAAGTAAGAAGTTTTAGATAAACCGTTGTGATCGTCGATAAGTGTTCGAACCGTCGAGGCCAGTTGCTATTTAGATGCGACGGTTAAACCCGCACATGCTTTCATCAGAGTGAGTGTTCGAACCGTCAAGGCCTGTTGTTATTTAGATGCGACGGTTAAACCCGCACATGCTTTCTTCAGAGTGAGTGTTCGAACCGTCAAGGCCTGTTGTTATTTAGATGCGACGGTTAACCCCGCACATGCTTTCTTCAGAGTGAGTGTTCGAACCGTCGAGGCCTGTTGCTATTTAGATGCGACGGTTGACCAGTACAGGCTTTCTTCAGAGTGAGTGTTCGAACCGTCGAGGCCTGTTGTTATTTAGATGCGACGGTTGACCCCGTACAGGCTTTCTTCAGAGTGAGTGTTCGAACCGTCGAGGCCTGTTGCTATTTAGATGCGACGGTTGACCCCGTACAGGCTTTCTTCAGAGTGAGTGTTCGAACCGTCGAGGCCTGTTGCTATTTAGATGCGACGGTTGACCAGTACAGGCTTTCTTCAGAGTAAGTGTTCGAACCGTCGAGGCCTGTTGCTATTTGGATGCGACGGTTAACCCGTACAGGCTTTCTTCAGAGTGAGTGTTCGAACCGTCGAGGCCTGTTGCTATTTGGATGCGACGGTTAACCCGTACAGGCTTTCTTCAGAGTGAGTGTTCGAACCGTCGAGGCCTGTTGTTATTTAGATGTGACGGTTGACCCCGTAATCAAAACGCATTTTACTTAAATTAATTGGTGTTTGTACTTTTATAGACACTTTTGTGTCTTTTATCCCACTTTGTGTCTTGTAAGTATATGGGCTGCTTTTTCACCTTAATTTACTAAATTTACCCATTTGCGGTGAAAACTGCAACTACCCAAACTTTGGGTAAGCCTATCTGAATAAACTCTCAGCCGATTATGTTCATATAGACTAACCCAAATTGTGGGTATATAGTTGCAGTTTTCACACATAATGGGGTAAAATCAACCCCTATACTTTGTGAGTGTTTACCTTCCGTGCAAGATTAATAATACTTAATTGTTACTAAACCGATTACAATTTATTGGCCCCTGGTTCCCTAGAGCGTCTTGCGTGTTTATATCTAGTTAAAACAAATTATATATCAAATTGGCGAACAAGTACAAACATAACGCATGTAAAATTGTCATACACTTTGTCATTGGGGGATATTCACATGCACAATAGGCCTAACTGGTTGAACGTGAAGCCTACGGCAAATCTGTATGATATGTTAACAGACAAAACTTGAGCTATATGTATTTTTCAGTCCCATCATCGTATTTCGTTTTAGTATTTATCTCGGTATGGAAAGTGTTTACTTCCTGTCTTCCCAAACACCACAAATTCCGTTAATTCGGGTATCAAGACAATGCCAGGGGCGGATCTAGGTTTTACCCAAGGGGGGGGGGGGGGGGGGGGGGTTACCCGAGGTGATTGGCCTACACACCCCAGCGTGCCGATTTTTCGACACCCGACACTGTTTTTTTTTTTTCTCAGCCTAAGGGGGGGGGGGGGGGGGGGGGGGTTTAAACCCCACCCCCCCCCCCCCCCCCCCCGTAGATCCGCCACTGAATGCTACTCAATACATGCACATTATGTTCTGTACTCCATGTTGTTAGGAGTGTGATGCCAGGCATGGTAAGTTAATGCAGCAAACACATTCCTGTAAGCGTTTCAGCCCCTAGACATTACTGTAGCGTACATGTACATGTACCTGTATTGCGTCCTGCTTTACAATAGAGCTGCGCGAAAAGGCCGCCCAAATAGAATTTGAATTATGATTGCATGCTGAATATGAAATTTCAGAACGGTTACTATCTCGCTAACGATTGGATGGGGCCGAAGTGGGCGGACGCTATTGTGCTGAACGATGTTTTGATTTGATAGGACACGTATAACGTCAACGGTGCAGTGGGAACCGTTTAAAACGAAAGAACACTATAATTATGCCTGTAATTTGTTTCCATTTTCGATGCTCACAGTTTCGGAAAATCGGAAATATCCACTTGCCAGAAGTGTATGCATTGTAGGCCAGTTTGGACTACATATGTATATGCATGGCGACGGCCCGACGCAGTTTGCTCTAATCAGTTGGACTTTTCTAGGCCCAAATGTTCCATAATCCGTCGTCTTTGGGTTATGTACAACTTCTTTGGGTATATTACTGAAGCCTGCAATAACACACCTGGCCGACATCTTCCATTTTACGTGTCAAAATATGCCTGTAATTTGTTTCCACTTTCGATGCTCACAGCTTCGGAAATATCCATTTGCCACTGTGCATTGTAGGCCAGTACTTGTACATGCATGGAGACGGCCCGACCCAGTTTGCTCTGTTCAGTCGGACTTTTGAGGACCAAATTTTCCACAATCCCTCGTCTTTGGGGAATGTACATCTTCTTTGTGTATATTACTGAAGCCTGCAACGGCACACCTGGCCGATATCTTGCATTTTACGTGTTAAAATATGCCTGTAAATTGTTTCCACTTTCGACGGTCACAGCTTCAGTCAGATATCTTTATTTGCCAGAAATGTCTGCAGTTCGAGGCCAGTTTGCACTACATTATCCCTACAAATAGGGCTGTAAATGGTTCCTTTTCAACTTATGTCTTTTTACGGTCACTATGATGATAGTAAAAGGACAAAAGTAAACAAAAAAGGAGCTATTTGCAGCCCTATTAGTTGAGTATGTGTGACCAACCAGATCGATATCTTGTGTACTTAATTGTTTGTATTAGTAAATAGCCTGCCTTGAATATAACTAATTATATTGTTGACAGTAGTTTGATTTATTCATCTTTTTGGTCAATACATCCACTAAATGTAAATGTACAATTGCAAATACATGTACTTATTGTGAGATTGTGAGATTGCCTGCAACATAATATTTGATATTTTTATTTTTTATAAATATACCTGTTACGGCTGTCGTTTTTTTTTTTATCGTTATAGTTGTCGCTCACGAAGTTAAGAAAAACATTTGAATAAAACAAATTACTTTATGGATGAAATTGTGTAATTGCTAAAAAGTGTATTATTTTAATTATTTAGGGTAATTTAATGTATTTTCAACAAAACCTTTTCCATCCAAGCAGACAGGTTCAATTACGCTAGAGCGCATTCAGTACATTGTACAGTTGGTCTGGGTACCACACTATGTGCATAAACTCGTGCATGATCGCACGGTCATTACAGTGTCCTATCGAGGTTTCTTGAGCATCCTTGAACTTTATCACAATGGTAAATTAGTTGATTGGTGTATTTTGTTTTCAGTATTTTCATTGTTGGAAGAATTGCTATGCATTTGAGGATTGCTGAATTTTAGTAGTAGTTTATCTCATTATACGTGGCAGTATTTAATTAAACACCCCGGACCCCCGGTTTTCGGGGAAACTTCCGCCAAGCTGCAGTGACATTGCAACATCAGGGATTTTCCGATTTGTGTGCAAACATGCAGGGAGTGTCTCACCACTAGTTTCCTGCTGGCATAAAAAATGGAGGGAGTTGAATGTACAGCGTCAGAGAGCATACTAACCAATCCTCTTCATGATATTCATTTTGCTGCCATATAGAATCGGAACCAGAGACCCGCAACATCCACGATGTTCGGTCGTTTGGTCATCAGCCAAGGCTACATGTCTATTAATCAGAATTGTATGATTGAGATGCTTTAATGCTATACAGAGCGTATTAGAAAGGTACTTCAAAACAATGACCTGTTATGTTAAACTTATGATCACTCTAAATATGATTGCATCCTAAATGGTGGTTCGTCAACCTTCTCTGCACCCTAACAATAGCAGTAATTAAGAACATGTTATTTATCAAAGATAAAATCATTTTAATAACTCAGTGACACTGCTTGTTGAGATCAGTATTGATTGTGGTATACTTAGTGACCCAATACAAGTTTATGTTCACATTGATTATCCAGCTAATAGATAGCATGAACATTTGTCATACCGAGCAAGATATAGGAGAAGGGGCACCCCCTCTTGTCCCTATACCCTATATACACACTCCAGACTATTGTTACCTAACACACCCCCCTAGATATCTGAAAGAAATTCCTGAGATTCCGGGAACACAATGACCAACACAAAAGAGAGGGGGGCGTTCCGCCTTCCCAATCTTGCTTTAAATGTAATTGATGGAATACAACATGCATTACCATAATGGCGCCAGTGCGATTTAGAAGTATGCAAATTACTTGGGAGCTAGTCCCCAAAGTTATGGCGCGAACGATATTAATCTTCAGCCTCAAATGTATACGCTTGAACGCTTACGGCCTGGAGGCTAGAGGCGAACAATAGACTACATACCTACTTATCGGATTAGTCGCCATTGTGATTATAGGGTTGGAAATCTTACTCTGGTGTGGATGACTGTGTATATTTGTCTCTTTGAGTGATTATAAAAGTATTTAATATTTCGAGTTGTTAAAATGTTGTTAAAACTGTTTAAACAACCCGCGTTGTTTAAGTGCCATGCTTAAACAACCATGTGCCCTGTTTAAGCAGGGCACATGAACCCTGTAACAGTCGTTTTCCTAGTCATCCACGCCGGAAAAATTTTCACAGTGCACAGGCGATTAGGTTGACCGGAGATTGCGCGTTAAGCCCGGGCCGCCCCACGCGAAAATCACCCTGCGATATTCAGCGGCAAAAAGCGCAACGTGGATGGTACCCCGAAGCACACGGTTAGTTGTTGGCACTCGTGTGGAAAGGAGCCCTGCTTAATTCCTTTGGCTTCATGTGACCATAATGGAATTGTATATCAAAGAGGTCACTTCGTTTAGACATCTTCATGAATAGACAGATCCATCAAGTCCCACCCCTTGACGTATTGACCAATCACAGCTGCAACTACACAACTGATGCGATGATGTGACTGGTCAATAGTACTCAATACGTGAAAGGCCAGGCTACGAGGAGTAAACGAGATTTCGTGCTCACGTGAATTATGGGACTGATGGGACGTGATTTGATACGTTAATTAACAGTCGGGCACGTGTGCGTTTGAAGCATGTGTAATTGCGCGCGCATTAGGTCACTGACAGTAGCTAGGCAGAAAGCACCGTTCGTGCTTGCATGCCACGATCTCCAGAAGTAGATACATTCTTCAACGGGGACCGATTGTAATCATACTTAAGACATGAACTGATGAATCAACCCAACAGTGTACACACCTGGAGGTGGCAAGTTAACTGTTTCATTCGGATCAATCCGAATTACGTTTCAGTGCCGAACCTCCACACACTGTTTAGTGTAATCGGCAACTTTTGCCGGTAAAACTGGACAGTTCGTCGTCTGCTACACAGCGGGAGAATGAAGACATCTATTAAGAGGTAGACAGCCCAGGAATCGTGTAAGATTTTTCCGGATTCCTATGCAAGGTAGGGCAACGTTTTGTTATTTCTTAGAAAACAGAATTATCCCTTTTTATGTTACGTAAGGAATTTGTTCCTTTTCTAGTACTTGTTTCGATTCAAACTAGCACAAATAGTGATGGAGCGATCCGTCAATCCTAACAGGAGACTGGGGAGGACATAGGCGAAGCCAGCGGGGGGTGGGGGGGGGGGGATAAGGGGGTATTTACCCGCACCATCCCCCTCCTCCATATTTTCAGAGTGCCCCTTTTTTTACCTCAAGATTTCCCACACAAAAATAGAAAACCGTGCCCTCTATCTACGCCATACCTGTTGGTTTTTAATGTGGCAAGCTTCTTTGATAAGTCCAATAACTTCAAAGTGGATTTTGTTCTCTTATAGAAACAGGGCCCGTAAGTACACAATCGACGCAACATTAAAATAATTTACTTCATGCTGCTGGCCCTAGTGTGCCCTCACTGGAAATTATAGTGCCCTCTGTTCCCCCACTGAAAAATGTTAGTGCCCCCCTGTGCATAGGCGTAGCAATTTTTATTGGGGGGGGGGGGGGGGGGTAGACATGAAAAAGGGCACTCGATATATCGGGGGCACAGGGGGCACAACATTTTTGGGGCACAGGGGGCATTTTTTCACGTCTACCCCCCTCCCCCCCCCCCACCCATAAAAATGGAGTACGTATGAATCACATCCCTGGCCCTCCCAACAGGGGAATTAAATTGCAATTCGAAACGATATGGCTATAAAGACGTACGTTTGAATGCACTGCTTCAGTCGCTTAGAACGGTAGGACCTAGCGTACGACAGATCCTGCCACGCCAGGTTGCCGGTGCCTTGTCAAATTCAATTTGCCGAACCGATGTTTTTTGTCAAATTAAAAAACAGTTTGGAGTTTGGCATGGCAGTTACACGACGGTTCAAACGGTGATATGAATATGATCAGGGTTATAGGAATCGAGCTCGGAATAATTGATTTCACTTGTCTTCACGGCAAAGTATATTCATTGTTGCTAATCTTGGCATGGATTGGATTCCATACTCACTTGAACGACAACACTTTTGTTGTTCTTGTTTCCATGAAGACCAGTATCGTGCAGAAAGAAGTACATGTTATTGATGACAAAATAATGATTGTCCTCGCGTACAAATGCTTAGTCATAGAAGACTAACATAAGTTTAAGAATAAATGAAAAGCAGACCGATTATTTGGGGAAAATTAAAATAGGGCTTCCACTCTTTTGCTTGCGGTTTAAGTGTTGAAAAGCCAACTGGATGTTTTGAACATATCTTATTTATTCAGGGTAAACCAACAGTGGCCAATGCCTTTCTGCTGTATTAGAAGAGCAGAGTGGTTTCACTGCATATATAGCAATATATCTCATTTTGAATTGGGACTCCCCACTATAATACTGATTTTGCAATATGGGAATTCCCACACTACGCTAATTCCATCATACACGGAAGCATAAATGGAACATTATGGGCTATACATGACATAGCAAGCTTGCGGCTGTACACTGAATTCCGAACTGATGAGATGAACGCAGATGAACCCAGTAACTGCAAATAATACCCCACGACCGCGCGCTGACCTACAGGGCTCGCGCGCGCGCCAGATAGATCAGATTACAATTGCAATGACTGCTGCATGCATGATCCTGTAGTTATGATACTGCATGTACAAGTATTTTGCGTGTTTGTGCCACCAAAAATATACGATAGGCCTACAGTCGAACATAGTCCGATGTATTAAAATAAATTTTGACTAAAATCGGCTGTACGTGCGTGCACAATGATGAACAAATCAAAGTAAAACAGCTATACTGATGGCGATATTGAGTCCACGACCTTGTTACATTTGACGGCAGGACTTTATGGAAATAGTTGATGTAACTAAGAGTTATTTCAAAACTATTAAATAATAAACACAATAATAACAGTTAATACCAAAAAATAATATACGCCAATGAATTTGAGATTTCACCAGTGGCGAATAAATCCGTGTCGAAAAGCGGGGATGATCAGCGGCGTAAATGGTTGTATTTGTAGGGGGCATCTGGGGGTGCACCAATTTTTTAAGGGGGCACACATTTTTAAGGGGTACACCGAATGGCAACAGATGTATTGTTTGTGTGCAATTCGAAATTTCAAATGGGAGGGGGGGGGGGGGACACCCGGGGGGTCCCCAGCCCACTAGAGCTTTCCGAGTTAGGAGGCTCTAACTCGGAAAGGAGCACTGCCTTTTGGAGATTTTTATGTTGTTTGCATTGTTTATCTTGTGTCAATAAACTTAAGATACTATCGGTTAATCCTTTGTTGACTTAAATTCTTATCTATATGAGTTATAGTTAACACAGAAACATCTGCAATAATTCTTCGTTTTATTGTACAAAAATGCCTCAGTTCTGATTCTCTATCCCGTGTAACTACTTTAAAAACTTTCAATCGTGAAAAACAACCACTGCAAAGCTGAGAACGATAATAACTTGAACAAATCTGAGGCTGTTCATTCTTGATGTATGTGATTTGTATGAACGGTGATACGCGGATGAATATGAGGCTATCGTGCTGATGATTTTACCTGTATTAACGGCACCAAAATCAGAAACCGTCTTGTTTAAATCATATATATATATCAGCTCACATTGAAGGTATTGATAAGATGATTGTGGTACATGTACTATGAAGAAGTTGATACTGCATGGCGAACTCCTTTCCGGGAACGAATGTAGCCCTACGTTTTCCCAAAGCATGTGTGTTCCATGGCTGGCCTTGAATGCAAGGCCGGCTGTGCGTGCTGTCGTCGTCTCAGCCTGCGGTCACGTCACCCGGCTAGCTCGGCGCGGCCCGCATGGCGCGGGCAGCTAGAGCACGATCTGCCCGCAATGCATGTACACGCTTATAGTTCATACGCTCGGCTGTACACGCACGACCCGGTACCAACACGCAGGAGTCTCCAGCTCGCCGGGATCGGAACACATGTGCTCCTCGCGGGGCACGGAACGTACGGGGCGCGGCGGCGCGTATACACAAGCACTGCGGGCACCGTGCGTGTCACGGATCGGCGTTCGCATGGCCAGTGCGGGGACACGCAGGCCAAGGCCGGCTAGCTAGGAACTGAATCGTGAAGCCACGGATCGACGTGATTATGCATACACGTACACGCGGCCATTATGTTAAATAGCTTTGCACCTAAAAACATTGGTCCGGTTACCGATGGTCCTATCATGGCTTACGTAATAACAATCAAAATTATATCAGGCCTACATATTAATCGGCGGAACTTTCATTTTTCCTCCATGGTATACTTGAGTCGCGAATATTTTTTTTACTTGACACTTGACTTGACTTTGAAAAAAAAATTACTCGCGACTTGACGTGAATAAATATGTCTTGCTGATATTAAAAACAAAAACTTTTGCGCGTATACACATATCGGTTAAAAAGAACGCTGAGCCGGTCACGGTTTTGAGCATAACTGCCATGCCTAGTACATGGCGGATCGTCGAAACCGTACGTGGCGCAAAAACTGCGGTTATTCTAAACTCGTTTTTATTGTTTTTGGCATTTGTCACGACACTGCAATCCGAGTATGCACTACCGGGTTTCATTATTTATGAGATATAAAAGCACGAAGGAAGAAACATAAACCTTAAAAGACAGAGAAATGATTAACATCGTCTTTCTTTGATATACCGGTACTTAAACTGAATTTAAGCGTAGAAAGAATTCCCTCATCGTCGCCCAAAACGCTTGGCAAATGTTTTATGTGATATTCTTGAAACATTCAACTTGATGAAATAACGTTTGTGAATATTTAATCACAATACATTTTTAAAGCGCACAAATTCTATTTTTAAATTCTCCCTATGCGATGCAAACCCCACGGAGCGATCATGGTAGACTGGTTCCCGTCTCTACGACCATCAATTAAATACCGAAGAAGAGACGGAACATACACGTTGCTATAAATACGCGTTGCAAAGCCCTGAGAAAATGGCGGACATGATTTGCACAGAAATCGTGGCATTTTATTTTCTCCACAGATTGTACGTGTGGGTTCAAGAATTTCGGAAGTTGTGTAAAAATGGGCACTTGACTTGAAAAAAGTTGACTTGCGACTTTACTCGATTTGAGAACGTTTGACTTTTGACTTGACATGAAAAAAAATACTTCGTACAAAATGGTAAATATATACCACTGGCCACGTTCGTATGTGTACGATCTGATTTGAGTGGTGAGTGATAGAGAGCTTTGGCGGTGAAAGTTGTTTGCGCGTTTATTAGCAGAATTTTAAGATCGCTAACCTTTCGCGACCTTTGTCTGATGCCGAAATTTGAAGACGATTTTATCGCCACATCCTACCGTTCTTACGTATTGGTGCTATCAGACAGGTTTTTTTTCCAATCTACGTTGTACCATGGAGGAAGGAAACGAACACGAACCGATATTCGGAAAAAAAAAACTTCCAAACTAAACCCGAACCGAACGTATAGGATCTATTTCAGCACTTACAGACCAGGGTCTAATTTTTACGGTGCCGGTGTCATATGAAAATCCGAAATACGCACACAAATTTCTTGGACCGATAGGGATAGACATGGTTATCTTCTTGCTTCCTCCAAGCTTGATCGCACGATCAGAAAACACTACATTTATTTACTTGTTTATATATGTCATGGCATGTACAATTATACATGAATAACTTTTGCACTCCTTTTTTCTAGATTCAAATCCACCATGCAGTAATCGTGCTCAATGCACTATAGTCATTATGTACATATTTCTGAGAAGGTAATCTGTCGCAGAGTTACGTGCGGTTTCGTCAGTCGGGCTGAATTCAATACCTCCTGGTAACCGAGGCGATCGAGGCGGACAAAACAGGAGCTTTTGTCGCATCCGGCTTTGAAGTCTGACTATGCATTGTACAATGTATTTACTTTTAGTTTTCGCGCCCCGATCCCAACAATACGGAAAGGCAAGTCATAAATGGGGATTTGTGTGGCGTGGGCACTGGGGTTCTATGATGGTTGGATCATGGTTGGATCATGGTTGGATGCACCAAAACAACCACAAGCGGCTCCCTTATTGTCGGCATAGTTTACTGCTGTTTTGTACCTTTGGAAGGACGTAAATTCTCTAAAGATCCCCCTTTAAGTTTATTTGGTTTTGTTCACGTTTCCTCCTTTTCTCTCCCACGCCCTTCTTAATCTCGGTCCTTCTTTAATCCCCCTAATTTTTCTATCGACCCCTCGTAGTTTCCAACTCCGTGTTGTTTTTAGTTGTTTTACGGATTTCGGCGACGTAAATTGTTAAAAAATGAAAAAAAAATCGGGAACAACGATTTTTTTATTTTTTTTCCTAAGGCGACAGATTTCTCAAACATTGATTGGAAATTTAAATAAAATTTTAGAAAACACCAAAAAACTCTTTTTCAGACCATTTTCCAGAGAACTCGTGAAACTGAAACTCCTAAAAGGTGCTGACGTTTAATATGCTAACGTTTAGTGCTAGTGCTAGCGATTGCAAAGAAAATTCCATGCCCCGTGTAATTGCCGGTCTATACATGGTCTATAGGCCTACATCATGCCTGCGGTTCGTCATATAGGCCTTAAAAGTCCGGACCAAACGAAAAGATCAATACATGTACATGTATATACTTTAGTTAAAATCGAATGGTTTGATGTTACGATAACAAAACACCGATTTATCAAGCCGGAATCTCCAAGGTCATGGACCTAAATATCGGGCGAAACCAAAGACTCAACGATACCGCGCCGAGGTTTGAGCATGCAAGGCCCAACGTGTTGTTTGTGTACCATTTTGATGCAGGGCCGGGTACCCGTTCCGAACGAGAGACCAGCGCTATCCATCCCATAGTCTTTCCCGGCCCCTTCCATTGTTTAAATGTTCTCCCTCGCGCCTTGATATAACACAACCAGCGCAGCGGGGTATGCGTAACCCTGGGAACAGCGCACGTGCGTATATTTTTTTGTTGCAGGCCCTGGGACGGGTTGGGTGTTAGACGTAATGTGTAATACACAATGTTAGCATACTAGTCCGATACCCTTACGACACTCACGGGACTGGATACCGCGCACCCTTTCAAAACTCTCTTCTGTCAAAAACTCCATGCGAGCCCAGACCTGCCAGGCCCCGAGAATATTTTTCTGTCACTTCACAGAAGGGAAGAGAGACGTCGCCTTTGACGAAAGTATCTGATCTTTGGCAGAGGCGATGGGGGTGGGTGAACAGTTAGTGACAATCCATGTAACTTTGTAAGTGGAATTGACTTAACCTCCGGAACGGCAGGAACAATCGCAACGAAAACAGTTCCAACTCTTAAAAGACCTTTTTCTCAGTATTTTACGTTTTTGACATGTCGAAAAATGTGAAAATAATACAGCCAGAAGCCGCCATAACTTGTCAACAGGGTGTCCAATTTCAGTTTGTCGAGCGCAATCTGGAGTTTTGCGCAAGTTTATTGTACTTCCTCCTGAGTTCATACACAGAGAAAAACGTTGTTTTAAACATTTAAAACCCCGCGTTGTTCATGTGCCCGGCTTAAACGACCAAAATGGATTTCATTCAAAGGAAAATTTGCTCGGGAGGGAGTACAATCATGGTACAATAAACTTGCGCAAAACTCCAGATTGCGCTCGACAAGTTAAGGATTAAAGTAATAAATTTGGGAACAAAATATGACATGAGATTCTATTGACTTTATATTTTCATATTGTCCATTCGTCAGCATTTGTTTTTGTTTGTTTTTAATTTTAGTTATTGTTTTGTTAGGGGCTACTACAAAACCATGTAAACATTTATAGTTCAGGAAATATCCTAGATATTGAAACCGAATCAAATTCTGTTGTTTTTAAGTTATTTGTCACAATAAAGTGGCACATTTACAAACATTCACATTTATTTCCAACTTCAGACAATGTTCAATTAGGAGACCTACAGTCATGAACATTCACAACAACAGTTCATCATGTATGCATGTACATGTCATGTGTTAGTATCAAAGAAACTTTAACCTTTGTGATACACTTTTTACTGGTATACAATTATATACACCATGTACATGTCATCGGCCAATTTTGTTTCCTGCCTGACGACCCTTCTCAGCACCTATAAAATCCGTAAAACAACTAATAAAATTGGAATGGCCTTACGTATGTGAAAAAAAGACAATTTCGGTCCATGTTACGCGCATTTAATGTTATAAAGACCAAGTAAATTGTCTGCATTTGGCTATTACCCCATGTTGATTAATTAAGATACATTTGTGTAAATTAATGAACATGATGAAAGGCTGTTAATTTGAATTTGAATAAGTTTCTCTCTATTGTATTGCATCAATGTTAAAATTGTGATTCATTATTTGTTTCACAACACCTGAATAAATCCTTTTTGATCTGATTGATCAGTGCATGCGGCCTAAGTTGCATTGATTATTTTTGCTGTGAAATGGAACTTTTTGCAATGTGATCAATGAGCCAATAATTAGTCAAGGGGATTTATCCAAGCATTCTATTTCTATATTGTTCAATCCGGTATTATGAATTCAGAATTTCAGATGTTATCAATTTCATTTGTCTTTTATATATGAATTGTTAGTTCATAATATATAGTAGGGATGTGTTTGGAACATCTGTTAATAAATAATACAGAAATAGTGGGGAAAATAACTCTTGTTTTGTTATTTGTATATGTGTGTTGTGTAGTGTTTGTGAGACAATAATCTTGCATTTCATAATGCTTAAAATATGTAGCTACATGTAAATGAAAACATGCTTTATCTATTAACAACAGATGTGATTCTAAAAAGATTTGCTTGACTATCTTCCACATTTTGTTTTGAAATCTCAAAGAATGCAGACTATAAATGCATGGTGGAAAAACGTACGCCTGTAAACTTATTAAACATGTTAAAACCTTAAGTCTCTAGGTGATAAGGAAAATCGTATTGTAATTAGAGGATTCAGGACAACTAGACAGTACATGTACATGAACATGTACATTGTACAACTATGCAAACTGCACTGGAGAGCACAGTACACGTACAGGTGTACATGTACATGTACATTTCATGCATAACTGCTTGCGAGTAGTACCGGCAAATCCCAGCCTGGAAGTGTTTACTTAAGGATTACAAGCAATTGTTTGGCTAATGGATTACAAAGATAAGAAGCTGGCAAAGGTGTTGGTGTGTCGACACCAAAAGGCAGTGGAGCTGCCTGTTTTTGCTCTAGTGATATGTTTCCCTCATGGGGGGGCACAGACCTCCGGCGGGATGGGGCACGTGCCCCCCCCCCCCCCCCCCGCCCCGTGCCCCCGTGCCCCCCCTGTAGTTACGCCACTGGGGGATGATTATTGAATTTGTCAACGAAGTACTGCATCTCGAACTCAACGGGGGATACCCCTACCCCAAACACCGCTTGAAATTTAAAACATCACTTTGTGTACAATTTCCCCTTTTTAAGTTTTATTTGTTTACGAAACAAAAAAGAAATACAAATCGGCGGTCCCCTGAACTCCTTCCCCGTGTTTACGCCACTGGCGCACAGATCCCCACATCACTATGATAAAGATGACTACCGAAGAAACAAAGAAATAAACACCCAGACAAATATTCAAACAACCCTAATTTTCACCTGTTTTGCACGAATTATTCGCTTATTATTACTTGTTATGACATGAACAATTCACATACCGAGTACATGGATCGGATGTACTGTACATGTAATGTACATTCACAATATTTCCGCACATCAAGTCTACATGTAATGTACCAGGCACAAAAGATGAATCTCTTTTATGACGTCAGATTTGTTTGCTTCCCGCAGCGGCGACTTTAAGACAAACGGCACAAGCGGGCTAGACAGTACTTGGTAAAAATTGTTTTTACATCTCTCAGAAGTAACTTTTTTATTATTTCATGGCAGTACTTATCCTACATACAACTACAAAATGAAGAATATTTCTCTCTCCAATCAGCATCCCCTTTCATATGGCCTAAATGTAAATATAAACAGTATTATACATGAAGAAATATCAGTGATATAAGTTTACACATGGGTGTAAGAATTGGGGGATGGGGATGTACACAATTATTCCCAACACCCAATAGCAAAAAAACAATTGTACAAGAAGGGGGGGGGGGGGGGGGGTTACAATACCGGTATAACAAACATTGACAACTGGTTCAGTGCTAGTATTATTTATTGGTTTTGTTATTGTTTAATACATTTACATTTTTTTTTTTTATATATACATTATAAAGATCGCATATTGTATTTGTTTATTGACAAATGGTTCGAAGGGTTTTTAGGCACGGCTAGTTGGCTGCCTAAAAATGGCTGGCAATATAGAATCATGAACCGAGATCACCCATTAGTCTTATGCGATGTTTAAATGCAATTTTTACCACTGAAAAACCTAATACGGTTCTTGTTTTAGTCTGAAACGGAATTCAAGATTTTTGGAAATGGAATACCCACTTTTCTGAAACGGAAAATCAATAGCCCTACAAAGGAGCAATTGAAGTGGGTACAAAATGTACAGGAGTCTATGAAAAGAAACTATAAAATGTGATTATTTTCAGGTTTTCTTGTTATGAGGCACCATCATTACATCTGAAATCAAAATCGTATGAAAATTTAAAAATGTAAACAAGTCACATGGTGTATAGTTTACTGCTGTTCCAAATGGTTAACATTTCCATAAAGATGTGTCGGTAATACAAGTGGAGAAATTGTGTGATTAAAACCAATAATAGATACATAAACAAACTAAGTGGGTACATTTATTCCCGACTCAACATTTTACAAAAGGTACATGTTGGTTTGATCATCCAGCTGATGTACTACTGATAGAAGGGTTGTACTCTGAATTATTGAGTTGGAACTATTAAAGTGTGTATTTACAAGATGCAAAGAAAAGAAAGTTGTATCTAACATAAGTTGTATGTATAATGTAACACTTTTTAAAAGTCTATTTGGCCTATAGCCGGTGTAGACTCTATGGGGGAAGGGAATCGATCTCTAATTGCCCAAACAACACATGATGGAATAACCCTTCGGTTCCCGGCTCCAAGGCGTCCATGTTGCCATAAAATATATTGTCTGTATGCTGCGTGTTTGAACCCATCATTATCTCTGTTTGGATTTGCAGCCATCAAATCGGCCCTGTAGTTCATTGCCACATCCAGCACATGTGCATCCAGCACTAATTGTGTAAACAGTTGCGTGTGAGTGATGCAGGCATTTCTTCTCCTAGTACAGCATTTGTTTTCAACTCTGCAGTTGCCACACCTGCCCATTTAGGATGCGCATCATGGTGTGGGGGGCTAGGAGGTTGCGGGCTAGGAGGTTGGGGATTTTTCATTTTCATGTGGATTTTCATGAAGAATGAAGTCTGCATAAGCTGCCGCCTGCCGTCGGAAAAGTTCTGCCGTTACCTTTTCAAGTTCGTGCATCGGCAATTCCGCTATGTATTTCTGAAAGTAAAAAAATATACATTTTTTAAATAGTCTTGAACTTTATATTTGAAGTTTCCTAATGTAGTCTTTCTTTAATTTAAACATTTTGAATTTCGAATTACAAAATGTTTTAACATTTTCTAATAATGATCTCAATAATAAAAATGTTACCCTCCGAGACACTGTCGAAAACATGATTCAAAAGCACAGCTGGTACGTGTTTTCGCGTAAATTGCAGATAAAGCAGAAAAAGACAATACAACAGTCTCCGTGGGGGTCAAGGGTTCACATAATTGTCCAAAACTCCTTTGTTACTCGTGTTCGTATACAACCCAGGAATAGCTGGACCAAAGGGGTAACCGGTCAACATACACCTGCAAAAATTCAAAATCCTTACGTAAAAACATGTACCAGCACTGGCTTCATCGAGGATTTAAACAAATTGTAATTGTCATAGCCTATAATTGTTTGCTCAGTCATTGAAGTTCATAATAAACCCCAGTGGCGGATCTACGGGGGGGGGGGGGGGGGGGGGGGGTTTGGGGGTTTAAACCCCCCCCCCCCCCCTTGGGCTGAGAAAAAAAAAAAACCAGTGTCGGGTGTCGAAAAATCGGCACGCTGGGGTGTGTAGGCCAATCACCTCAGGTAAACCCCCCCTTGGGTAAAACCTAGATCCGCCCCTGAACCCCCACTCTTAAAAAAAGCCACTCATTTGTTCAGTTTAGCATAATCAAAATTATATATTGTTACAGCAGAACTAAATAACTAGGCGTAAAAATAACTAGAATTTACAAATTTGTCCTTACATTATATCCCTTCTTCTCTCGGATTGCTAGGCTAGCTGCAGCACTTGCATCTGGACTTTGCACAGTTGCCTGGCAAGCAGAAGTTTGCTGGTGAAGTCCATCGCTTCCTGCCTCACTGTCTGTGCTATTGTCTGAGTGTGATACCTGGCAATTATTAGTTAAAAAGAAATAAACATTACTAACCATTATAATTATCAAGTATATGTTCTCCATTATTTACAAATGGATCAGGTATATATGTTGATTTGGGTGGGGCGAAACGGGGTTTATGCCCCCCCAAAAACGAACAAAATTAGGCCCCCCCCCCCTTAATTTTGGGTTTTTTTTGGTACTGGTAGTAATATACTAATACATGTAATTGAAAACGCCATGCCAACAACTGTTGCGCATACCGCCATTCATGCGCTCGGACTGCAACACCCAAATCGTGCTACCAACGCAAGAGTCCATACACATGATCTAGACTGTCCTTGGCTAAACTAGTAGTACAAAAAACACCCTTTTATCGCAACTAAGCTGTAGGATAGGAGGGCTATATGTTCGAAATCCAGGTTGAAAAAGCTGGAGATATTTCTTTTTCTGTACATTTTAGGATGAATATTTCTATCCGTCTGTGAAAATGGCATTTGCAATATTCATTAACATATCACTTACTAGAATTCTGTTGCAGCACGGCCGCTTCTTTGTCCCACAGCGACAAGACATGTTAATTGCAGTTTTGCTATGCACATTTACATGGACAAGCAACCCATGTGCCGAGAGTCGTCCTCTCTGGCAAGAGTTTCGGCATGTACATGTCATAGGTTCTCCAGCGTAAAGTTCCATGCAACTTTCAGACAAATATTCCATGGATATGAATGAAATTGTATGAAATAAACAGATGAAATTTGAAAGTTTGTGGATTGTTTGACGAATCTTACTCTTACTTAGAGAAGTGCCACAATGTGTGCTACTTGTTTATAAGTATAAGTGTACAGGTATGTGTATGTCATCAGTACGCAGACGCTGGACATGCGTGCGTGTTCCAGGGGGTGTAGTTTCCAAAAGCCAATTCTCAGAACAGCCATAACAAACGGATGGAGGTTAAAAATAACACATAACCGAAATGAAGCGCAAGAGGGCGCACTCCAATATTTGATTCGTTAACGCGAGATGGCGCGACGACACAGCCCCCTTTAATATTAAGTTTCCGGTCCCTCCATTATCGTTATAACTTTGAATAATGAGGACCTGTAGCTAAGTTCATCAGGGGTGTGCTAATTAGAATGTTCATAATACAGACATACCGGGTATATAATGCATTCAGTGTTCCCAGCTGCTACAGAAATTTGCCGAAACACAGGTGCATTAAAAAAATAAAAATAAAATACGATATCATTGTCGATATGAGTACATCAGGTGGGAGTGGGGGATGTTTTTGCATTTAATAGGGGACCTTTAACAATAGAGAACAATGGGGTCCCCGGTTGAGAAAGGTCCCCGGTTGCAAATCGTGTACAAAACCAATGTGGATTCACAATGGGACAATAGGACTAGAGGACAATGAGAGGTCCCCGATTGCAGGCGTTTACACACTTGTGTGTGTGTGCGTGAGGGGCGTCAGATCGATAGGTTGTATTATTTTGCCCATGCAAGAAAACAACAAATGCGCCAAATGGACTATTAAATCGATCATTCAACAGCATTGTTATGACATGAATACATGTAAGACAGCGTTATTTCCAAGTTCGTTACATTATCCATCCCACATACATGATCAGTTCAGATCTTATTTTATAAATCTTACAACATTTTTCATTATAAATTGTACACAATTTATTTAAAAATCTCAGAAGACAATAGGAAAATATATCGATTAAAAATCTTATTAATTTGAATGACCATTTGATTGAAATGATTGCCCATAAACGAATCAGAAAGGAAAAGCATGGTCATACGTCATATGTGACGCGGTATGTCAAAACCAGGCACAATTGGGCAAGAGGTAAATTTTGAGTTTTTGGTATTATAGGTTTTCTAGGCAAATTTTGCAAAATGTTCATTCATTCAATTGGATACAAAGTTAATTCAATTCCGCCGAGATTTAGAAAATCGCTTTGAACACGCATTTCATTTTCGCTACCAGAGCGTTCGATTCCATTTAAGTTCAATCAATTAAGTGTTTTTGCAGAACCTTTCGTTTATGTCCAATCGGATTCATTTACACGACTTCTTTTTTGCTTTTAGAGGGCGAAATTCAAACATTGACCATTTAATTTCACATTTTGTGTAATGGCATGACTGCACCAAATACAAATTAAGGGTTTCTTTTTCATTAACCGTCAATCAAATTAGCCATACCTTACATCAATTTAGAATGAAATTCTAAGCTGCATCGTGCATTATTGATGTAAATAGAAATCTTTGTAGTTGGAGTAACATCAAATTAAGATAAACATTTTCAAGCTTTTTTCTTATTCAATCTTTACCCGATTTTTTAAATTTCTTTTTCCATTATTTACCTACATAGACTTCAACATAAAGAAATTATATTTATTCTTACATTCTTTGCATTACATTCGGTCAAGAGCCAACACTGACTACATTTCAGGTCAAGTTAATTTTGTGACAGACTTTAGCCCTCACGGTAGGTTCTCTGCATGGCCAAGCATCGAGGGAGATAAGTTTATGCATGAGCACACTGCTTGTGCATTTATGGGTGATTTCTCGTATGTTGTTACGGGCTATTTCCTGTAAACAGGTACCAGTAGATCTCCAGAGTATCGGCAGTCCGCAGATAGTCTGCAAACTGCAACACTCTCAAAAAGACTCAAAAAATACATAAGACGGTTGCGATCGACATCGACATGAGCGGTTCGTCTATAATGGCTTCGAATTCGTGCTACGATCACGTACAGGTTGATTCAAGTCGAATATCGAATGAAGAGTAATATCTCATTTCAATTTTTGCTTGAATTTATAAAAATCTGTATCAGGTTTAGAAGTCTGTGATGTAATCTGCTATTTTGAATGACATAGACTTACTTTTGTTTGCACATTCACGAAAGTGTATTCCCGAACTCGGCTGGAAATGTAATGCTTGCGTAAATGAATGCAAAGGTAACGTAAATGGCCGCCTGTTTCTCAAAACCGAATGCACGGTTTTCAAGCAACGTAGAGGCCAGTACGTACATGTACAAGCATGGCAACGCGGCCCGACAGTTTGCTCAGTTCAGCAGGACTTTTAAGGCCTACATTTTCCACAATCCTTCGTCACGGTCTTTGGGGAATGTACTTCTCGAAAAGTGGTAGAAAAATAGCGTAAATGAGCCAAACAAATCACATTTGTTTTCTATTTCAGTGACCCTTTCGGCTGCAATGGCGCCCAATTATGTATATTTCAGTCCCTATTTCTATTATGTAGTAGGGCCTACAGTGGTTTTTTCTTTTGTGATATTGGGTATTATTTTGCCCCCTCCGTAATTTCACTATTTTGCAGGCGATTGATCGGACGTTTTGAAGAGATGTTGCTTAGCCTGTAATCCATGATTTCATGACATTCAAATGCAGTGTAATAATCATCAGAGGGCGTTTTAGTAATGTTTGCCCATGCTGGTTTGGTCAAAACGATCAAAATCTTTTTGAAACTTGGTTCAAATTTCTTTGTATGGTTATTATTTATCAGTTTGTATAGGTTTTCCTGGCCAATTTGCAATCTGTTTAAATTAAGGTTCCTTTTTCACTATTTAGGCATTCAATTTCAATTTGTAATCACCAAAAATGTTGTTCCTAATGTTCGTTTTTGTTTAGGGGCATTCTATTTCGTTTTGGTGCATTCAAGACTTCATCTAATTGTTGCATTTTTACATTGAGTTTTGTGATGTCCTTTGACGGTTCAAGCATTCAAATTAGCGAACGTCGGTGCGCATATGACATATGACCATGCTTTTCTTTTCTTATTCGTTTATGGGCAATCATTTTCATCAAAATAGTCATTCAAATTAATCAGATTTTAATTGATATATTTTCCTATTGTCTTCTGAGGTTTTTGTGAAAATGTGGTAACTTTTATTATACAAATAATGAATGTTTATGAGTGCGATAATAAGAATAATTTCATGAGGTGACAGATTTAATGTTCCACTCCACGAGGCGAAGCCGAGTGGAATGGGACATTCCATCTGTCACCGAATGAAATTATTCTTACCATTGTACAAATGTAAAACATTCATTATTTGTTTCATACAACGCCTGAATAAATCCGACAGATTGCATGCATGGATTTCTTGGTATACAACGTGCCGTTTATACTTTCTCAGTCCCGCACCGCGACAAAAAGTGGTCCGGTTCCGAATCAGTTAAAGCTTTAATTGTTGTTCCTGCGTGTCTTGCAAATTCCTCTAATCGTTTGACTGCATATTTAATTTGTCTCTTTGTGTTAGCAGCGTCAGCATCGCCTACGAGTTCCAATATTTCGTCGTCTGTTAGGAAAACAAACTGCGGTTCGGAAACACCGTCCAGTTTGTGTGAATGACAGCCTAGACTGGTTTCCGGTCCCCATATGTATATAATATACATTTGAAGTCCGAAGGACAACGGAGGGACCGGGAACCAGTCCAATCACAGCTGTGTTGTAGCGGCGGGGAAGTTTTATCAAACGCGTTACGTCAAACGCGGTGCGGGTTTGCGTCTTGCGATGGGACGAATAATTTAATACACGTGATCGGCGATCCACCAATCGGATGGCTGGGATTTATTCAAGTGTTGTATACAATGGAATATTCTGTAACATTTTATAATGTAACATCTGAACTAATATGAGGGATGGATGATGTAACGAACTAATGAAATAAAAAGGGATAACAGTTCAATAATCCAGTAAGGTAACAAACACATGAGTTAAAAATCATAAAAGACCAAGTCGCGACCGCTTGCATGCATCCGGCCAAGTTTGCAACCCTTCCCCCGCCTAAAAAAAATGTAGTGTACTCAAAAGCGAGCCCCGCCCAGTATGCAATGATTGGTTGTTCACATGGCTACACAACATAAATATACATTCCTCGTTTTGCGGGGGATGCACTGAGTCCAAGAAAATAAAGCTTGAAATTTGTGAGAGCGCGTACGGCCTGATGTCCTTTATAGCGTGTGGCCAGGGCCCCATTAGATTCCAGGTATTCTGTGGTGCAATCTATAGGCTCTCATGGACACCTTTAAGAACAAACATGTTTGCAAAATTGTACCCCTCGAAAATGGTCTTAGGATTCAACATGCAGATGTACATTCCTTCCTGAGCAACTCCTGCCTCGTGAATTATATTTTGCAGCACTTGATCCGTCAGTCCTTCTCTGCTCGCAAAAAAATTGAGGAACAAACATTTTCCAGAATAAAGTTACGTTTTGTCAAGAGTTTTGACTAAATACAATTTTTACTTTTTACCCTAATTTTTAAAAAATAGCTGTCCATTTTGCTTATCACGCAGACTGCGCTAACGATCATGTTCATGTACTCACACAATCAACATGCCCGTCGACTTAGCGCGCAGTGGCCACATCGCCCCGTGCATTGACCCACGAACCTCTCGCACCGAGCCGGTCAATTCACACATTTCCCGGAGTTGTGTACCTGGCACCATGAATGCTTGGTACATCCGCATTTCGTCGTATATAGTGATTTTTTTCAGTAGTTTTTATAAAAATGTGACATTTTCATTGTGACTGAAAGCTGGAGTTGTCATCATCTATTAGGTTGATTCATTTTAGCGTTCAAAATTATCTTTAAAATTAGACGTTCAATCACGAGTTTTTGCGTCGTTTTCGTCCGTGGCGATATCCAATACCGCTATGGTCTGGCTACGGACGTACGGTACGGACTGAGTATGCTCGCTTGCACAATGAATAATTTTACAGTGACGCGTGGTATAGGTATTTGGTAGTAATTTAATACAGCTCTATGGTAGTAGTTGACTAAAATGTATGTAGATAAAGCGCGTGTGCGTTGTGCTATGTTTTTATTTAGCGGTCGATTGACATGTGCGTGGCATTTTCACGGCACATTATTACTGTGTGCGCTTTTGGTGAAATAGAAAGAAAGACATGAGACGGGGAAAAAAGTGAGAAGAAACGCTTTTTTTATGTTATTTCAGAACCCATTCAACTTCATTGGTGTTAAAACTTCATTGGTGTTAAAATATCTGATACCACATTCAAGTTAGCTTTCTGAAATATGTCGGAAATATGGTGGACTATAAGGGCCACTGCTCTGACGAGATATAAAAGGTATAATTAACGTGGTAAGACACATGAAATGTCGCAGTAAGACACGTCATTGACGTGGTAAGAGTGTTGATTGACGCGGTAAGAATGTTGATTAACACGGTGCAATCTAAGGCTCTCATGGACACCTTTTAGAACAACAATATTTGCAAATTCGCCTTTTTGTTTTCTTCAGGGGTGATAAGGGCCTCCCTTGCCCTACCCCCCTCCCCCCCTCGTCGCGTCCATGTTGACACCATTGGTAGAAAGTACGAGCATTTCGTCAGTGTGCTATTTTCAAAAAAAATAATACACGCCCGATTTTGAAGATTTACATGTATATTTTTGAAATTACGTTGTCTATCGGCCACCTTAGTGGCAACCCTTACCGACAGTCCGACTACACTCTTACTACGTGACTGAAGCCTCTCTTACCTTGTCAGTCCCACTTTGTCGGCACGTCAAGTTCGTCTCTTACCGCATCAGCCCAACACTCTTACTACGCCGCTAAAATCTCTTTTACCGCTCCAATAAACACTCTCACCACGTCAATGACGTGTCTTACCGCGACATTTCATGTCTCTTGCCACGTTAATTATACATTGTTTATCTCGTCAGAGCGGTGGCCCTTATAGTACACCATACTGAAAGCCTAAAATGTCGGAACTTAATTTGAAAGTCTGAAGAATCTTATCCCTGTGAGAGTTGTACATGTGGGAAAAAGATTGATTTACTCAAGGAGTTCGAGTAAATGTATCAGTGGGATGCTTTTTTGTGGAACACTGGGCAGTCTTTTCCCTTGACTTTGGCAGCAAAAAAAATATAAAGTTTACTTTTTCAGGCAAGATTAAATAAATTGTACATGCACATGTACATGCGTTTTCTAAATGGAAATCTGAACATGTATTTCTCTTTGTTTCCCCGCCATTTAATCTTTTCTCGCTAAAGTCTATTTTCCCAAGCATACTTAACTTCGGAAAATTAAACTCCAAGCCTTATACCCAGCACGATATGGGGCAGAGGTATACCCCCACCCCCCCTTGTGTCCATATACCCTATACACTATCCAGAATATTGTTCCCTAACACATCCCCCTAGACATCTGAAAAGAATTCCTGAGATTCTAGGAACACAATGACCAACACAAAAGAGGGGGGGGGGGGGGGGGGGGGTTCCCTCTGCCCCATATCGTGCATCATATGCCAAGTCTATCTATAATATATCCCGGATCCCGGCTATCTCTGAATCCCTCGATGAGATCGTGACCAAACGCTGAATATGCATTTATGAAAATTTGCGGCAGTAACCATTCAAACAATAAATATGCATTTCTGAAAATCAGATACAGTCAAGCATTGGCGCGGCGGTGCCCCGCGGGGTGCGGCAATTGTTCTATTATTATCATCAATCTTGCACCCTGCGGGTTTGGCAACGTGCCAATCAAGTTGTTATGACGTGGGAGGGCCAGGGAATTCCCGGAAGGACGTTGCATGCACTATCGATCGGCGCGATCGCGATTTGGAAAGATCTTTTTCAATGTACATGTAGGGCCTACTTGTACTTCCGAAACCGAACCGAACCGATTTTCGGAAAAAAAATCCGAAACGAACCTAACCTGGAGGATCAGTTGCAGCACTATCTGTATGTTGAGATGTTTATGATTCCCTTAACTTTTTAACTTTGTTTACTGTTCCTTTTCGTTCTGATTCACCCATCATTCTCTTCAAGACATCGGGGCATGTATGTTTGGCAATGGTTGCACCATCGGAACACTTCTCTTGGGTAATTTGTTTTCTTGGGCCGATTCTATCAGACGATCACACCTCCCCCACCCTCCCCCCTCCCCACCCGTAGGTTCGCCATCTTATCCGTTTGAAGACTTAGTTAAGAAAAAGAGGTGTGCATCTATGGATTGAAGACGTCAGATATTACGTTGAGATAACTCGGACTTTTATAGGAATACGGACATGCAGAAAAAGATGCTTGAAAAAGGTAAAATAATTTTGCCTATTAATAAAAATGAATGCCCGATCAACCCCTTACTGCTATTCCGGACGAAATTGAATGAACAAAACGATTTGAAGGCATCTTTTACATGCATGATTGAAGCTAAAAGACGAATCATAGAATGCTCGGATAGTGAAATTGAATTATTACTTTTGATTGTCGAATGGCGATCTGCGTGATCATTCAATTTCAATCTAAATCGAATGAGCCAGGCTTTAAAATGGACGAAAACATGATGAAATTGGCCGGGAAAACCTATATTCCCGGCTATTTTGAAAGTTTTTCATTCGAATTCACTAATTTTGATATTCAAATTGTTTTTTTTTATTTCACCCCCCTTTTTTTCATTCATTACTCATTTCTGCTATATACGCTTACTTTGGCCCGTTTTATTTGATTGTAATTAGGTGTTATTCTTTCTTTACATAATTATTCAAACAGAAAAAAAATACGATTCTGAAGATTAACATTAAATGAAAAACACTGCACGAATGTCACAATGCTTGCCTATTGACGAAATTGAATGCCTAAACGCTTACCGCGGAGTGTCCGCGCGAATTTGAATGCTATTTGTATTTTTTCCCAAATTGAATGCTAACTCTTCAATTTTGTATAACAAGAGTGTGCAATCGCATGCTCATGAATTTAAATTGAATGAGAATTTTTGCTCTTTGAATGCTGATCTAGATCGTCAATCATTTTCGTGCTAAATTGAATGAACCTATCGTTAATTCGGATGCTAAGTTTACGAAGTTGGGATGGAAAACCTATATTAACTTAGTCTAGTAAGGTATTTAGTAATAATTCAGTTATAAAAAAATGGAGGATTACCAATCGTGTACACTACTTTTAACATAGCGAACTTATGCACCCCTTTGCATTACATTCTGTCAAATTCCATTTCCCCTCAGAGTCACCACTGACTACATCTGAGATCAAGTTCATTTTGTGACAATTAAACTTTAGCCCTCATTAGGTTCTCTGACCAGGCATCGAATAAGATTGATGCATAAGCGTATATGTCATTTCAATTTCTGCTTGAATTTATAAGATTCTGTATCTGTTTTGGAATTCAGAGATGTAATCTGCTATTTGGAATAAAAATATATACTTTTGTTTACACAATCACGAAATATTGCAATCCCGAACTCGGCTGGAAAAGGCATGCTTGTGTAAATGAATACACAGGTATAACGTAACTGGACGCCTGTTCCTCAAAACCGAATGCTCAAACAATGAACACGATTAAACTTCAAATTCAGACGAAAATTAATGACCGATTTTACGAACACTTTACTAAAATGCCGGGAAAACATTAAAGTAATTCATTACAACCAATACAGAAGGCGCAATTATGCCAATGTTAGTTTTAAATGAACATTTGTGGGACTAGTCACCATGCGCACCGTCCAAACAGGCAACTGCCCCAAAACAGGTGTCAAGTGACTTCTGATCACGCTTGAGTTCGTAGACCAATTTTCACTAAAATACCTCCATTATAACGGACATGGGAGAGGAAAAACCCACTTTGTTATACGTTCACCTCAAACTCCGCGGATTTAATTAGAATTCAGGATTTTCTGGTACATTGTACTCTTGTCTGTGTTTTCCGTGTTCATGAATATATTTCGAGGTTGTGCCGCTTGTATACTTGAAGTGAAAGCGCAGGGTGTTTCCTGGACATTTCCTGCCGCAACACGAGGTTTGTCGCCCGCCACACACAGTGCATCACGCACGCTTACCGCACGACAAACGGACAGTGTTGGCCAGTTTCGTCGTGGCTGCGTTGTGCAAGGGTGTTGTGTGCAAGACCTAAATTCTCCATAATTTTTAAGAATTATCGACCGTAAATAATTATCTTTGACAATAATTAAGGCACGTTTTTCTCACTTTTTGTGGCAAAATTTTGTAGCTTTCGTAGAGTAAATGGAAATAGTTCAGACTGAAATTCGTATATAATTGAATATCCCATTCAATCAGCACAACAAAAATGACAAACAAAAATAAAGTCCGACATACCAACCCTCTTTTTAAAAGGCATGTAATCGGAAGCAAAACTATGGAACAATGTTTTTCCCGAAACGGCTGAACTGGTATACATGCAGTATTATAATTGTTTGTGAAGGAAATAGAGGAATGTCAACATAAAACATATTACAAATTGATGACGTAAATAACAATGAAATGTTTGTTACCAAAACGGCCACACAAGAAATTCACAATATTTCTAGTGCATGTGTCGCGGGGAAGAAATACACTCTCTCAACAACTGTTTGCAACTGGTAGAGGGCGCTGTTTATTCTGAAGGTCCCGGGTACCCGAGTACCCGAGCAACACGTTACGAATGTTATTCATTTTATAATCAAAAGTGGCATACTCCTAATCCGATTTTGCTTATTTTAGTGGATACATGTTTAAAAAATTTGAAGTGACACCTATTCCTTATGATTTTTCAGGTTTCCCAAATTGAAGTAAACAGCTTCTTTGAACAACACAAAACTGCCATCCCGGAATTGAAGGTAAGCCTTCATCAAATTTGACGTAGCTGCATGTTTAATGACTAGATAATTTGTAAAAATTACCAACTTGATATTATAAGTGTTATAAGTGGACAAAGCTTTTGTTGTAGCCAAATGGGGCTTCAAGCCACGTTCGACTTAAAATTTCTATTGTTGGAAAGATCATTACAAAGTAGAACATAATTACATTTAAGTTTCAAGTTTATTATCCACACTATAAAAAGCATAGATTTAAGCTTTCATTGTCATTTCTAAAAACTACATTAAATAAAACCACTAAAAGCAAATCATAATGTTTGTTCAAGAACAGCAGAACATATGGCTTTTCCGCATTATTTTTTATGACATTCCAGCCTACCTGCGTACCAAACTTGAACCCAATCGGACCTTCTCTATAGGTGCAGGCCTATAAAGGCCCTTCAAAAAGGAACCTTTAAGATGACGTCAAATGACATATGACGAAGTCATCATGCATCAGACCAATATGCACTAATTCAGTACATGATCTAAGACTATGCAAACTTTCATTAAGATAGAAGTCTGTTTAATGGCAAAATTGAACCCGAAAATGAAACACGTGCATTTTCTATGACATTTTTGATAGATCAATGGGGCTTCAAGCCACGTTCGACTTGAAATTTCTATTGTTGGAAAGATCATTACAAAGTAGAACGTAATTACATTTAAGTTTCAAGTTTATTATCCACACTATAAAAAGCATAGACAACAAGGCCAGGCGCAAGGCCAGGCGCAAGGCCAGGCGCAAGGCCAGGCGCAAGGCCAGGCGCAAGGCCAGGCGCAAGGCCAGGCGCAAGGCCAGGCGCAAGGCCAGGCGCAAGGCCAGGCGCAAGGCCAGGCGCAAGGCCAGGCGCAAGGCCAGGCGCAAGGCCAGGCGCAAGGCCAGGCGCAAGGCCAGGCGCAAGGCCAGGCGCAAGGCCAGGCGCAAGGCCAGGCGCAAGGCCAGGCGCAAGGCCAGGCGCAAGGCCAGGCGCAAGGCCAGGCGCAAGGCCAGGCGCATAATTATTACATGAGTTGTAATTCCAAATCTTAGCCACACGTTCTCTTGTATCATGCAGGTTTTGTTGGTAAATTCCACTTTTCTGTTGATTACAAGGGTCAGGTTTAAATTAACATTGAATATAGTCCATGGTATTTATTATGGTAATTGTCCTTCTTATTTTAATTCTTTTTGTGTGTTAAAGTACAAGACGCACATGAAATGAATACGAGATCTAGAAACTATAATTGTTTGTTTGTACATATGTTTATATTTGTCTATATTTATGTGGTAATACCGAATAAAATCAATAAATCAATCACGGCATGTGTACCTTTACACACTTTACGTCTACCAGAACAACGTGCACGGACGTTAGAAACTGCATACAATATTCCTCTACACATTATCCATCACTCCCTGGTAAAGTTCACTGACAAACATCATCTATTGCTGATAAAGGACTCAGAATTAAGGCTTGTGACAACGTTGACGTATCTAAAGTCATGGACCGATACTCCCCATAACAAATTCATGGTAATGACTTTCATTACTATTTCTTTTCAAGGTGGTAAAAACATCATCATGGCAGAACAAGGTGTGTTAGAGCTGGCCACTTTGGGGCGACCTATGCAACTTGGCATGTTGTACGACTGCCGTAAAGACAGCCTGATTCCTGGCTTGACTCTCTGGGATCCGGCTGTATTGCAGAATGAGCGTAACGTGTGCTCTCAATCGGGAACGCAGTTTGAGATCATTGCATCTGATAGAGTAGATGAAAAGGCATCCTCTCTTAAAGTTGACGCTTCGTTGAAGGCTAGCTTCCTTGGAGGACTCGTGGAGGTGCAGGGATCTGCCAAGTTCCTTAACGACAAGAAATCTTCCAATCGTCAGACTCGTCTGACATTGCATTACAAAACCACCTCGAGGTTTGAGCAGTTGACAATGAAGCAGCTAGGACGGCACAATGTTCAGTACCCTGATATCTTTGACCAGGGTACCGCAACTCATGTAGTAACAGGCATCCTATACGGGGCTCAGGCATTTTTCGTTTTTGACAGGGATTTCACCAACGAGGAAAATATTCAGGATGTGCATGGGCATTTGCATGCTATGGTGAAAAAGGCAGTTACGTTTGAAATGGATGGGAGTGGATCGCTTGGGTCAAGTGAGCGTGAGAGTGTTGATAAGATACGTTGTAAATTCCATGGCGATTTTAATCTGGAAAAAAATCCCTCAAATTACGAAGAGGCTGTCAGTATCTATAAGAAACTGCCTTCAATGCTTGGGAGTAACGGAGAAAACGCGGTACCAATGCGGGTTTGGCTCTATCCCTTAGATAAGTTAGATCCAAAAGCAGCAAAGCTTGTTCGACAGATCAGTGTGAACTTGATCAGTCAATCCCAGGAGATCCTCGAAGGTCTTGATGACTTAGAGGTAAAATGTAACGACATGATCTTGTATGACATTTGCGCAGATTTCCCACAGTTTCCAGACAAACTATGCGCGCTGAAGAGGCTGATTCTCGAGTATAAATTGTCTTTTCAGCAAAATCTAGCGCGAGCGTTGCCTGCAATCCGCGGGGGTGGTGTTGAAGAGCAAACATTTGCTGATGCGTTACGTGTTTCAGTGCAGTCGCCATTCGGAATGCAACAACTCAATGACTGGGTAGCAAGCAAAGAGAAAGAGATCAATGTAGTCAAAGCTTACATGAAGCTCTTTTCTGAGATTCAGGTCATTAGGTCTCGTGCAGCTTTCGACGAGCTTGTCCTTGATCCACTGGTGGAGAACGTCATCTGCTTTTCCTTCCCCCTCACAGGGTGCGAAGAGTACCTCGACGTCTTGTCTAAGTATATGAAATCTCCAGACGGGCCACCGCCTGCAACGACTAAACCTACAGGGTGGTTTGATGACAAATCGACATCCACGAGTATCAGGTCCCGCGCTAGAAATTTTGCTGAGTTTTACCGCGCAAACACAGACGCCGGTAACGCCGAAAGTGCCTTTGCAGTCACAGGTTTGAGTGTTAACGAAGATCATGCCTCAGGTGGTTCAGTCTTGCTGTATGAAGAAGGAGTTCTAACAACCAAGGATTTCGAACCACCAAGTAGACCTGGAAAGCCATTGGTAAGTGTGAAGTCTCACGATGAAGTCACTTTAGAGTGGCCGCCACCTAAATATGGCCTGTCGGAGGTTAAGCACTACCAGGTATATTACAGGAAAACAAAACCGGAGCCTCAATCTCATTCTTGCGACTGGCAGAAAGAATATACAAGCTCCGATAAACGAGTATTTACCATCCAGAATTTGCAGCCCTTCACTTCTTATGAGTTCCGTGTTGCTTCCGTTTGTAAAGCAGGAATCAGTCAGGTAAGTGAGAAGAGTGATGCTTGCACAACACTCCCTGTTGGACCTCCGACTCAGGTAAGGAAGCATGGTGTGTCAGAATCTAGTTTGACCGTTGTGTGGAATCCGCCGGCTTCTTTGGGCGAGGGTGTATTGATTGTGCATTACGAGATCAGGTACGAACAAATGACGGGATCATCTGCCGCCAATCCCAACCAAGCAGGTACAAAAACCACTGATGACAGCTGTCTGTTTACAATTGATGCTCTCCAAGAGAACCAACTCTACAAAATATGGGTGACTGCTGTGTGCGGCAGCGCTGGAAATGGATCGGAAAGTGAGCCAATCGAAATTTCCACCGATCCACTCCATAGGCCTGCCAAATATGCCAAGACGATTGCCACAAATGCTGAAGTAATCACAAAAGGGTGCCAGTCTACAGGGATACCAACCATTTTCAAGATTCCCTTGGTTCAAGAGTTCGTCGCTTCCGGTGGCAACTACCGTAGTTTCAGCTTTGGTAAGAAATCCGGAGTGGCTCAGAATCACAAGGTGATAATGGTGGTTGGTGCTACAGGAGCTGGTAAGAGCACCCTGATCAACGGAATGATCAACTACATCCTTGGAGTCGGGTGGGAAGATGATTTCCGATTCAAAATAGTTGACCAACAAGGAGAGGGGACACAGTCACAAGCACACAGCCAAACACAAATCATAGCATCGTACACCATATACAGAAACAAACACCACAAAGTTTCCTACACGTTGACAATCATTGACACACCAGGATTCGGGGACACTAGAGGCGTCAAGCGCGACAAAGTCATCGTTGATCAGATACGAGATTTCTTTTTGGATTCCAAGACGCACAAAGTGGATCACATCGATGCCATAGGCTTTGTCGCTCAGTCTTCACTGGCACGCCTCACCCATACTCAGCGATATGTCTTTGATTCCATTCTTTCCGTTTTTGGTAAAGATATCTCGCCCAACATACTCCTCCTGGTCACTTTCTGTGATGGTCAAAAGCCTCCCCTTATTGAAGCAGTCAAAGAAGCCGATATTCCGTGTAGCAACAGCATATTTAAGTTTAACAACTCGGCAATATTTGCCAGTACTGGATCAGCAGCAGCAAGTAGGAAGGCGTATAGCGATGTGGACAACGGTGATGTGGATGAAAATTTTGACAAAATGTTCTGGCGAATGGGGATGCAGAGCATGTGGAATTTCTTTGTTGCGCTCGACAGCTTGGAGACAAGAAGCCTTTCACTTACTAAAGAGGTCTTGAAGGAGCGTAAGCGTTTAGAGACAGCTGTAGAAGGATTGCAACCTCAGATCCAGATGGGTGTGTGCAAGTTGGAGGAGTTGCGGAATGAGCAGCAAATTCTTGAGCAACACGAAACAGAAATCGAAGCCAATAAATCATTCAAGTATGAGGTTGAGGTTCCTAAAAGCAAAATGGTTAAAATAACCGGCTACATCACCAACTGTTCCAAATGCCACTATAGTTGTCATTACCCATGTGGTATTGCCGATGACAAGCAGAAAGACGGGTGTTGGGCGATGGACGACTGTGGTAGTTGTAGAATATGTCCAGGCAAGTGCATCTGGAACGTCCATTTCAACCAGAATTACAAGTTTGAATACTACAGTGAGAATGAGACGCGAACGTACGCCGAACTCGAAGAGAGGTACAAGGACGCAGCGGGGAAGAAACTCACCGTCGAGCAGGTGATCAAGAAACACAAGGACGAATTCCTCAGCGTCCAGAAGTGCGTGTTTGCGCTTATAACTGACTCTCACAAAAGTCTCAAGCGTCTGGAAGAGATCGCGCTGAAGCCCAACCCGCTGAGTGCTATTGAGTATGTAGACCTATTGATCGAGTCAGAGAAGGCTGAGGCCAAGCCAGGTTGGAAGACCAGACTGAAGGCTCTCGAGGACGTAAGAAAGCATGCAGACATTATGGCCAAAGTCAAGCATGGAAATTTTGATCCATTTGAAAACTATAAGAAAGAATTCTTGGGTAAAAAAACAGACAAAAAAAGCAAACGTTGGTACCAAATTTGGTAATGAAATCTGCAAAGGACGCCGCGTCCAAGTACCGACTGGTTTTAAACACTTTTGTCGGTGTCACATGAAATTTAGACGCCTATGAAATCTTATCCCCTTTCTTGGTTGCACACTCGCGCGACCAGTCACTCTCCTAATTACGCAAGCGCAGTACTACCGATCAGTCCGTATTTGGAGTCTATAAATTCACATTACACCGGCACTGCGTTCTGCGCCACATCGCGCAGTACAGAAATAAAGTAAATTTTTAGCACTACTCGCGTGAGGCACGTTCTAGCTAAATGGGTGTTTTACAAAACAAGTTCAATGTTTTGAACACAATTATTGGAAATTTACAATTTTCGAGTTGTTTCGGTTTGTTTTGCTGAATTATACAAAAGGTATCGGGTCATTATCAGCGTTAAGGCCCAAATGCGTTTTTAAACATACTTGTTTAAAACCGGCCGAGCACATATTTATTCCCTTGTTATAGCCCTAAGTGCAATGGTAATGAGAAATAAAAAAAAGAAATCAGTCATGAAAACTAGTTTTCTGTTCTTGGCTGTAGCTTGGCTGCTTTCGGGTTTAGGAGGCTATGGAATTCTGCCATGTTGCTGATGATTAGATCTTTCTATTCATAACAAATTCTTTAGGTGATCGTTCCGTCGTCTACTGGAGCTAAGGGCTCTACTAGCACCACTTACACTGGTGAAATTGAGCAAAAAACTTGCTGTTTACAAGGAACAAATTAGATCAGAAAAAGTACCTATACAGAAATGTAAAACAAACAAATATCCAATGAGGGAGCACAAATTCAAAGGAAATTCAAGGAGGGTGTCGAAATGGTATGTCAAAAACGTGGATAGAGAATAAATTATACCAGCTGATGTGGCTGTAACGCCACACCCCAAATAGAAAGGCCACCAAAAGCCATGGGGAAAATATGAAATGAAATGGTCAATCAGTTGAGTGATTGGTCACTCAATGGGCAGTTATAGTCAGAATTACGGGATCAGTAAGTCAGTATCAGGGTAATTTGGCCACTCGTATGGAGCTACTAAGCATAATATTAAACTGTTTTAATAGCAACTTTACTGTAGCTGTGCAATAAAGAGCTGAGAACCACTCACAAGGACACACACACACAAACTTGTATAATTCCTTCAATCGTGGATCTTCTATTTTCCCCAATAGACCCAAGACGTAATGACGTCACGCTTTGTTTACATGTGCGCTTTCCTATGTCCCTACCTTGTCTGGCGCCCTGACCTGGCTTCCATAGGAAAGCGCACATGTAAACAAAGCGTGACGTCATTACGTCTGGGGTCTATTGGTTGTTGTTTTTTGGAAAAGACCCCCACTGTATACGGTTTTCAACTGTGGACTTTAACTCAACCGTGGACCCTATTGTCCACTATTGTTAAAGGTCCACATTTTGAATGCGTGTGTATACAAGTACACATCACGCAGTATGGCTTAGCGACCGTACCCGTTTTTCAACTTACATAACTCTACTTCGTTTTGCTTGGCAAATTTGTGCTAATTTAGCTCCTTGGAATTTGCCACAGTGAACAAGATAAGCGCGAAAACAATGGTCCATGAAAGTAAATGTAAAAAACTACGTACAACTTTTTGATTTGTGATTTTGCTTAGTATTTTTGAAAGCGTATACCCCCCCCCCCCCCCCCCCCACACACACACACACAGTCGTGTACCGACCTCCAAACGCGGACGTCCCATTGTTCCTCTTTTGTTTATACTCTAACTTTTTCGGAAGGCCTCCATAGGTTTTGTACACACTTCCAATCGCGGACGTATGCTGGGAATCGCGGACGATATTGTTCTCTTTTGTTCTCTCGCATTTTTCGTCCGCGGTTTGAATACACCAACGCGCGCACACACACAAGTGTGTAAATACCTGCAATCGTTGACGTCCCAAAAAACAAAAATTGTTCCTCTTTTGTGTATACCTCCCATAGGTTTTGTACACGTTTTTCAATCGTGGACGTTCGGTCAAACGTGGACCCTTTGTCTATGACCTAACCCTTTTGTCCCTAATCCACGATTTCCGGTATATGCATACTCACACTCACACACACACACTGACCAAACCTGGAATTATAGTAAGATTTGTTTATAAAAACCACAGCGTTATTGGTCATGCTTTCTATATGACATTATTTTGTCATTTATTTGCTATTCATGAAACTACAGCAATGTAAATTTCGCCTCGTACAATTACGTGGAAGCGAACACCGCCAAGTGGTGGTCTGGATTTCTTATTTTGTTCGGGTGTGTGTGTGTGTGTGTTAGTGTATGTGTCTGTCCGTAATTCGATTACGGTATCTCCAGAACCGGGCACTGTATGAAGTTGAAAATCGGCAGGTGTATTGCTCGGGACCCAAGAATGTGCACTAGTCCTTCAAAATAGGGACGTGTGTTTGTGGGGTAGGTGTACCTGTTCTTCATGGAATATATTAGACATTACTCTATTTCCTTTTCTTCGGCTTTCAAATTCAACGTACACAGGCTGTCACTGTGTATATACAGGAAATACATTATTGTATAATCAGATACGGTAACTTCCGTATGACTTACAATGCTGTGACGTTTAATAATACGCTGTAGGGTCTGTGGCTGAAGCATGACCTGCAATTTAATGTGAAACTTACAGGACGGATTATTAATTGCTGTAATTTCCAGTTTTCTGTTGGCCACTGGCTGTTTCCAGGGCATAATACTACATTTATCTTGAATTGGTTTGCATACTCTAAGTACCACGTTTCTTGTTTTTAAAGATTGGTGTTTTATTATGAAAAAATAATTATATTTTGTCATCATTTTCGATTTAAGTTTGGACTGATGCATATATAATCTGACATAATCTTATCGTTTCTATAAAGTTTGACATGCTTTCCTTTTTAGAAGTAAAAGGCTCATTGGTGCGTACCATTGTACTATACATGCACAACGTATATAGAGGCTCATGGGCGGGGAGTGTGGTGGGCGACTCCAGCACTGAAGTGAAAGATGCTAATTATTATCTTTAGGTTGTAAGCTTAAGTAGACTGTGTACACAGGACACTGTATAATCATTGTGTAATCATTGTATTATCAATAAGTCTTTACTTATAAATGCTGTGACAAAATTAATGATACGATGTAGGGCCGGTGACGTCTGGCTTGAAAGTACCTTAACGTAAAACTAAAGTACGGGCCGATAATCTATTCATTACTGTAATTTCTGATGGATATATTAATTCACTTCAGCGCATAATACAAAATAACTAAGCATTTTTTGTCTGATAAATCATTGTAATCGGACAGTAATGTTTACTTTTTCTACCTTTCACGAAAGGAGAAGTAGGATTAAAAGGCATACTTATAGTATATACGAGAAACTGAAAATATAGTGCTACATGTGGGCTCGTACGCGGGATCGTATGTGGGATGTGTATGGATAAAACGGATTACAATGGCTTTAATAAATTTACTATTTAATTTGAGTTAGACAAGTAGTATATGCGTTGCAACGAAGTATGTATAGGCTTACTTTGGCTCAACAAACTAGGTGTGTACTTTATTAACTATCAATAATTAAATTCGTTATCTATAAACCAAAGTTTACACCAATCACAATTTCAATGACATCGATACTGTAAGAAAAGGGTTACAATTATTCTGCGATGGCTTGGCTGTAATTGCTATTGAAAACCAATATAGATCTATTTTGAAATAATACCAATATTATTTCATTAAGGGAAAAATGATGTTAAAGGTAATTATATCAATTACACAAGAGTTTGTTGATGATGGTGTGTACTTGGTCTGTAAACAGTATTAAGATTAGATAGCTTGAGGTGTATGCGATAAAATGTTATCCTGTTTGAGTATTTTTTGTATGGATGAGGTGAGTTGGTCTCACCAGCGGTGGAGGTTACACCGCCTGGATCCAAATGTCTGAAAAAGGTTCTTTTTTCTTTGGTATCTATGACGATTTCTCCTCTATTTAGATCTGGAACCAGCAAAACCATAAGAGTGGTGCGACTTGCAAACTTAAAAACTTTGTGGCTATCACCTCTGTTTTAGCCCATTACCGGTACGTGCCAGGGAGTGGCTTTTAGCCTTGTATTGGACGACTTCTCTTAAAACAATTCTTCCAACCTTAATACCATTAAACAAAAATTGTGATCAATTAACTCACAATTTCTTTATTTATTAATTTGTCTTTTGTTGTTGTTTCAATGATGAAAAACAATTTTGGAGCAGCTGCTTTGAATCAGCCTCCGCTTACTTGGCTATTAAGCGACCTCAAACAGAACAAAATATTTCAGTCATAGTTTAATCTATGTTATCGGCAGCACCAGATTGCTTGCCTTTTGAAGCATGGGTGTTTAATTATGCGAAAATAAGTATCGTAAATGTGTCTGATGTCTTCGAATATTTTTGCCATCATTTTCGATTCAAGTTTCGATTGAGGAATAATTATAATCTGATTAATTTGATCGTTTTAAAAAAGTTTTACCAAAAAATGCGAATTATTGGTGCGTACTAGTAGGGTGTTACATGTAAAGTATAGAGGCTCGTACCTTGGCGGGGATGTAATGGGCGCTTTTGCCCCCCCCCCCCCCCCCCCCACCCCTCCGAGAAGGTTATACACCGGATATGGTACGAGGCATTGAAGTGAAAGATGCTATTTTGTCCTTAACTTTCAAGCTGAACTAGATTGTGTACACGGGACAATATATTATTGTATAATCATTGTATAATCAAATGCGATAATGCATAAACACAGGCATTACTTATAAATGCCGTGACAAATGAAACGGTGTCGAGCCGCTGAAGTTTCTCCTGAAAGTAATGTAAAACTAAAGGACGGGCCGATGATCTATTCATTACTTTAATTTCTGATGACTACGTGGTTATTAATGCACTGCAGCGCATAATCCAAACTTATGCGTAAAAGAGCTTTGTTTAAATGCCAAAATTGAAGCTTTTTATAGCATGGTGCTTTATTATGCAAAATTATAATCGTATAACTAACGCATATTGTATCGATATCTGTGATAAATAATTATAATCTGAGAGTAATTTCTATTTGTTGTACCTTTCCTGTTCATAAGAAGAGCCAAAAGACACGCTTATAGTGCACACGAGAAGAGTGCTACATGTGTGGGTTAGCGGCGGCGGAACAGTTTTGAAAGTGGGGTGCCAAAGTAGCGCCGGTGCTATGTTTTTCTTTATGCTGAACTGCCAAGAGTGGGGGCCATTTCCCCCAAGTGGAAAAAGTGGGGGAGGGGGGGGGGGGGGGTCCCCCCCCCCCCCCCGACCCCCATGTTCCGCCACCAGTGGGCATGTTCTCGGGGCGGGATCAGGAGGGGGGTGTGTAAGATGTAGGTCCTACAGATAAAACAAATTGAAATGCATTTAATACATAAGTATAATCTAAGGCCGTGTCCGAAACGGGCTTCCAGAGCTACGGCTACAGCTATTGTCAGTATTTCTTCACGTAGTTGTAATGGGCGCACATCGAGACAATAACCATAGACAAGAGTTTCGGATGCGGCCTATGTTAGACAAGTAGTGTATGGATTGCAACGAAGAGTCTGTGGACTTACTTTGGTTTAACACATTTTGGTATGTGCTTTACGGGTAGTGTACATGATTGGTCATTGTTTGGGGGTTAGTATTTTATAGGAAATATCGTTCCACTGATCTGTTCAAAGTTTTGCGTTGTTATGTTGGAAGGCGAAAAAAACGAGAGAAAAACGGCGCTCGTTTTAAACCGTCGGGCGGATGGTAGCCTTTAGTCAAGGCGCGCATGGCTACCTGCGCATGACGCCCGGAATGCCAGCATGTCTGGGGCGCTCCAGGCTCGTCCGGGTAGCCACGCGCACCCTGACTAAAGGCTACATGGCAGTTTTCCCAACGATTTCCAGCTGGAAATCGTTGGAAAACTATATAAATGTCCACTTTTCTTGACAACACAACACACCTGGTGCCATCATTTCACAGGATAATTAAGACTACTATTAGTTGGAGGATTACCAATCGTGTACACTACGTTTAACGATCAATACTGTTTTTAAAGGACACTTTTGTATGGAAAAAATTATAATTCTATTTTAATTCAATTACACTTAAAATGAAATCGAACCGAGTAGCAATTAATCCGCCATGGTTTAGCTCTATAGTTGCTTTTGAAAACCAATATCGATTTAATTTTAATAATCATTATAATATTATTTAATTATGGGAATAATAATGTTAAAGGCAACTATATCAATTCCGCAAAAGTTTGTTGATGACTGGCTTGTAGGTCTACACAGAATTAAGCGTTAGATAACTTGAGTTGTATGCAATAAAATGTTATCCTGCTTTAGTCTTCCAACATCCACACCATAATAATTTAGTTGTTATCACTATTTTTTGCGTGTGTTTTTTTTTAATGATGAAAACCATTGTGAGCAGCTGCTTGGAATCGGCCTCTTCTTACTTGGCTAAGCGGTCTCAAATGAAAACAAACCCAGTCAGGTTAGTCGTAATTTCAAGTTATGGCAGGTTCGATCACCGACAATTTGGCAAACACTTGTCGATGTTCCGCGGTTACCTATATGCACAAAATATACGCTGGGTATTGGTCGAACGCAATCTAAATTATAAAATGGCTCGCTAGAAAATGGATTTATCCTTGAAAATTACCACTAAATTAACGATTGAAGTGCTTTCAACGGCTACTACAATTCGGGGCAAGTTGGAATTTAAGCTATAATGCAAATCAAGTAGTGATGCATGTTTTATGCCTAGTAAAATGATTAACAGCGGAGTCTCGCAGTAGCTGTGACCACTGCACCTTTGAAAAGAAAAAAACATTTACACCGTTCAATACAAGTGCAGATTAAAAATATACATGTAAAGGGTCTTTTCTCAAGCGACTTTGGCTTCGGTTGCAGCTGTTGCCTTTAGCTGCATTGCCATTCAGAAGCCTTGAATAATTGAACAATATATACTCCGCCTCTCGGTTCAAATAAGAGATTTTGTTATGTATACTGACAAGTCTGTGAAAACGCATCACTTATGCCTAATTCACATTTTGCCCCGGGCGCCGTGCGATAAATGGGTCTACGATTTTCCGTACGATTTTTGAGGCACCGTAGGTGGCTACGGGCTAAGGCGTATGTGTTCACATTGTGTACGAGCATCGTGTGATTTCTCGTACGGGCCCCTCGGGGGCAGGCCGGGGCAAAGCCGTACAGAGGCTGCGCGGAGATGGTGCGGCCGCTGTGGTGTTGCCGCGGGATGACTGCTCAATATCCGTGCGATATCCGTGCGATTTCACGGGTACTGCACGGGCAGCGAGCGGCAACCTTGCGATAGCTGTGTGAGGGCCGTGCGATTGTCCCAAGAGCCTACAATCTCCGTACGATTTTGTTTTGCCCTAATGTCCACCTAAAATCTTGCGTTTTCTGCACGATCAGCGCGCGCCCTCCGCGCGGTGCCCGTGCGGGGATTGTGCAATGCCACCTACGACATGTCTACGGGCTACGGGCTTACGATTTTTTCAAAATTTGTATAACTTCTCGCTAAACAAAATCGTAGAGGCCGCGGCGCCCGTGAATCCGTACGAAAATCTCACGGCCGCCTCCTGCCTCCGCAAGGAGGCCGCACGGAAAGGGGGATACGGGCAGGATACGGGCTCCGTAGACCCATTGCAGGCTAAATGTGAATTAGGCATCACGTATCATTATGTTTCACGCTTGGCTTATACAGGCTTTTGACTTGTTGGTCAACTGACCAAATGATTGTTCATGACCTGGTATAAAATACTATGCGTAAGCTCTGCTAAAAAATCACTAAAAACATAAAATGATGCGTTTTATTGACTGTGCCACCATGACTGTGCGTTTTCATTGACTGTAAGCATACATTCAGAAAAAAATAGTTCCTGTAGCATCTTTGAATTAGAGGAAAGCCTAAGTAACCCGTAGGAAACCAGAGTAGTTTTTGCCTTTTTCGATAGCTCTGGGTAAGATAACAGCTCATGTTTTGTTCAGTACATTTCTGAATCATTTAAATGGAAATTGGTTATTACAATCATTACTTGCAGCTAATCATTTACAATAAAAAACACAATTATTTACAAGTCAATTAGGCGAAGTAAAAAAAACATGTTTAGCGTCCCCTCCGCTTCCTTTTTGGGGGCAGCATGGATTTGTTTGTATTTTTACCAGTACAAAATGGGGTTAAAAAGACCCCGACAATGTCAACCGATCCATCGGAAAAGAAAATACTCGCAAGTCAGAACCTCTAAAACTATCAAAACCACTATAAAAATGTTCAATTCTCTTGTCCAACACGTCTCTTTTATTTTTGTGTCTATAAATGCATAGTTAAAAAACCTGCGGTTGTCGGAAATTTTAAAACGAATTGCGGCCATCTTGTAAATAAAAAAAACCCTCCTTACATTTTTTCTTACTTGACCTTACATTCACATTTTTTTTAGAATACTTTTTTTCCCCTTGTACTACAGGTATTCTAGCAATTGTGTACATTGGGGATACACATTTCACAGCTTTTCATACTGAACTGCTGGCTTGCTTAGCTTGTGGGTCGATTTTCGGTCAGTGCCTTACCTGCACGATAACATTTTTGTGATGCTTAAATAATTAACAATTTAATTTAAAAAAAAATATTTGGGTGCCGCACCAAAACGCACCGCACTGACGATACATCATTGAAGAAAACTTTTTGTTCTATCAATAAACCTTTGAAACTCATCTAATCATCTATTTAAGCTCTTCAAATACTGCATTATAATTTTAGCCATTTTGGAGCCATTTGTGTTGTTGTTATTATTATGAACTTGTTCCGTGGACAGTCAGACATTTCCAAGTCAAACTGTTTTTTTCTAACATATTGTAACAGTTACACTTTTGTCCACAAAATTGTGCACGGTCGAGGAATTAGTCTACACCTGTCCAGTCCACAGTCTGTGATGCCAGCATAATGAGGAGCATTATCATGAAGCCAGGCAGCATGACATATAATACATCGACTGTAATGCCTCTCGTGGAAATACCCACTCTACACTTTGCGAAACAGCTTGATTGAGGTTCCATCCACGACAATTAGCCTCCCGTCTCGCGTGAAACCCACCCGCCTTGGCATTTGCAAGCCCCTGGCCACGCAACCAACGTGCCTCCCTTCCGGGCTGAACTCGTGCACGCTGCCCTCGAAGACGACTTTAGAGTAGAAGTAGAAAGGAACAAAGATGGACCCGTTCGGCCCAAAGCAGGCTCCCCATGGCGAGACCATGTTGGAGGGATCCACGCTCTTTGATGTGATGGTGAAAATGATGTCACCGGTCGCTATGCTCATGACGTCTACTCTCTTGGAAGCAGCACTCGACACCATAAGGTGGCCCTTGTTGTCCACTTCGAGATTCAAAGGCTGATGAGCTACCTTGAACTTTCTGATCTCCACACCGTCAACTAGGACGTAAATCAGCTTCTCTTTCAAGTCACCCAGGTAGATGGTGCCACCTTGGTCGACGGCAAAACACCAGGGATTCTTGGCGGGCGTGCGGATTGTGTTGAGGTGTTTGCCGCTGACTACATCGTACACCTCTATGTTGGCCGTTTTGCAGAGTACCAGACATCTACCGTCTGGCAGGAAGGCTACGTCTCGGTCTCCGCGTTCGGGATCCCCGCTGGACATGGTGAGCTTGTGCTTCCCGTCCGTGCTGAAGATACAGGTGCGATTATTTCTTTGCTCGGTGACGGCCATGTCCCCGGCGGGGGTGGCGACGACCCCGCGGGCGCAGTTGAATTCGCCGATTGCGGAGCCAAACTTGCCAAACTTGAGGTCCAGGCACCACTTTTCGTCTTCCAGTAGATCCCCGAGGTGCAGGTTAAACGGGGGCGTCTTCTCTTCGCTGAACTTCAGGAAGCCTAGTCCGTCTGTCACTTCGAAGCTCGGCGGTGGGCGTTGCTTCATTTTAGCCAGGCCGTACTGCATCCTCCGGTGCAACGCCACAATAGCCGTGTCGTCCTTACTCTCCAAATTATCCAACTCTTTCGGAGTAATGCCAACCTCGTCCAGTGCTTCCTGGATTCCCAACATGTGCCCCTCGATTGCTCCCTTCCTGGAACCGGCGATGAAGTCCACCCGATCAAAGAGCTGCTGCTGCTTCCCACGAACATCTGCGATTACCATCTCAGCAGCTGCGCTTATGTCATTTTTCGCCCTGTCAGCAGCCGCCGCGAAATCCTCCCCTCTCGCCCGGATGAGCTGACTGGCTTGTTCGTACTTCTCCTGTTGCTTCTTGAGCTCGTCAGCGAGATCTTTGATTTCAGCTCTTGGTCTGTTGGCCTCGTTGCCGATGTTGGACACGGTATGCTTCGGAGGCGGGTGGTCTATGACAGTGCAGTCTCGACAGATGGGTAACTTGCACTCGATGCAGTAGAAGTGAAGCCCCTGACCCGGGTGAGCCAGGCAGGTAGTGGGCATGGCCAGGGCTGGAGCGATATGACCCCTCTGGGGTAGAGGCTGACGTTGGGGTGGAGGCTGACGTTGGGCTGGCGACATAGCCGAGGGCTCGGTAGCTTCCTGTCCTACCTCGACCATATCCGGGTTCATGGAGGTCACTGAGTCCACCATGCTTCGTGCTAGGATGTTAGGCTTCAGAGCTGCGATTCCACCAGTTGGCAGGGATGTACATCGCTGACACAGGGGGCATTTGATGTTCTGTCAAGACAATAAGAAACAACTCACTTTGTATGCAAAGTAAACCAAAAAACAAAAATCCGTTTAGAAACAGGAAGGCTTATAGGCAATACCTCTAGATGTATACAGAAGCTGAAAAGATTCGTAACAGAAATCTGGTGTCATTGACTTATCGCCGTTTGCGAGTTTGCCACGCCCTTATAAATTCTAAGGTAATTTTCAGTGGTCATGTTGTATTGCTCAGATTTGGAATGCACCGGGTCAGTAGCGTATCCAGCAGGAAGGCGATGGCGACAATTGTCCATCTTATATATTACTGTTATTTGTTGAATGCCACTACTTCACATCTGCTACTTACTAACCCCCTCCCGCTTTTAAATTTATTTCGGGGCGCAACAAATTAAAAATAAGGTAATTTTGTTTAGGCCTACCGGCGCAATCAAAATTGTAATGAACAAAGTTTAGCCCACCTCCGACCCAAAACTTCAATACGCCCCTGTTTCGCGTCGGATTACAAACAGTCGTGATTGGACAACGTGATTTTACAAGCAAGCGATTGTCCCGAAATAGTTCAGTGAACTCAACGATAGTGCCCATTGCGCTCGGACCATATACATGTACTGGCAATTTGGGTGACGGTCGGTACTTAAAATGGGCGGTTTGCATGGGGAGGCGGGTGGGGTTCACTGAAATGAAAATCATATCAATATATTTTGCGCCAATACCATTGCTTCCGCACTGTGCAGACGAAGCAGTTAAGGGTAATCGCTGGGTGGGGAAAGGATCCCCATGCTGTTTGACCGCGGGGATGGTCCGTAGGATCACCCCCCCCCCCCCCCCCCCCCAAATAAAGAAAAACAATCACTGCTGTAAAAAAGGTAGGCTTAGGCCTATTTCCAATTAAAAACTCTAAAACGTCAATTAAAAAATTCAATATGTTGTGCGTATAGGTTCATAGCTGCATAGCGCATGTGAATTCATCGTGTAGCCTACCTGTTTTGCCCAGCGCGCTAACTTTCCTGCTTACCCCACGAATTATTGGTTTAGCTGCATATGCACATTATTACCAATAATTGGGCACTACTATAGCTTTGTAGACCTGTAGCCACCTGAGACGGAGTTACTTAAGTTTATACTTCCTGACACTGATTTACACCAGACAACTATCCCTGATGAGAGTGCGGTTAGTGCTTGGACTAGAGTAATTGTTCTGTCAACTGCTATAATTAGCATGAGACATTATTTCTTAGAAAACAACTTAATTCATTGAAAGTGTTTGTTCCCTTAGGCTAGTATTTTCTGCTGAGGGAGATTTTTAGTCTGCTTTAAGTTCCCATTCGAGTAGCATCACGGTTTCCTTAAGGTTATAGCACACTTGATATTTCAGCACATTATTTTGTACAGTAGGCCCTACATGTAATACATTTGAGCGCTGCTACTTTAATGAATTAGTGTTTTCACTACCACACGTGCCGGTATACAAATTATAATATACGAATTTGAAATAAACTTCGGTACATAACAACCCAAAATTTACCTTCGTTGAGGGCACCACCAAGCCGGGGATGCATGGTGCACAGAATGTGTGAGAGCAGTCCAGTATCTTGGGGTCCTGCAGGAACTCCAGGCACACGCCACATTCTAATTCTCGCGATACCGCCTCCATTAGTAGTCGCTTCGCCACACGAACAGGGTATAAATGGAACAGCTGAATTGTTGGTTGGTAAATTTGAATGCACAGAAAACAGTGGCTAGAGAATGGGAGATTTGTTATGTGCACTGAATGGAATTACGTATGACCTCGACAATGTAAGTGCCTATATAAACCTTGTTGAACTTTGGTGTTCGTTATGCGGGAACTGTGCTATACGAATGCATTAAATAGAGTTTTTGCTGGTGGATTTGTGCCCGGACAACATAAATAGACGTGATACGGAACTGGAAAATCAAATTTCAAAGGTTATTGATATGAGGGCAACTCGTGACTTAATCGCATTAGGTGACGTTTGTGCCCGTCTTATTCGTTTCCGCAAAGTCCTGGAAAAGATTTAAAAAGTCACATGAGACTATCATCACGATCATGGCATCATCGGGTGTGATGTTGCAATACGGCTGACTGTCTGTCACCAGAAATTGTGATCATTTGTAAAACCGACAAATTTTACCAATGTAGATCGCTTTTTGGCAGGGGATGAGTCAGGTCTACGAAAAGTTTGGTTTAGCAATACATGTACTATTCTTTCAACTCTGGAATAATTATAGACGAAGTACGTCCAGGCAAAATAATTAAGAACGAAATATAAAACAACGCACACACACTAGTGTATGAACACCTTCAATCGGGGACCTTCTATTCTCCTTTTATTGTTAACTTTTTGGCAAGGACCTTTAACCGGGGACCCTGTTAAAGGTCCCCAATCGAATGCAAAAACAAACCCATACCCACTAACCTTACGTATACCTTTCACATAGTAACAAGCGGAGAAAAAAGGCTAGTTTTGCTCGCACATGTGAACGCTCCGCATTAAACCCGAATTTTTGATCGTGATTCCCTTAGGTGTTCCCCTTCATTTTGCGACAGACGTATACTCTTACCCCAAAATGTTGAGAGAGGGGGAAAAGTGTGGACGCGGGCAAGTCCACATGATGTTCACTCTTCCGTCCTGAATCATGTGGACATCTTTTGTTCGCAGGTCGAGCATACAAGGTTAGAACACACTTTTGATAACGGATTTACGCCATTGTTCTTATGCCTATAGGTCTATGATATGTAAGGAACAAAGAATCCTTCGGCTGCACTACATTCAGACTATAGAGGAATTTCACATTAGCTCCGTCTGCGCACTTCCGGTTTGAAAGCGAGGATGCCAATGCTAAACAAAAACAGTGCTATTCAACAAATTCATTCATGCATGAATGAATCACGCCATAAATGGCATGTAGCGCAGCGCACGTTTACCACAGTTAGACGTTTACTTATGCGCCTATCAATTGCTTCCCCCACCCCTCCCCCGGGGCTGCCCCAAGTCTTATGTGGGGGTTTGGTCACGTTTTTCAAGCCCCAGGGTGGGGATTTTGGTCACTCATTTTGCCATTGTTTCCCCATCATCAGAAGTTAAAAACCATGAGGTGGGACTGCCCCACCCATGTATGTCGGGGATTGTCACGAAAATTTTGCCCCAAGTGTGGGGATTTGGTCAACTAGGAGTGACTGACTGTGACTTTTTTACATTTTTCATTCCAAGAAGCTGTTCGTCTGTGGTTATAGCAGCCCAGTCATGAAGGGAAATCCTCTGATCGTTTCTTGAGTCTGAAGTACCTCCCTGGGTGGATGGTCTTTTGCTGCATAGGCTCTAGTGTTCTGTTTGTTGATGAAACTTTGCCTCATACACCACAGATAAATCGTCGTCGCACAGCAGTGAACCATCTCGAATACCGCATCCTCCGCTCTGGATCACCTGGAGCTAAGCCATGCCTGGTATGGACTTTGTAGGGATGGAATTTTACCTCTGCTGCCATTTGGTTGCGCCTGGCTGATTGTCTTGGGTCGTCTTCCATGCTAGCTCGAAACTGTGCCAAGGAATTAATGTCTCCGTGTCCTTGGCCTGCCACTGTTCTCCTTATTCCGATTCAAACTGATGCCATGATTTTCATACTTTGCCACATTTCGCTTGACTGTTCGCCCAACAGGTGTGTCCCTGTTAGGAAATCTCTGCTGGAAACTTTCGATCGTTTGGGAAACATCCTGAGTTTCATGGAAGGTTTTGACCATAAAAACTCGCTGCTCAGTTGTGAACTGTTGGCCCACCATCTTGGCATTGGGGCAATCAGAAGAAGTTCTCCACTACAATAAGTAGGCCTACATGGACACATACACGAGCATGGAAGACGATCCAAGACAATCAGCCAGGCGCAACCAACTGCAGATTGAGGGCAAAGTTCGCCTATAGTGGTCAGCAACAGTTATTGTCTGGCGACCTACGGACAACCGGCTGATATTTGTGCTTTGTGATATCGAAGCACAGACATCCTGCTCTAGTTATATCAGCCGTGCGAAGCACGCTGATATATTGTGGTCCTTCTGTATCTTCTTCTTCTTCTTCTTTCTCACCATGGGCTTTAAATTGCTATAACTGCCTTTAGCCAATTTCAACGAAACGTGGCCCTATGGACAACTGACCCAAGCTTGATATGTGGTGCACTCTGACCGGGTCAAAGGTCACCTAGCGGTCACAAGCGGTCATTTATTGAAATTTACAAAAAATGCTTCTTCTCCCACAGTCTTCATCCGATGAAGGCCAAACTTGGTCAGTCGCATCCCTACACCAAGCTTCATAAAAAGAGTACGTTGTACACAAAATTTGGCTCAAGGGCACCTAGTGGTAACTACCGGTAATTTCATGAAAATGAAAAAGCGGCTTCTTCTGCCGCATTCTTCAGCCGATTTTAGCCATATTTGGTAACATGCATTCTTGGCCAAAGCCCCATGTGGGGTGTTAGTAGATTTGGGTCAAAGGTCACTCAGTGGTCAGAAGCGGTCATTTTCTGGAAAATGTGCAAAATTTGCTCTTTTCCCACATTTTGTCAAACGATTTCAATCACACTTGGTCAATTATAACCTTGTTGCTAGTCCGGATGCGTTGATTGCAGATTTAGGCCAAAGGTCACCTATAGCTAGTGGTCAGCATGCAGTGGTAATTTTTAATAAAAACACGGAAAATGCTTCGTTTTCCACATTTTTAGTTGATTTAATCCACACATGGTCAGTTACACCTCTGTTGAGAGCACCTGTTGATATGGTGTCATTGCAGATTTATGTCAAAGGTCACCTAGTGGTCAGCAGGGGTCATTTTCTGACAAAGATGCAACGTGGTTCTTTTCCCACATATTTAGAATCCATTTCGGCAACATTTGGTCAGCTAAACCCGTGTCGAGTGCCGAATATGTGGGGGTTTGAAGATTGAGGGCAAAGTTCGCCTAGTGGTACATGTATAGTTATTGTTTGGTGATAGCTAGACCTACGGACAACCGGCTGATATTTGTGCTTCGTGAAGCACAGACATCCTGCTCTAATTATATATTAGCCGTGCGAAGCACGCTGATATATTGTGGTCCTTCTGTATCTTCGTCTTCTTCTTCTTCTTTCTCACCATGAGCTTTAAATTGCTATAACTGCCAAACGCTTTGGCCAATTTCAACGAAACGTGGCCCTATGGACAACTGACCCAAGCTTGAGGTGCACTCTGACCGGGGTCAAATGTCACCTAGCGGTCACTAGCGGTCAAAATCTATTTAAATTTACAAAAATGCTTCTTCTCCCACAGTCTTCATCCGATGAAGGCCAAACTTGGTCAGTCGCATCGCTACACCAAGCCTCATAAAAGTTGTACACATAATTTGGCTCAAGGGCACCTAGTGGTCACTACCGGTCATTTCATGAAAATAAACAAGCGGCTTCTTCTGCCGCATTCTTGAGCCGATTTTAGCCGTATTTGGTCGAATGCTTCCTTGTCTGAAGCATATGGGTCATAGAAGATTTGGGTCAAAGGTCACTCAGTGGTCAGTTGTGGTAATTCCCTGGGAAATGGACAAAATGGCTTTGTGTCCTCACTTTTGTCATCGATTTCAGCCAATTTCGGTCAGTTATGGGCCTCTTGCAGGTTTCGTGTGCACTCTTTGCAGATTGGGGCAAAGGTCACCTATAGTGGTATATAAGCATTTGGTCATTTTCTGAAAAATGCACAAGATGGCTTTGTTTCCTTAATTTACCCAACGATTTCAGCCAAACTTTGTCAGTTAGTATAGGTTTCGTGTGCACTGTTTGCGATTTGGGGCAAAGGTCACGTAGTGGTCAGTATACTGACCACCGGCTGATATTTGTGCTTCGTGAAGCACACACATCCTGCTCTAGTTCTTCTTCTTCTTTCCAATGATCGTTTAAAAAAATATTCTGCCAAACGTTTGGTCCGATTTCCACCAAGTTTGGCGATATTGACAAATGACCCAAGCTTCATATATGGGGTGTGGTCAGATCGGGGTCAAAAGTCACCTAGTAGTCACTATATAGGGCTCATTTTATTGAAAATTACAAAAATGCTTCTTCTGCCACAGTCTTCATTTGATGACAGCCAAACTGGTCAGTTACATCCCTGGACCGAACCTCATATAGGGTGTACACAGAATTTGGCCAAAGGTCACCTACTAGTCAATATGGGTCATTTTTATTGAAAATTACAAAATGCTTCTTCTCCCACAGTCTTCATTCGATGACAGCCAAACTGGTCAGTTACATCCCCGGACCGAGCCTCATATATAGGGTGTATACACATAATTTGGCCAAAGGTCAGATCAGTGGTCACTATAGCGGTCATTTGGTGAAAATAGAAAAGCGGCCTAACACATTTTTTATCCGATTTCATCCGTATTTGGTCAAAAGCCTCCTTGTCCAAGCTCTATATAGGGTCGATCTTGGCAGATTTGGGTCAAAGGTCACTCAGTGTCAGTAGTAGTCATTTTCTGGCAAATGTGCAAAATACTCTTTTCTCACGTTTGTTCCAACAAGTCTTGGTCAGTTTGTTCCCAGCTCCTAATGTGTTTTTTGTAGATTTAGGCCAAGGGTTACTCAGTGGTCAGCAGCGGTCATTTCCATTAAAAATGCAGAAAACGTTTTTAAACAACCCCTGACCCATATTCTATATGAGGAACACACAATTTGGAACTCAACCAGTACAATGTAGTCACTCGACCGTCTCGTAAATAAAACAAATGCTAATCTACAAAACAAAAAACGGTCACATGAAAAGTGCATGACCTTCGTCAAACACCGACGACTAAGGTTCGTGCTCTCCGAGCACCAATCACCTCTAGTTAATTCTGTATCTTCGTCTTCTTCTTTCTTACCTTGAGCCAAATTGCTACAACTGCTAAACGCTTCAGGCAAATTTCAACGAAACTTGGCCCTTAATAGCCACAAACCGCCAGTAACAACGTCTTGGGAATTTCGTAAAATCTCCCGCCGAAAAATAGGGAAAACTGCGCATGCGCAATTCTGTATGAAAATGAGGAACATTTTCTCTTCACGCACGCGCATATACGAAGAAGAGCTGCCATGAAGTTGCACAATAGTCTGGTAGCTATCTATGCTACTGGCCGAAGGGGCGCCGTTCGCGATCGAAGCTTCGTAGGATCGAATTTCCCTTCACAATAATTATACTAAATACCCAATAAATAAAATAATACAAAAATAATTGCGGGCACAGACATGGGTGCATATTCTGAGAAGTCGAAGCTTGCAAAATAGATGTCCTTAAAGGTAATGTACATGATCGGTCATTGTTACAATTTTCAAAAATGGGCGGATTTGGGGGTTAGTGTTCAACAGGAAATATCGTTCTACTAACCTGTTCAAAGTTTTGCGTTGTTGGATGGCGAAAACAAGAGAGAAAAACGGCGCTCCTTTCCAGCCGTTTGGCGGATGATAGCCTTTTGTCAAGGCACGCGTGGCTACCTGGACGCGTGACGCGCTCCGAATGGCAACATGTCCGGGGCGCGCCACTGTTCGGGTAGCCACGCGCGCCTTGACTTAAGTCTTAAGGGCAGTTTTCCAACGTTTTCCAGCTGGAAATCGTTGGAAAACGATATCAATTTCTACTTTTCTTGACAACGACAGCACAACTAGTGCCGTAATTTCACAGGATGATTGAGACTACTATTAACTTACAATCGAGTAAGGTATTTCGTAATAATTCAGTAAAAACAAATTGGACGATTACCAATCGTGTACACTACTTTTAAATATAATAATAAATAGAGAAATGTCAGAAAAAACATTACTTGTTTTTTTTTCCGGAAACCCTTAGAGTTAATCAATCAAATATGCATTCTGGTATTATGCCTTTTTAAACAAAAAAAGTTACGTGATGTTGACCAAGCTTTCAGGTGCCGCGATTCACCGGGGCCCCATACTCCGGCTTACCGGCTCCCATGTAGGACTCTTAAGGGCTCGGATTCCGGTCCATCACAGATCAGACCCCGGTCCATCACACCTCCTTCCCCACTCATCCATATAACTCGAACGTCTAGCACCGTAAAAGGGAGGAACATGGCTGCACCCTAAGCAATGACTGCCGAGCCAGCCAAACGTGCCATGAGCCTGTACGAAGATGCTTACCTGGACATCACGAGCGGTCCCAACTGCACTGCTAATCGACCGCACGCCACAGTACAGTTGGTATTTGGGGACGGTAAACGAATACTCTTATAAATATTGACAATCACATTTCTGGAAAAGAAAAAGGAAATACTGAAAAGCTGGGAATCGAACCCTCAGCTTAAGAGCCGATAAACGACTCGATGAACGACTCGCTTAACCACTCGGCCACTAAGCTGTTACTGCCTGAGAGACTTTTTAAACCTATTGAAACAGAGAAGAAACCACACGGCGGCAGTACAATACCCGAACATGGTTGAATGAATACCATTATCCCTTGCGTACGGATGACGCCATATGGCGTCAAAAAAATGCCACCAGGCCGGATGGCGTGATTTTGTTCCCTAGGAAAGTAAGGGCAATTATCATAAATGGGCGCTGTACTTGGCTGTGTGAGCTGAGACAGGTTCTCAGACTTGTTTTCCCTTGAAATAAAATCCTCCACACCACAATTAAGTACAAGAAAAAGAAATATAAATCTGGCAAAGGATTCGAACCCAGGCCTCTGTAGTCCAAAGCCTTATACTCTACCAATATAGCCACAACAGTAGCTGGACCAAATATTTTTACTTCAACCTTATATTGTTGTCTGAATGATGCGTGCGATGCTTATTATAAAAAATAACTTAATCATGAATATGCATGATGGTAATAGCGGTCTAGATACGCCCATTTATGATAACTCCCTAACCTTCCTTGGAAACAAAATTATGCGGCCGGATGACGCCATTGGCCGCCGTTTGTGCAGTTTCAATCCATTGTTGGATTATTGTTTATGTCATTCTTGACTGCAAAAACACATTGTAGCGGTTCGATTTGGCTGCCAGAACCGCTGTACTCTATACAGTCAGTCCCACAATTACAATATAGAATTCTCACCATAGTCTTTGTGTGGCGTCGGTTCTATGTCGACGTCGCAAAGTATGCAAAATCGGAAAAACTTCCTGTCGAGCGGTGACGTGATGTGGCGCGAAATTTAAATGTTGCCCCTCATCAACGGCTGATCCTTGATCACGAACTTTACCTTTTAGGACACGGGTAAGCAATATCATTAAATCGCGAGGTGTATATTGGAATACTCCTTTCTAGATATCGGTAATGGCCGATTTATCCACAGATTCAGATTCAGTTTCTGATGACATATCATGGGATAAACTTTCGCAACAAACCCCAATGGATGCTCAAGATTTGTTGTTGTTGTAACATTTATTTCAATGTTGTCATTCATTACAATATTTACAATCATATAGAAATTACCAAGGAATTTAATAATATATTTGATAGAGACTATGTATACAGTAAGTTAAATAATAAAGAAGCAACAAGTTAAGTGACAACATTTAGGTATAAGGTTAAGCGTAAAACGCTTTTGTGCCCTAACCTATGGACAGACAAACATACAACCAGGGAACCAGGCAAAGGACAACAAAACACAACGTACGTAGAGACAAACTGGTGTGAGACAAGGCAAAATGATTAGTTCACTAATAAGAATAAGATTACAAGTACGACTCGAGGAATCGAGCTTTAAAATTTTTAACAAAGACAGACAGAGATGGTGATGTTTTGAGAAACTTTTCTAAACTATTCCAGTATGAGATGCCTCGATGAACAACACTATCTTTAGACATTGACGTTCTATTGAAATGGACGAACAAATTTCCCCTAGCACTACTTCGAGTATTATATACATGAACATCAGATGTTAAAGTAAAACAACAATTAAAACAGGGAGGGAGTGCATTATGCGTAAATTTATACATGAATTTTCCCAAATTAAGCAGGTATAAGTCATTACATTGTAATAAATTTAATTTGGCAAATAATGGAGCAGAATGATCACGGTAACCAGCATTTAAAATTACACGAACCGCTCGTTTTTGTAAAATTAGTAATTTGTTACATTTAGATGAGGAACTGGCCCAAGTCAGGATTGAATAATTTAAATATGGCAAAACAAATGAATTATATAATGTTAATAAAATCCTGCTGGGGAGGTAAAATTTTAACCGATTCATTATTCCAATATTCGTGGATATTTTTGTTGCTAGCTCATCAATATGACTTTTCCAAGTAAGATTTTCATCAATAGTTACCCCAAGGAATTTAGTTTTTTTAACTTGATTAAGCCTTGCATTATTTAGAATCAGAGGAGCAGATTGTATATACTTGTATTGACTAGCACAAAAAATCATGTAATTTGATTTAAGAACATTAATACATAATTTGTTTGCTAAGAGCCATGTGCTGATTTTTTCAAGTTCCATATTAAGGTTTCGAATAGCTTCATTTACATTATTGTGAGTGTACAGCAGACTTGTATCGTCGGCAAATAAACAAAACGTAATACTGTCCGAGGTATTGCATATATCATTAATATAAAGAAGAAAAAGTAACGGACCCAACACGGAGCCCTGAGGTACACCACATGTAATGAGTCCATTGGTGGAGTTTACAGAATTAAATGACACATATTGTTTTCTGTTACATAGATAACTTTTAAGTAATTCCAAGGCTGAGCCACGCACACCATAATGTTCTAATTTACTAATTAAAATATCATGATTCACAGTATCGAAAGCTTTTGATAAGTCCAGAAAGACGCCTACAGAAAAATTATTACTGTCTATGGCATTACATAATTTACTAATAACATACGATGTCGCCAAGTCGGTTGAGCGATTTTGTCTAAATCCAAATTGTGATTCAGAGAGAATATCATGTTTATTAATAAAAGAAATTAATCGTTTATAAATAAGCTTTTCAAAAAGTTTTGAAAATGTAGACAAGACTGATATGGGTCTATAGTTCGCAATATCATGCTTACAGCCTTTTTTATATATTGGTGTTACCTGGGCTATTTTTAGACCATCAGGAAACACACCGGCTGACAGACATTTGTTGAAGATGTCAGCCAGAGGTTTAGCTGATGAATACCTTACCTGTTTAATGACAAAAGAACTTAAACCATCAAAACCAGGGGCCTTGCCAGAAGGAATTTTGTTTAGACAATCCACGATCTCTTCCTGTGTAATAGGTGTGAAAAAGAGTGAATTCGAACATTTGTTGCTGAGAAAGGAATCAAAAGAGGTGTTGCATAACGGGAGCTCACTGGAAAGGCTACTGCCAATGTTAATGAAGTAGTTGTTGAATGCATCCGCAATTTCCTTGTTATCGCTAATTTCAATACCATCTTTAAAAAATAAAGAGGTTTTTGAATGTTGCTTACGTTTGTTAAGTAGAGAATTTATAACTTTCCAGGTACCCTTAATGTTACCTTTTACTTGATTAAATTTTGTGCATAGATAATTTTTCTTTGCTGATTTAATTAATACTGTGAGTTTGTTTTTATACAAAATATAAATAGATTTATTATTTGCAGTCGGGTTTCTCAAAAACTTTCTGTACAAGTGATTTTTACGTCTAATAGAATTATAGATACCATCAGATAGCCATGGAGACTTACATTTATCATAACGACATTTGACTTCTTGTAACGGGAAGTTTTGGTCATAAAGTTGTTGTACTTGTGACAAAAACGTGTCATACATACAGTGCAAATCGTTGGTTAGTGTTATAGAATCCCAGTCAATCGCATTTAAGTCATGAGCAAAGTTATCGATATTACTGGCATTAAAATTACGGTTTTTAAATTTTCTGTCGGTTCGGGAATTTTCTTTGAAATTGTTAATAACTAAGAATACGGGAAGATGGTCTGTAATGTCAGTCATCAAAACACCTGCAGAATGAGATGCTAAATTATTAGTTAAAATATTATCAATGAGAGTTGCGCTATCAGCAGTAATCCTCGTTGGTTTATCAATAGTCGGGTAAAATGAGTAAGATAAAACAGTATTCATAAAGTTTTGCACACTATTATCAGTATCGTACTCCAGAAGATTTATATTATAATCACCCATGATATAACACTTTTTATTTTCAGTGGATATTAGTGATAAAATTGTGTTAAAGCTTTCCATGAAGTTGTTGTATAAAACACAGGGGGGTTTATAAACAATTCCAATGATAATATTTCCTTTGCCTGTATTATTAAGTTCAATAAAACACGATTCGATGTCAGAATTATTTAGTGATAATTCAATACGAGTTTTGTACACCAAATCCTCATGTATGTAGAGTGCAACACCTCCACCCCTCTTGCTTTGTCTACAGGTTCCCTCAATAGCTTAGTTTGAAATTTGTATTAGGGGGTCGTGCATGTCGTTTAACCAGGTTTCGGATATCCCGATAACAGCAAAATTCTTTTGTAATAGGTTAACGTACCGAACAATGCTTGATATATTTTTCCGTAGACTACGAGCATTGAAATGCAACAATTTTGTATCTGTACTTGTAATAAAATTATCAAGAAATTCATCCTGATCGTAATAATTGCAATTTTTGTCGGGGATATCAAAATTTGTATTCGGATCTATATTAGAATTCATGCTATTGTTTTAGGTTAATTGGTCAGATTTAAAAACATATCGACCATCAATACATAGAAGACTCACTAACAGAACAGGCAGGATGAATTTTTATGTCGGCTTGTCTCACACTGGTACACAGGACAAACATAAAATACAAAACAAGAAACATGAATGAATTTATATAGATTAGATGTAATTATATTATATTACGATGCAACGTGGACTCATGCCTCTCCCCCAAGACGATAAGATCTGAACGGGCCATCGCTGATCTTGTACCTAATCATAGCTGGAACTGACCAAGGGATGTACGCGAAGTGGACCCGCTCTTCCCTCTGAATGCGTCGCAGGTGCATTTCCCTCAGCTCCTTCCGTTGGGCCCTCACCTTAGGTGTGACATCGTCCGTAATGAAGATGTTGTTACCCTTGAACTTGTTGTTTTTCAGATGTTTGGCGGCATTCTTCAAAATGAACTGGCGATCGGTGTATCTGAGGAGCCGACAGTGAATGGGTCTTGGGCGAGGCGAGGTGAGTGCTGCGGCTGGGCCAACACCGGGCGGTGGACCGGTGCGGTGTGCACGGTCAATCTCGATATCGTCGGCACCCTGGAGCTTTAGATGGTTAGTCAGCAGCTCATGGACAAAGTCCTCACAGGATCCCGATCCGACCTCAGAGCCTTCAGTAACCCCTTGGATGACGATATTGTTACGGCGACTTCGATTATGGATGTCATCGATCTTGTCTTCCAAGTTCCTGATGATCCCCAGGTTGTATTCAGTCTTTTGGTTTATTTGTGATTTGATGGCGTCATGGCTTTCGTGGACAAACGTCACAGATGTCTTCAGGTCAGCAATGTCGGTGGAATGTGTAGACACCTGTTGGTGCATTTCTTGGTAGTTACCTTCCAAAGAGCCGAGTCGTGCCTCAATGTTATTGATGGTCGCCAGGATCTTGTTCAGCTTGTCATCAATGATTGACAGCTTACCACTGCAGGAACATGACGCAACACAGCCGCCATCTTGGTCGTTGTCACTCGGGCTCATCAGGGGATCTTTTTTCGAGCTTGGTTTTCGACGGCTACGAGCTCCTTTTTTTGTCGAATCGTTGTCAGACATGGTCGGATATATATTTCCAAGTTGACTTTCAACAGCAGTGGCAATATTTAATTTAATAGACGCAAACAAATGATAAATGGGGGAGAGCAGAGACTGTACGTCCTTACTCGTCACGCATCACAAACTAAAATCATACAAATCATGACGATCATCCACGATCAACCTTTGACGTAGTATATAGCCAGGCACAAAGTAATACGCAGTTTCAAACTCAAAAAAGAAAACGACCAAAGTCCAGCCTTAATTACAGTGACGTCTACACAGATTCAGAAGGAGACACTCCTAATGAACATCCAACAAAATCCCACAGGCGGGGTATCCGTCAAATGGTCTATGTATTATGAGTACATTCATCTGGATGTATCTTGTTCGTATCTTGCTTGTAAACTTAGGTCGATAAAAAGCTTCAGGCTTATTTTGACCCGTCACTTTAATAACAAAATTATCATGCTACTAAAAGAGGGGTAGTGGCTGCAGACAGTTCTTTAGCAGCGAAAAAAAAATTAAAATCTAGAACTTAGAAGTAAATTTTTTAAGCAGTTGATAGATAGAGCTGAAACAACTTTACTTGGTCGCTATTCCAATGGCACTTGTCAACAACTCGCTGTGTGAAACAACATTTCCGCACATCAAGTCTACATGTAATGTATAGTCAACATGTACAGTACATACATTACATGTACAGTATACATCCGATCCATGTACTCGGTATGTGAATTGTTCATGTCATAAAAAGTAATAAGCGAATAATTCGTGCAAAACAGGTGAACATTAGGGTTGTTTGAATATTTGTCGGGGTGTTTATTTCTTTGTTTCTTCGGTAGTCATCTTTATCATAGTGATGTGGGGATCTGTGCGCCAGTGGCGTAAACACGGGGAAGGAGTTCAGGGGCCCGCCGATTTGTATTTCTTTTTTGTTTCGTAAATTTAAAAAGGGGAAAATTGTACACAAAGTGATGTTTCAAATTTCAAGCGGTGTTTAGGGCAGGGGTATCCCCGGTTGAGAAAAAGTTCAAGATGCAGTACTTCGTTGACAAATTCAATAATCATCCCCACTTTTCGACACGGATTTACTCGCCACTGGTGAAATCTCATTTGTTTGGCGTATATTATTTATTGGTAATACCTGTTATTATTGTGTTTATTATTTGATAGTGTTGAAATAACTCTTATGATGTAACTTTCTATAAATTCCTGCCGTCAAATGTAACACAAGGTCGTGGACTCAATATCGGCATCAGTATAGCTGTTTTACTTTGATTTGCTCATCATTGCACGCACAGCCGATTTTAGTCGAAATCTATTTCGATACATAGGCCTACAACTTTATTTTTGTATAGGAAGGGGCTGGTGCATTATTTATTTTACAATTATAAATACAGATTTACTTATTTACTTATTTTCGTTTAGTTCTGTCATGGTACATTTTGGCGTTTGGCGGGTGGGGTGTCACGGACTATGTTCGACTGTAGGCCTATCGTATATTTTTGGTGGCACAAACACATACAAAATACTTGTACATGCAGTATGTATCATAACTGCAGGATCATGCATGCAGCAGTCATTGCAATTGTAATCTGATCTGGCGCGCGCGCCCTGTGGGTCAGCGCGCGCGAGCCCTGTAGGTCAGCGCGCGGTCGTGGGGTATTATTTGCAGTTACTGGGTTCATCTGCGTTCATCAGTTCGGGATTCAGTGTACAGCCGCAAGCCTGCTATGATCGTGACGACACAGCCCCTTTAATTGATATGTGGCGCGCTCTGACCGGGGTCAAAGGTCACCTAGCGGTCACTAGCGGTCATTTTATTGAAATTTACAAAATGCTTCTCCCACAGTCTTCATATCCAATGAAGGCCAAACTTGGTCAGTCGCATCCCCACACCAAGCCACATATAGGGTGTGCACAGAATTTTGCTCAAGGTAACCTAGTGGTCACTACCGGTCATTTCATAAAAATAGAAAAGCGGCTTCTTCTGCAGCATTCTTAAGCCGATTTTAGCCGTATTTGGTCGAATGCTTCCTTGTCTGAAGCCCTATATAATAGGGTCTTAGCAGATTTGGGTCAAAGGTCACTCAGTGGTCAGTTGTGGTCATTCCCTGGGAAATGGACAAAATTGGCTTTGTGTCCTCACTTTTTTCATCGATTTCAGCCAATTTCGGTCGTTTATGGGCCTCTTGCAGGTTTCGTGTGCACTCTGCAGATTGCGGGCAAAGGTCACCTAGTGGTCATTTTCTGAAAAATGATGGACAAGATGGCTTCGTTTCCTCACTTTTAATTACCCAACGATTTCAGCCAAACTTTGTCAGTTATATGGGCTTCCAGTAGGTTTCGTGTGCACTGTTTGCGGGTTGGGGCAAAGGGCACGTAGTGGTCAGTTTACTGACCATTTTGTGCTTCGTGAAGCACACACATCCTGCTCTAGTTTCCTTTGGTAATTTCTATGCTATTCCCCATAGACTTTGTGCACAGATATGCAGGACTTTTTGAAACATGATTTTACGAGGTCTCCCGAGAATTCCTAATAGAAAAACAAACAGAACAGCTCCATGTGAACTTTACACCGCAACTGTGCACGTAGATAACTTGGATAAAACTACTTTAAAGAAAAAGATCAAAATAGAGCAAATCATTTTTCAAGATATATTATTTTTTTCCAAAAACATTACATAATCACAACAATCGTAACAAAAAGATACTTTAATTTGGCACAATCGTGATGTACAGCACAATGTCAAATTAAAGTAATACAATTGATCAAAAACTGATCTGGGGGCAATCGGATTAAAAAAAAAACATGACTACCAAGGAAGTACTTTAGAACCTGAGATATATACAAAGATATACACAAAGTTAATATTAGGCAATTGTAGGAATGGTTTACAAGAGTTCGTATTTCACAGAAATCTAATGTGAGCGATTTTAGCATAAAATATGCCATCCATCTAAAAAACATGTATCGTACAAAATAGATTATTGACATGGTTCATATATACACAATGGATTCCGAACTTAGTTGCAATTAAATAGAAAAGTGTCTCTGAAATGTAATACATTTTTTTTAAATATGATCAAAAACAAAATAATTTCAGTACCATTTCAAGGTATAATTCTTTCACACTGTACATATATTTACAAGTAATGTCGGCAGAAAATTTGTGAATACTGATTTGTCTTAACATACCGTGTAGGTACATTACAACGCACACAATGTAAGGCACTGTCTGCTGCATCAAATGGTCATCTAAAATTGTGTATTGAAACCCTGTTCGAATCTAGAAACACAAAACTAGTTTAATTTTATAGACAAACAACTATGATTGTAGAATGTTAAGTTTCGTTCATATTCAAATATCGCCATAGTAACTGTCCAAATTCAGGGAAGGCACTTTCGCAGAAATGACAAAGGACTTCAGGATAAAGAAAGAAAAAAAATATAAAACACACTTTTAAGGAAATTGTATACTACTACATAAACAAACGATTAAAAACTAGGCATGATTATCAGATTCACAAGTTGGCAGAAAAGACAACTTTTACACCAGCCAAATGGTCTTTCACAAGATCTTTCACATAGGGTCTTTCACAAGATTCTCATATTAAGTACTGATTTTTAGGGTTGTGGACGGAGTATTCAGACATATATCAGAAATTCATGAAAGGTGGCAAGAAAAAGTCAATGGAAACATTGTTTTCAGCATCAACTTATCAATACATTTGCTATCCCCTCAATTGATGATCAACTACCAAGCTACGAGGCCAACATCAGAAAACGTCAGTGCAAGGATACATTATGCACAATATTGTTCACAGCTTCAGAGAGGTTACTTCAAGGCAAACAGTTGGTCCAGTTGAGGTTTTCCCACAAAAGAGTTTCCTAAAATTACTGTTAAAGAGTTCAAGAATTTGTATGGCTTATTTAACAACTAAGGAAGGAAGGAAATGTCGCATCAGTTACCGATGCTTGATATAATCATATAGCACCATTTTCTTCGCCGTTATTTGATTACTGATGAAAGAAATATGACAACTTGAGCATGGGCTTCCCGAAGTCATCTTTGGCTGTGGGGAAATCTGTACACAAATAAAATTCATGCAAGACTTTTCCATAGACACGTGCATTCAATTCTGCCATTCCCACCTCATGTTCAGTCATCAATTCAAAGAAAGATGACATATCTGCAGCTTCCAAGTGACCCTTTTCACTCACATGACCAGAAGAATGATATGTACACAATGCCGCCATATTGGACCACCTCAGTACTTATCATAGAACATGCAACAGTCAAGTATTGTGCTCGATTCAAACAAAAACGACTGACTCTCTGGCTCTTTCCCCATCGTTCAAAACCTGCAAGACGACGAGAGAGACAGGTTTTTGTCCACAAAAAAAGCACTACAAGATAACACATCAGTATGCCATCCTACAAAGCATTATTTTTGGAGATATGGCATGTGAGTGTCTACTTCAAGAACTAGGTGGCGGCCATGTGCCTTCTAGTTCTAGAAGTAGTGAACGTCCATCATATCATCAGACCCACAGCACCAGGGTTCGTCACACACGGTGTATGACTAGCATGGCTAAGGGAAATTCACACAAAGCAGTATCTAATTGGCAATTTGCTTGAGCATGAATTATCGGGACAAAGTTTCTACAGCGAGGCTCTTTTCCAGAGCCCAAAAACAAGGCAAAGGAAATGGTTATACTTGTTAATGCTAAAACAATCATCACTGTATCTTGCTGTAGCAGTCCAGAGCTCAACTTCAAAGGCTGTCTAGATTTGCATTTCCTTTTTAGCTTGTGAATGTTTTTAAATGGATGTCATCTGATAACAGTTCGCTAGGGAGTCCAATACGGCGGCATTGTTTTTAAGCACGACTGGTGACATCACATGAAAAGGGTCTGTTGACTTCTTGCAGACAGCCAGTTTGGGAGTCGAATTTCACGACTGCGTATTCTGAGCTGTCAGTCGAGTGTGCGTGCAATGTGCAAAATGTTCTCAACACATGGTGCTCAAAATCTGTTGGAAATATGATGCGGCCAACAGACAGCACAAAAATTTGGCTCCCAAAATGCTGACGCCTAATGTATGCCAAGCGGTAGGCAATGATGTCATTTGCAGAGGTTCAAAACAAAGTTGTCTTAGCACCGGTTTGCCTGGAGCAGTGGGGGTGGGGGGACGTTCTTATCAGAGCACAGCCGGGGACACTTTCCTGATGAGCCGGAGGTAGACCTGGTTCTTCTCGGTCAGGTTGTGGCACGTACTCTCCGCGCTCTTCTGCCGTTCCTCCGTGATCTGCAGGGCTGTCTGTAGCTTGCAATTCTCCATGTACAGCTCCTTCACCATGATATCGCTGCGGGTGGATCTCGTCAGCTGGAGAGAGGAAAAGTGAGTTCGGTAAAATCCTCAGAATATTACAAGAAAATATTCGAAGGACCAAGTAATAGGATTTTTATGACTTGAAGACTTGAAAAAAAGAGTTATTTGCCAGTTGAACTTCCAGGTCCCTTGTCGAATGCACCCCTGGATTTTGATCTATTTAGGGAGATTGTTTTTGGGAGGGGGTAGGGGTTGTGGTTTTTTTTGTTTTTTGTTTGTTTGTTTGTTTTTTTTTTTTTTTCGTAACTCAAGTTAACCCCTTGAGTACGGTAATATACAGTGAGGAGACGGGGTACCATGTCGGCTTTACAGCCAAGCGAAACAGACACAAAGCTTGTGCAGCCAAGCGTAACAAGTGGAATTCTTTCCTACATTTTGTTTAATATTTAATTTTGGACTTGCATGCAGACATGCAGGTAATAACCCCAACAGTCCCAAATCCTCCAATTTCAATGTAATTTTTAACACACCCTAGAGAGTTGGGGGTTAATTATGAGCACACTTCAACTGACCTGATCCTTGAGTCTCCGGACGTACTCGTCCAGCATGGCCCTCATCTTCTTCTGCTTGCGCTCCAGCTCCGTCTTCGCCTCCTGCAGCCTCTTCACCTCCCCCCGGCACTCCTCCTGTGTCCGGGCGGTGACCCGGCCCGCCTCCTGATCCTTCTCACCGATTGTCCTCTCCAGGTCATGGAGCCGGAGGTCCTTGCGCAAGGCCTCCTCCCGCATGGCCTGCAGCTCCTGGCCCGAGACCTGGGACTGCTTGTCTTTCAGACGTTGCAGTTCGCGCATGTGTTGGGTCTCCTGGATGGAGAGCTGCACCTCGGCTTCCAGGAGCTAGAGAGATTTTGGTACAACAGCACCGATTATTACAAATCCAAACATCATTGAAAGACAAACACTGTTTTCTGCAGTAAGTTCGTAATCACTTGTTTAATTCCTCCCATTCCGTCCCCTTCACAACACCCTCTCCACAAAAAAAAAAAATCTTGTGTTTAAGGCATTCTGAATTGATTGTTAACCTCTTGATGACAGCCACAGCCGTGGTTTGAAAAAGACCACCTGTCCAGTTGTCGTCCATACGCACATTCCTGCATGTACTCAAATCCATTGTTGCCTACTGTTTACATTATGCTTGGCTGCACAACCCTGTCTTGGCATACCATCACCCCATTAATAACTGCAGGACAGAAGTGGTTAAACCTTCAGATCCATAACCCACAATATTCTTGGCTGTGCGGATGTGCGTTCAAAGACTGTTGGATCTGAAGGTCGACGTCTTGGGTGGTCAGGCTGGTGACCCAACTTTGATTCCCGTGAACATGCACTGTAGATTGGGTTTTCAGTTCATATCTGATTGCATGGGTTTTCTCAAGGAGTACATGTAATTATTAACTGGGGTTTTCCTTCTGCTACTAACACTTAAATGGGAAAAATCGGGAGGGAGAGTTGGTCGGTTGATTTTTAATTTCTTTTAACCATCCATGAAAACAACACTACATGTCAAGTAACTCAGAAGTCGGGAGGCAAAAACTGAAAAAGTAAGCTCATTCTAAAGTGAGCTGGCGAAATGCACGATTGTGCCATCTTTGCAGTATTGATGGGCAGTGATTTCAATAAAACGTGTGTATTTTGTGCAGGAAAAGGTGAGCTTTTCAAAAAAAAAATGTAGTGTATGAAGCACTGTATGTTCAGTGCTTTCCGGGAGTCTGTGGGAAAAAAATCACAGGCTTACTCGGGCGGGATTCAAACAGCAGACTCTACAGCAGACACTACCACTTAACCACTGAGCTTGCCGGAAACGGCTTGCCGGTCCAAATCCAACGTAGCAACGGGTACTGTCTAATCAGTGTGAAGATGGAATTTGCATCAGAGATATATATTAGAAGACAGCTTCATACATACAGCGCTTCATATACTACGTCGGGTAAGGGCAAAAAGCTGTCATCTCTGATCAAAATGTCCTCTTTACACTTGTCTTCTTAATCCAAAAACAAGATGCAGTGGTATAATGTACAAACGGGAGATAATTACATTTTCCACTATTTATGTGTACACATCACAACCAACAGAACATAAGGAAAAGTAAAGAAGTCTTCGTAACACTCACTCGTTTCTTGACATCAGACAGATCTGTCACTAACTTCTCCTTTTCCTCAGTAACCAGCGTGAGCTGGGCCTACCATAAAAGCAAATAAATACCATAGTTTAATACACCTACAGTACATTGCAATTGAAAGTTAAAACTGTGAATGGGAATGGGAAATTGTGTGAACAGAATTCCCATTCACATTCAAATTTCACATTTCCCACACAACTCCCCCCCCCCCCCCTGTGAATTAAAGTGGGAAATTATTTACCCACTTTTGAGAAAAGGTGGGAGAATTTTTTTCCCAATTTGTGTGAAAAGGCGTGAAAATGTTTTCCCACTTGTGTGAAAAGGTGTGAAAATATTTTCCAACTTGTGTGAAAAGGTGTGAAAATATTTTCCCACTTGTGTGAAAAGGTGTGAAAATATTTTCCAACTTGTGTAAAAAGGCATGTAAATATTTCCCCACTTGTGTGAAAAGGCGAGTTGTAGGAAGCTCTGTATGCTCAATACTTTAAAAGAGCCTGTGGGAAAAATTTACAGGCTTACTCGGGTGGGACTTGAACCCACAACCTCATTCTTAGTCCAGATGTCTTAAACATTCGACCACTGAGCTTGCTGGGGGTCGACTGGTAGTGGTAGATTCAAATCCAATGTAGCGGTGCGTACCGCTTAAGGCTTGTTTTGGGTAAACAAAATCTACCAAGACAATCTCATTTCAGATTTTCTGTATCAAACAGCAACGGTAATACAAGGACATGTGTTTTTCACTTTTGTAAAGGAAAACAAAATTAAGTTTCTGGTTATTTTAATATTTTGTTCTGTTTTGAATATCAAACAAAAGTTCACTATCATAATGATGTGGAAAAATACACGTAGCTTAATTGAAGTGGTAAATTATTCAAAGTCCACACAGATATCACAGAATGATTCCTTTTTGGCTAGTCATCATGCAGATAAGGCTGACTGAGTCACCCTTGTACCGTTCTAAAAAATTTCTACAGCATCATGTAAACTTATGTGTATATTGTTGCCCAACTATCTCACAGTGACAAGTGTACTTCTTGGTACTCAAAAATATATCTATAATTGTGACGTGGCTTAACAGAATGAGCGTAAAATTGCACTATGCAAATGTGAGTTACAAGCAGAAACAACAATTTTTCAATGGAAACTCGGTCATTTAAAGATCTTAATTTAATTTTGTTTTACAAAAATCTCTCATACCTTAAAGAGGCCTGTGTGACTTTCTGTTAAATTTCCTGAACGTTTAAACCCACATTTTGAAAGCATTTAAACATTTAAACTGAACTCTCGGCATGCACATCAGACATTTACACTTAACACGACTTAGACTATGAATGGAATGGTTTGTGTTCTCAGGATACAGATGCTTCAAAAGTGTGCTTTTTCACACAGTCTGAAAAGTATTATTGAAGAAAACAGGCTCTAAAAATTGAAAAAAGTAACCAGAGGTCCTTGTTTAAATCTTAAAAATACACATTGCCTCGGAGCCATAAACAGCATCCGCTCTAAAACTGCTTTAGTTGGATGGGGTTTCCAATTGTGCAACTTTACCCGAACCAAACTGGACCCCCGAACTTATTTTTGTTTGATTTTCAAACAGCCCACTTTCAAGGGTTGGTCAAGTACATTATTATGTTGTACTTCTTGCAACCACAGCCATTTTAGGACAAATTTTTTTTTTGTAGCAAAATTGGGTGCTTCCAAGGAAATATGTCCCTTTTAATCTTTGTCTTCTTACAACAAGAAGGGGGAAAACTGTTTAAACAAAAACTGGAATTATTAACATAAAAAAATGCAAAATATGAAATACAAAAATGTCAAAATTCAAACCCTTTTCACTCTGCAACTTCAATGACCTATTGACCTATCGCCGTTTACGAGTTAACCACGCCCCTTAGACAACCATAATATGGTTGTCTAAGGGGCGTGGTTAACTCGTAAACGGCGATATTATGGGAATTTCGTGTGGTAATTTTTGTTTGTCTCAGATTTTGCGCGTTCCACGTGGAATTATAATTGATGTGATTGGACAATAATTCACAAGCTGCGTTGACGCGATTCGACCGCGATAGGTTATTCAATGGCAACTTCGGCGACTTGCAACTCTGTTACACAGAGCAGGGGCCAATTTCATGGAGCTGCTCAGCACAAACATTTGCTTAGCACGAAAATGTCTTGCTTAGTAAAAACAGGTTACCAGCCAAAAGGCCATGGGAATTTCATGCTTAGCAAACAACAGTCGAATACCAGTCACAGGCAATATACATTACATGAACATTTGGCTGGTAATCTTGTTTTTATCAAGGTAGAAACTTAATGCTAAGCAAATGTTTGTGCTTAGCAGCTCCATTAAATTGGCCCCAGGTCTTATTGGTTATTATACAACACCTGAATAAATCCCAGCCATCCGATTGGTAGATCGTCGATTACGTGCATTAAATTATTCGTCCCATCGCACGACCCGAACCCGCACCGCCCAAAAAGTTCTATCACATGGTTCTATCAAACGGTATACGCGTTTGATAGAACTTCCCCGCCGCTACAACACGGCTGTCATTTGACTGGTTCCCGGTCCCTCCGTTGTCCTTCGGACTTCAAATGTATATTATATACATATGGGGACCGGGAACCAGTCTAGGCTGTCACTCACACAAAATGGCGGACGGTGTTTCCGAACCGCGGTTTGTTTTCCTAACAGACGACGAAATATTGGAACTTGTAGGCGATGCTGACGCTGCTGACGCTGCTAACACAAAGAGACAAATTAAATATGCAGCCAAACGATTAGAGGAATTTGCAAGACACGCAGGAACAACAATTAAAGCTTTAACTGATTCGGAACTGGACCACTTTTTGTCGCGGTTTTATGCGTGACTGAGAAGGTAAACGGCACGTTGTACACCAATAAATCCATGCATGCAATCTGTCGGATTTATTCAGGCGTTGTATAAAACAAATAATGAATGTTTCACATTCGTGCAATGGTAAGAATAATTTTATTCGGTGACAGATGGAATGGAACATTCAATCTGTCACCTCATGAAATTATTCTTACCATCGCACTCATAAACATTCATTATTTGTACACTATAAGTTGGTTATAGTACATTAAACCTCCTATACTTATAACTATCACAGCCTATCAAAAACTCTCAACACCAACTCTCACAGTTTGTGTGTGTTTCAATCTGTCATTTGATAGGTTTTGATCTGTACAGCAGCTGGGTCGATTCTGGCCCTGAGAACAGGAGGGTTAAGAATTGACGAGGGCCCTGACATTTTGATTAACAAGCCAATTTTAGTGGCAATGTATTTATTGGGACTCTAGCTACCTCCCATAAAAATTCAACCAAAAATCAACCTTGGGGAAATATGTTAATTAATTGAAAAACAAAATGTATATTGAAAGGCGTGTATTTCCGACACCTAAGCTAAATCACACCCTTTGAAAGATTGGGAAAGGGTCCTTGCAAATGTTTAATTTGAATTAATGCAAAATGGCAAATGCGAAAACCTAATGAAGATTATGATCAAACATTATCATGAGAAAAGAGTATTTTAAGGACGTCGTCATCGTCATCGTCATTGCATAATCATTGTCATCATCATCATCAAAGTACCAAATTGTTTCTGCCCTCAAAAATCTTCAAGATTTTTGGGAAGAGATGACCGTAATATTGAAAATTATATTTTGATTACTCATCCTAATACCGTTTTCGAGTGGTGTAATGGGTGCCGGGGCATTGTGACACGCCCCCCCCCCCCCCCCCCTCTGCTATTAAGGCCTTTTCCCCCTCCACCACTTGTGCTCCCCATCCTACACCCATCCCCATTAGAACTTTGGGAGAAAGAAATACGTTTTGTATTGTTAAAACTCATTAATTGCTTTCACAGCAGCAAAGAATCGGGTAAAACTTTATGGAATTAGCCGTATTGAGGGCAATTTGGTAATCTGTTTACAGAAATGTAAACATTTAAAAAAGTAATAAAATTCGTATAAACCCTAAAATCAGACATCAACTACTTAAGGACAAATTTTGTTGGTAAGTTATTTTATCTGGCTGCAAAAAAATATCAATCCAGTTAATAACATCAGTTCGGTTATGGCAATAACTGAGTCTGTGGTCGATTAAAAAAAAGTAACAACTTGGCTACATCGGTTGTACGTGACATGCATTATTGCCCATATTGGGTTCTGACCAACTTATGATGAGCCTGTATTGGCTAATCATTGTTCCAATTTGGGTATTAGTAATTGGGTAATAGCATATTCTCATGTAGAAATCGGCATTTTTAAGAGCTTAAAAATCACCTTTTCCCAAGTAAAAATGTTGTTGAATTTTGTGTGTGTGCTCAGAGCAACTATATAAAGGTTTCTGAGTAGGGTTGGGCATTCTTCATGTCAATTCCTACTGGACTATTACTATACAAGCAAAAAACACTTTGTATGGAATTGTCCACAATTATTTTTCAGTACACCGCCCCAAACCCCACCCTCCCAACCAAAAAATTAAAAATAAATAAACCTACCAAAAATATTATATAAATGGAGCAAATGATGCAAATGTTAGTAATGGCAACAAGCACAAGTTTTCAGCAACAAAGGATTTTAATTGAACTCTGAACTCTGACCTCATGAATATGAGCGCCGACCTGGTGACTCTCCTCAATCTCACCGAGTAGTTTGAGTTTCTCCTCTAAATTGCTGACAGTTTGTCGCAGCCAGTAGCGTATCCAGCTTTTTGTGCCAGGGAGGGCAAACGTCTGAATCGTCTTAAAATCGTCTTAAAAGCACTATTTCTTTTTGTTTTTTATGACGCCTCAAATATGCCGCCTGGGGGGAAAGTCCCCCCCCCCTCCCCCTCCCCCTCCCCCGCCCCCTCCCGCTGGATACGCCACTGGTCGCAGCTGAGTGTGCTCGGCGCTCAGCTTGTTATATGAAGACGAATTTGGGTGCATTGCGGATGACAGAAAAATGGTTGTTAGTAGCGGTTTGCAAAGAAAATGTTTTAAAAATGGAAACGAGGGTTGAAAAATGCGACCAGATCCTACCAAATGAGACTTGCAGACATTTTTTCAATTACTGGGTATTACAAAGAGTATATACCCAGCTATTAATTTTATATTTATCCCTTTGTTTGATATCCTGATGAATATAAACAATATGTGGGTAAAATTCTTGACAGTTCCTACAGATTTCCATTGTTTTAACTGTGATTGCGTGTGCAATTCTTCTAAGAACCATCCCGAGTCTATCCAAATTTAACAGTCAGCAGATTTTTTTGCAAAGTTGGGATGGGAAGGTTAAGAAGTAGATTGTTTTACCTAGTCTGATATTTTCTGCCTTTTTTCTGAAAAACATAAAAGCAAACAGAACAAATGATGAAAAACAGCAGAAACAGTAAAGACCAAAATTGTAGTCAAGTCAATCACTAGTCAATCACAAGTCAGATCAAAAGTCAGCCCACAAACTACATGGGATGTTTTTGTTTTATAGTGTGTTTGAATAGCTTGTTACATGGCTTGACTCCAGAATTGTGAAATAACTTGTGGTGACTTGTTATGCCATGTGATTGACTTGTGATTGACTGGTGATTGACTTGTGATTGACTTGTGATTGATTTGTGATTGACTTGATTACAACTCTGGTAAAGAAGTTCGCTTGGAATCTGGCCCCAACTCAAAGTGCATTGTAGCTCTGACAAATTTGGACTCATTTGTTGGATTGTGTCACAATTATGACAATGAAATACACCTAATGAATTCATAATGCCAGCATTAGCTTTAATGCTAATATAGAGCAAAAACATGATGCTGCATGTGAAAAACATGTTACATGTAGGCCTGGCGACTAGTGCGACTAGTTCGACTAGTCGACTAGTCGCCAATATTAAAAGACATTGGTTGTTACATACATTTAACGAAGAAATAGACCTCAACGTGCATGATGTGTCCATCCAATTGTCACTTGTCAGGAGATCTTTGTAGCAGAAAAATTGGGCCGCTTATAGACGTGCTCAACAAGTATTTGTGTACCCCAGATTTTTTTTCTTCGACCGAACGACTCCTTCAAGCCGAAACAAATAGCCAAAAAGATATAATAAGGGTCGCCCTATATGACCCGCCAAAACGCAACCCTGATATGCAGACATTATTATTCATGTTCGGGGCCGGTGCGAACCTAGTCTTGGTTCAAGACGACAGTGATCGATAATGGATCGTGTAACGTCGCGTTTATTAGTTCCATGCAGTGCGCCCTCTGACGGTTCGCACTATCGTCTTGGGAATCCTGCACCAGCGGTTTAACTTCTTCTTTATTTCTCCCTAGGCTTTCAGCCAATCAACCATCGCAAAACGGACATGTATAGGCCTATGAATTATGTGATGACCTGAATATATTAACGGGTCGGGATCTGGGGCTAATGTAAACATGAATGGCCACTGTCACGTCACCGAGCGCGCGATGGAACGACTGTTTCGTTAATTAAGGGTTTGTGCTCCTTCCTCCATGGTGTGTTTACCGACTGGGTTCGGTAAACCATGGAGGAAGGGGTAAACCATGGAGAAATCAAATGTGTTTTATTCCTCCATGGGTAAACCATGAAGGAAGGAACCTGTGCATCTCTGTTTTGATTTCAATAACAACTTCGCCTCCAATTTCCAAATCACTCGTCACAGCCTAGTAATATCATATTGTACAAAACTTCTCAAGTTGGCTTTGGATAAAGCCTGACCGACGAGGTGCTGAAGAAGGACGCTCAGGGCCAGTTTGTGTTTGCAAGCCTGAGCCCCGAGACCCTTTTTAGCAGTCGATCGAGGACGGGAATTCTTGTGTGCAGTCGGAGTCTGTCTACAATCGGAGTACGAGTATGCGGTCAGGCTCTAGAGTGAAAACGAAATCCTGCACTGTTGTATTTATGGACCTGTATAAAATATGGTTTAAATTTAGCTTGGAAATTCCAGCTCTAGGCTACGAATGGCGAATCATCACATCGATCCAGCCAGCTATAACTAACGTGGTTGGGGCAAATAGGAAACAGTGGTTGGGGCAAATATGAATGGAAATAGGGATATTTAAAACCATCATAAACACTGAATTTTATACCCTTACCCACTAGGCCAGCCTGTGTGGCAATTTATATTGAAGTTCAGAGTACGAATTTCACTTTACTAAAAACAAAATGCGTCCGTGATTCTCGACAGTGCTTTAATTACATGTGTCATGAATCACACACGTAACGTGATGCAGAAGTATGATCCCCAACGATATCCCCAATAAAAACCATCAATTTCACGTTTATTTAACAGAGAAATATGTTTTGCATGTTATTTGTTCCTTCCAAAGATATAATATTATAACTACTATACGCGGCGCTACGCATATACATACGATCTTCGGTTTCTTCCACAAACCATACTCTATCGTATGGTATGTCATCGGGTCGCCGACTGCATAAAGCGCCATGTCGTTCGAAGGTTATGAATATTAACACAAACAAACTCATTTGCATATTACAGCCGCGCCCACATTTCGCAGGATTTCCAAGACGACAGTGCGAGGCCCATGAGTTGGTCTAATCGTACCGTCAGAGGGCGCACTGCATGGAACGCGGCGCTACACGATCACTGTCGTCTTGAACCAAGACTAAGGCGAACCCTGGCTGCTCCGATTCATTGTGAAGCATGAGGATTGGGGTTTTTCCACTGGTAGTATGCATGTATATCAAATAAAAGATGATGTTTTCGTAAACAAAACGCAATACATGGTGATCCAACCTCTAGATTGTATTTTAGAACAAATATGTATAATGTTATACTTATACCTCCAATGCATGTTAATAGTGGACCGATCCAATTGCATTCAGGTGGACTCCACACAGCATGTAATGCCACACAACGACTTCCCGGGGTCGCTTTTTAATTAAGTTAAATAGTTTTCCATATAAATTCAGAAGTATTATCAAACCAAACAGACAGTTGTCCGTCAAACAAAAACAGGCACGATATTTCTTGAGGAAAAGACTTGATTTCTCTTCGGTTACTAACCCCCCCCCCCCCCCCCCCCCCCAAAAAAAAATGGAAAGATCTGAATTCAGGCCAGGCATGTGGCTGGCCGACTGTGTGGAGATTGTACACACATCTGACACGTCGACAATAGGTGGCTGAACGGTAAGGGCACGCGTTTGCGGCCGGCATGGCGGGGCATGCGAAACTGCCAAGCAAGCTGTCTTGTTCCCGCAAGGACAGTAAGCAACCATTTTATAGAATTCTTCGCAATGAAGATTCGTGGCTCATTTAACGGATAATAATGTAGGGATAATAGCCATTTGATCTCACAAATTTTCATAATCCGTTGAGAAAAGTATGTTAAACACGAAAGTGTGACACTGCCCCAAGCGCAGACCCACGTACGTTATTAATGGACGAATAAACAATGGTTACTAGTCGCGACTGGTTGAATATAGTCGCGACTATTTTTCAATAGTCGTCACGACTATTGAAATTCACTAGTCGCCCACGCCTACTAAGGTCAAGCAACAGCATCATAGTAACCCGTTGATTACCCATACGTTGAAATATATTCGAAGTAATTCTACAGAGCATAGTTTCTGTGCTATGGAACTGCCTATAAGCCGATTGGTAGACTGCTAAAAGATCATTCTTTTGCATATGAAGAGTGATTTGATATGCAGCTATACGTTCAACTAATTTTGAAACAAAACACAAATTGCTGATTGGTCTGTATTTTGACAACGCAACACCAGCCCCTGTCTTCTTTATCAAAGGAACAACCACCGCATTTTTCCACGTGTTAGCAAATGCAGCATTTCTGAAGGAACAATTGACCATTGACGTAATAATAGGAAGTAACAAATTGACACATTCTTTAGTAGCCAGGTTGGAATCGGATCACTTATACACTGTTTTGAGGGTGCTTTCAAAACAGGAAACACAGTACCTTAGTACGATCAGGCAACGTGCAGAACAAATGATGCAACTCCCAATACATCAAAGGCGATATTAAAGAAATCAAACAAAATGCCACTGAACATAACATCCAGATGACAAAATGTACTCCAACAGCAACAGTAACATTCAAAAGGTGCCCATCAAAACAGAACATCAACAGATGGCTAAAAACGGTGAGATTAAAAGCGATAAAATCAGTTAATCCAACGAACAATTAAGAGCTAAAAACTTCCAGTGGCAGCCGATCAACAGCGCTCTCAACATGCAAGAATACAACTTGCAAAAACAAAACAGGTAAATGATGCGGTCAATATATTCGGGGGTAATGCGAGCAATGCTAGCTCCCCAAAATGAATATTCTTGTAATATTACAGGCATATTTCCTTCACAGATTGACTTAATAAAATACAAATGGAGGGGCTATTAAGGTGCACTGCATTTACCCGTGGGTTGGGAGCGTAATCCTGGTAACGCCATAACAACTGTGCAACACAATAAAAACAGGGGAAAATCCTGGATGACGGTCCCCGGGTTCATGAGATGTTCTCAACGAGAAAAAATGTATCGCTCATAACAGAAGTCTCTACTGTCGGGATAAAAACTATAATTATTGGCTTCAAGCAATTTATGACGATGGGTCTTGTGAGACAAGAAAACTCCTATGAATTTTTATTTTAAGACGAAAAATTGCACTATTTAGGAAGGTCGTTCTACTGTTTCGGAGTGACAAAATGCTTAAACAAGTGAGTACAGTAGTATTGGCCAGCAGCAGGAATTGGTAATTGTTTTATATTTGTAGTTCGAACTGTGCGATAATATCAAATCTATATTGTCCAATATGCTATATTCTATACTATTCTTATAATCCTGTACCACAGTTATCAAGCAGCTACTGGTACCGTACAACCCGAACGCCGCAGGTACAATTCTGATTTGGGTGTGTCCAAACCGTCAGATAAAATTATCGAATTGACGTGTTATACAGACTGAATGATAATTGGCTATACAGCAGCTAGCCTTTATCAAGGCTGTCAAGCTTGTTCCCCATACGACGAACGAGCGCCCAGTGTTTGTGCTGGCCGAGCCTGCACGTACACGCACGTACGTCACCACACACATCTGTAAGGCCGTTTTTCTTTTTAATAACTTGGATTACGGATACGCCGCCAGGAAAAATCTGATTTTTGAGGGTAAAACATTTAATATCGCCTCCGAAAATTGTCGAATTCGGAAAAAACAAATTGCTGCATCGAACTTTGAAAGTACAATAAACAATCCCAGAAGCGCCACACTATCAGACCATAGAACAAGCAAAGGACCGTTCGCTTGTGAACACTTGTTGACTGCTTTTGTGTGGGATCCGATCCGGATAGTGTGCATTCATGTACATGTACATTATACATGTAGGCCTACATGATGTACGAACTGGCATGCACAAATATTTATGCACCAGCTGTACGATTTTCAACTTGAAGTTTGACTTGAAAACATGGATGTTAAATACATTTTCCAAACCTGTGTCTTGTGTCATTATTTTAGTCAGTATGCAAGTTTTCCTACACAAAAACGCCCTCTCCTTCATGGAAAAAAAATTCCCGACGTGATTTCACTGAACTGACTGCGCGACGGTCAACGTTAAACCGCTATCTTGAATTCATTATGTATTTATGTGTCATGAATACATTAAGTTGGGATTTAAACTAATAGGGGGACAAGGCGCGCTGTGTTTCGGGCCGTGTATGAATATTTAACAGGTCAATCGCCTTGACCATTCATAAATAATTAGATTCCCCTGGCCTTATAAGGGAATTTGAATGCCGTATCAGAAAGCGCCACAACGCCACTCAAAAGTGAGATCAACGATCACCAAAAAGGGATGATCCAAGCCTGGCATGGGGAGGGGGATTTCCAACAGCGAGATTGCCCGGAGGCTTGGGATTTTGGAGGGTACCGTGAGGTACAATTTGCGGAAACTGCAATATAATAATTCTATAGAAAACGAGGCAAGATCTGGGCGTTAAGTTGACCGCCACCTCGTGTGAAGTTCGCGCCGAAACTATTCACGAAACCGCCCCGAGATAGCTAGCCGTCGTCACGCGTCGTCGACGCGTCGCGACCTTGCCGAGCCAGCCAGCCAGCTCTAGCGCGCTCGGCGCTGTGGGTACATTGTAGATAGCAATGCATCGTCCGCGCTAGCTCGACCGTATCCAAGAGACTGGCAGCTATTGGCTTAAAGAGCAACTAAAAAGCCCAATTTGTTTTTGACTTTTTGGACTTTTCCAACAGTTTTAATACTTCTTTAACTGATGGAGATTAGTTTGCAGACGAGAGGGATTTTTGTATTTAAAAAAAAGGTTGTTATTCTGAACCATTTATCCTGTTTCGCGCAAGCTCATTATGTATGTAAATGTATGTACCTGACCCCGTGACGTACACGTGTAGAGTCGGTTGATGCTACTAGCCAAACACTATGCATGTACGTACGTGGAGTTGACGCTGCTGGAAGAGTTTCTGTCGACATAACTCCTCCGTTTTCCCGTCTATTTTGTCTAATTTTGATATTATTTCAGTATGAGCATGGTTCTGAGATAATCATTATGCCTCGATCGTGTGTAGTTGTAGTTGCACGAGGAACAGCGACAAAAACCCTGACATAACCTTCCTGCGATTCCCACTGCTAAATGGAGTTCAAAGGCGACAGTGGGTCCGCTTTGTAGACAATACAATATCTGATTTTCGGCTGTCGAAATGGTCGAAAATATGTGCAGAACATTTCACCAAAGACTGTATTGATAATAGTGTTAGTATGAAAACTCAGCTGGGTTTGAAGGCACAATTCCGTTTGAAGGCTAGAGCCATTCGAACTCAAAAGGCACCGAGCATTCCAATCCTGTCCCGGACTCACGCGCCCCAGACCACGACGACGTTCCCTGCGGTTCCCGGCTCGAGCAGCCAGAGCCCCGGCTGTCTCCCTGTCCACGCTCGCTTGACCATACATGCATTGTACACGTACGGTACCGTAAATAGGCTGCATGCGATGGAGTCTGGTACCTTATAACAGAAATTGTGTGTATAGTTCTGAGAAGGTGCGGGTCTTTATGTGGGCTGCAAACAAAGGAAAGTATGACTCATAACAAACTGTTCAGCAAGAACAAGCCTACAACCCCAATTCAAAATGTGTCTCACAAAGATGTCAACACTTTAAAATATGTTTACCGTAGTGTTACACCTGAATCATGTGCAAAAAGCACAGCAAGTAATACTAGCCTTGGACAAAAAGATACGTACAGACTCTACGTAAAACATTGTCGTATAATACAGTGACGTCATATGTTTCTACACGTATACGCCATCACTCGCGCGATACGGCACGCAGTTGACCTCGGCCTTTTCTGAATCGAGTCAAAGTGGCTCAGAAGGAAAAGGCTCAAAAACATATTTTTTTTTTTTTTCAGAATCATGAAACTTGTTACATTAGTTTTGGGGAGGCATAAACTATCAGATAAGTCCAAAAAGTAAACAAAAATTGGCGTTTTAGTTGGTCTTTAAATGTAAATAGTTTCGCGTCACAAGCCCAGCCTCACTGCCGACCACGTACCACGCGGCCCGTCGATTGGCAAGTTTGGGATTGGGCTGAATCCGCGTTCCACGGGCGCCGCCATTTTGGATTACAGGGCGCCGCAATGTTTCCTTTTTGCGCTCGCCGCCCGACCCGGAGACATAAAAAATCCGTAATCCGAGTTATTAAAAAATACGGCCTAAACAGTACGTAGAATACAGTATAATTATACATGACACCGTCATGGTATACATGTACGTACGTGCCCAGTCCCCACCATACGTACTTCGATGGTTGAGTCGAAAGACAGCCTTGACCCAACCGTGTATGCTCACTATGATAATGAGTACGCGCTATGGTAAACAGTCTTCTCTCATTGGATAATGGCTGACGGAAAAAATAATATTTATTACTACTGCATAATGCCTTTAAAGGTGAATAAACTTTGTACACGTGGGCGTGTTGCAAGTTTGTTGATAGATACAAGCTGTCAAATGTGGGTCACTTGTGCGTATGACGCAGCTGTTTTTGGATAAATTCTTATTCATGTAAATTAGATGTACACTGAAAATCATGGGGGTTAAATTTACCCAATTGTTGGTGAAAACTGCAACTACTCAAATTTTTGGTAAACAAACTCTCATCCGATTGTGTTCAAATAGACGTACCCAAATTTTGGGTAGTTGCAGTTTTTACCAACAATTGGGTAAATTTAACCCCCACGATTTTTCCGACATTCATCCTTTTGGCAAGATCCGAAAGCTGTAGGGTGTGGGGGTGTTGTGATGTACGTGAACGGGTATCGTAATCATCACATCATTTGATTTGACATTTTTAACACACAGTACATGTAATTGGGTATCACCGAGCAATATTCATATATCTTGTAAATTTTGTTCTTTCAATTTAGTTTGTTATATATCCTTTCCAATCAAGTTAGATCATTCCAATCTGACGCCAGATTCATCCGTCGTGAATGGTACATGTAGTAGTATCATTTTTCGGCTGATCAAAAGCTGCATTTGTATGACTGAAATACACAGTGGCCATGTGATATATTTCCTATAACCGAACTTATCGAAGGCGGAAAAATGTAACAATTTCCCCCAACAAAAATTCATCACAGAGGATCCAACTATGCATTTCGGCCTGGAATAAAATCTTTCACGTCAAAATTACGGTAACACACTTGTTTGCACAGAGAGCTATAGACGAAAGAGAGGCTCTCAGTGATAAAGAAACACAGTGCCGTCGTAGCGTTTGTACTTTAACTTTTCTTCACATGCCCTGTAAGGTTTGTCCATGAATTCTACAGTAGACTTTGGCTCAGTTCCTCGGTTGTATTGTAATAACTAATTCCCCATTGTCCCGAGCCTCAGTCGTAATGGATAAACTGTACACTTAAAGGCAGTGTACATGATTGGTCATTGTTGCAATTTTGAGAAATGGGCGGATTTGGGGGTCGGTATTTTATAGGAAATATTGTTCTACTGACCTGTTCACATTTTTGCGTTGTTGGATGGCGAAAAAAGAACAGAGAAAAACGGCGTTCGTTTTCAACCGTCGGGCAGATGATAGCCTTTGGTCAAGGGGCTCGTGGCTATCTGGGCGCGTGACGCGCCCCGTGCCATCATGTCCGGGGCGCGCCACTCGTCCGGGTAGCCACTCGCGCCTTGACTAAAGGCTGTTTTTCAACAATTGCCGGCCGGAAATCGTTGGAAAACGATATAAATTTCAACTTTTCTTGAACATGATGATTGAGACTGCTATTAACTTACAGTCTTGTAAGGGTATTTCGTAATAATTCAGTAAAACGAAATTAGAGGATTACCAATCGTGTACACAACATTTAAAAAAGCTATTCATCCAGAATAACTTTCTGCAACAATGTGTGTTTGAATTTTGTTCCTCGGTTCTCTCAAATATTTTGAAGGTATACAAAATATGATGAGTCTCCGCAGGCACATTTCTCCTATTTTCCGTAACACTGCAGCTTCAGCGTACACGTGCTAATTACAACAGGTGCGTAATTGGTATCTTTCATCAACTGGCTTCCATGTTACCCTGACAACCCACGTACGATCAAGTTGGAAAAACCATTAATGCGTGTATGCGTATAATTATATGCCGTTTTCCATGCAAGCTATACGCCCAACCAGACAGTGTTATTGATTGCAAGTTATCGGCTTTGTTGTACCTTTTCAACCAGGAGGTTGAAGTCCAATCTTTTTGGGGAGTCAGCCTTGTATGAAGCTAATTAATATGTCTAAATGTCGTTCGTCAGTGCGAGCTTCACATTTACTGAAGAAAGATCCATGGGCAATGTGAAAAAGAATATCATGTCCAATTTGTATCGTTCTTGTAGGTTCTGGTAATTGTAGTCGAATAGCGTTTATGCGTGTATAGCTATCATCAACGACGGAATACAAAACAAAGCCTAGGCGGTGTGTGATTGAAAGTGTGAGAAAAAGAAATTCGAAATGCAATTATGAAGGAAAAATATGATTTTTTTTCAAAACATGTGCGGACTGAACCGAAAGGAACTCTTTGAAAAGGGCCCCTTTGAAACGACCAATTATTTCTTTTTAGAAATCGAGGATAGGGGATGTGTTAGGTAACAATAGTCTGGAATATCTATATGGTATAGGGACAAAAGGGGGGTATCCCTTTATATGCCCCGTGCTGGGTATATGCTTTGCTATGCCGGACAAATTAATTCATCATCCTTTCTTTCTTTTCAACAAGTTGGGTTATTGGCATGATTTTTGCAATGGCGCAAAATCTTTAGAGTGTTACATACACTGTGTATTTCTATAGAGCTGATGTGCATGTTAGTAAGAATATGCACAAATGAAACGGGTAAATGGTGGGGTCAATTTATTCGGGGGTAATGCTAACATAACTAGCTCCCCAAAATATTTTGGTAGTACCGTATTACAGGCATATTAAAACTCCTACTTCTAATTCTTTTTGAAGACGAACAGTGACACTCATGAGGAAGATCATTCTACTTTTTTTCGGAGGGATAGAACGCTCAAAATATAGTGAGTACAGTATTATTAGCCAGCAGCAGGAATGGGTGAACGTTTTATTTTTATATTAACCTGTGCGATAATATAAATCGCTCGTTGCCAAAGGACAACAGCGTCTTTACTTCCCTAGGCAATTGAAATAATTCAGGGTTGATAAAACTATTTTGAGGCTTTTTTTATATTTCAGTCATTGAGAGTGTCATCCTGTACAGTTGTTGTGTCTGGTTTGGTAATGCAAAAAAGGGGGATTTAGTCAAACTTCAGAGAATTGCTAGGCGGGTACGATGTTTGGTGGAAAACAGGACATCAGTGCAATTTGTTGTGAACGAATGTTAATTAAGGCTAAGTAAATTTTAATTAATAACGCACATCCATTACATGATTTTTATGAGGTAATGAGGTCTGGTAGGAGGCTTAGAAGTCTGAAGTGCAGAACCAGTAGATATTTAAATTAATGTTTACCATATTCTATTCGTATTTTTAACAATAGTCAGTACATTCTATGGGGGGTAGAGGGTACAAGTCGTGTGCGGGGAGGGGGGGGGGGGGGGCGCTGCATGGAAATGTGATCTCTTGGCTACTTGTATGCTGTGTTTGCACTTTTTGTTTTTGTTATATTTGCTATTTCTCTCATTTTGGTCCAATTTTGTCTTCCGGTTTAGGTGGGTAAGGCAATAGTGCGGGGGTAGTGGTTTTGAGGGGTAGGGGTTTGCTGGACAATCTATCTGTATTTTATTGCTTTTATTGATTTTACATTTTAAGCCCCTTGTGTAATTCTAGGTTTTTAATTCATTTTTCTTATTCTATTGTGTGTAATAATTTGTTATTCGTAATTTATATATTTTCAATTATAGTGAGCATGCTTGACAAAGCAAATTTCCATTGTATGGACAATAAATTTGAATTTGAATTTTAATTTTAATCTATACTGTCAAAAAGCTACCATCCATTTTACGCCAAATTCTTGCAAACTTCCACAAGCAGTCATCTTTTACAATGGGGATCATCGGGACCAGGTGATAGGGCAGCTTGTTCCCCAAGCTATCCGGTGATTCAATGAGCAAATGGAACCACGATCTGCTGTGTCGCGGTATTCGATCCCTGTTGCCATTGGTTACCTATCGTGCTACATATATAATCCTTTCTTTATATGTCTGTATGTGGTGTCTTATTTCTCAATTCATATAATTATGTAACCTGCACGAACAAGCAGGTAGAAAGTAGCACAATTTTAAAATTATGGTAATTTCTAAAAATACATGCTGTAAGCTTTAATTTGATGTATTGTGTGTTGATGTATCTCATTCCTGGTTCCCGCTACAAATTAGAACTCGTAATCAAAAATACTCCCCCCCCCCCCCCCCCCCCCCCCCCCCCGAAATATTTCGTGATTAAATGCAATTTAAAAAAATTGCTCTCGTTGTTAAAAAAAAAAAAACAAGTCCTGAAGTTCTTGTTCTTGAAACAACAGTGAGCCTTGTCAAGTTACACTATGTCCGCCGTCATTTTATAGGGTGCACCCAAGCCAGAAAAGTCCCATAGACACTAGGCATAAATACCCCTCTTCAAAAAGAGAGGCAAAATTCATAACTCTCCACGTAAGGTGCTAAACTGTAAACCACCATTAAGGTATATTCATCATCCTAATTTTCTTTACAACTTCTCAAGGTAAACCGGTACAACTTAATCCAGTAAAAATAATCAAGTATATACCACTGTGATCAAGCAGCTATAATAAAGTGGTAGCGTTTGATTTGGCTGTGTCCAAACTGTCAGAATTCTTTTTCGAATTGACGGTTTAATATACAAACTGAATAATTGGCGAGCAGCCAGCTTTGCTCTTTGTAATATTATAACAAGTCTACACTGTTGGAACTCGCATTGAGAGGCCCATTTCATACAAAGTCAACAAATAACTGTTGGCTTTGCGGATGTACAATGTAGTATGTCATCGATGCAGTCGGCACAATATACGTTTTCGTGTGTGCGTTGTGTGTGTTATAAGCTGAGGGTTTGTCTTGAAATTAGTTTTAATTCATGTAATTCAGATTTACAACATGTTTAGCCTTCATCCTTATTTATTGCGAGATCCAAAAGCAGTATTGGTGTAGGTGTGTTAGGGTGTACGTGTAATTTACTGACAATCAAGTGGAATAGTGTTCCATATAATCTGTAAGATGAAACTATGCTTTGCCGGACAAAATAATTCATCATAATGTTTTTTCAACAAGTTTAGTTATTTGCGTGATTTTTGAAATGACGGAAAATCGTTAGAATGTGACAATGTTAGCTCCCCAAAAAAATATTCCCGTAATATTATACAGGCATAATTTACTTCACGCAGTGACTGAACTCAGAAAACTCAGAGGGGCTATTAATGTGCATTGTACTATCCCGTGCGTTGGGAGCGTAACCCTGGCAACGCCATAACAACAGTGTAACACAATATAAACACGGAAAAAACATGGCTGTTGTCATTACCGTCCCCAGATTCATGAGACATGATCAACGAGAATCATTGTATCGCTCATAACAGAAGTCTCTACTATTGAGATGCTAAAACTATTTCATGCTACTTCGCTTCGCTCGTACGCATGGAAAACAGTTTGATTATACAGAACGTCATAAATAAGGAGAAAGGAGACCATGAATGTATTTCAGAATTGTATATGTACATCATGGGATTTGGCCTGCGCACGGTCACGCAGTATGTCCACCTTACATCATTACAATACACATGTACATCACAACAAACTACATGTGCACGGCATCTGCCTGTTTGGTCTTCATCTGAGAACTAACATCTTTTCTTTTGGTCAAACAATCCACAAGGGAAACTGACTAGGTAAATTTGAATACCTTTTCAAAGTGAACAAAGAAACTGACAGGAGCGGGATTCGAACCTGCGACCTCCGGGTTACCGTACCGGCGCTCTACCAACTGAGCTATCTTGCCCTATGTTGGCGGTCTCCTAAATTGTCAGTATCTTTGTTCGGGTGGGCGCTAGTCATAAACCAAGAATGCCGTATAGCCAGGGATCACACCCAATTTTACGATACAACCTGGGAAGCGACATTGTGGGGATCACTCAATGAGGATACGACTTTTTACTTATAATTCGTCAAACAATCCACAAGGGAAACTGACTAGGTAAATTTGAATACATTTTTAAAGTGAACAAAGAAACTGGCAGGAGCGGGATTCGAACCTGAGACCTCCGGGTTACCGTACCGGCGCTCTACCAACTGAGCTAACATAGAGCAAGATAGCTCAGTTGGTAGAGCGCCGGTACGGTAACCCGGAGGTCTTAGATTTAGGAATACAAATTCTGAGTCCCAGCTTGTTTGGTAGTTCTGAAATATAATTAGCTTTCAAACCAGACATTTCGTTATGTCTTAACAGTAAGGCATATTTCAAGGATATATAGCAAACACTGCGTAACTGTATAAGCGTGCTGTCTTCTTTATAGAACACATCAATGATATTCTTTAACTGCTGCAAGGAAAGTGGTTGTTCCTGAATTGGAGGTTTGTGTAAGAACCGTTTGGCATTACACAGAATGTGTTTAACTAGTGGTGAATCGACGGGATTCTGTGTTAAGCTCATTAATGCATCCACTTAATTACCGCAGCTGCGGTGGTGACTACGATATCTGAATTACAGTTCAATTTGAGAAGGGGCAGATAAGTTGCTACAACTTCGTCCTGAATTGGAAAACGTATGGGGTAATCATGTGAATCTAGCCAGTTAAACAATTTTCGGCATTGATAGAAATACGAATTGACTGTACCCTCCGACCTCCCTAAAATGGCGTCTGACATTAACTGATCCCTGTGTTCTTTAAGCGGCGTCGGAAACTCTCCAGAAAGGTTGTCCAAGGATAATCTGTCGAGGAAAAGGAATACTCGTTAAGAAACTATACGATGACTGCCGCCATGATACCCTCGAAGCGAGGGGACCCTAGTAACGAATTCTTATTTCTGCCATGTACTAGTGCCGTATTTCCGAGCATTGTCATTAATTCTTTAATATATGGACGAAATCGTGTCCACAATAAAGGCCAAAAGGGGCTTTGTGGCCATCAGTAAAGATGGCCAAGCGTCGTTGGGATTAAAACTACTGGTGGGACTAGGAGGACATTTTTCCCTGACCAATCTTGAGCGAATGCATCAATTGCTTCTGCGCCAGGGTTCCAAAATCTGGAAAAGAAGCGTGGTAATTTGGTGTTGTAAAAGGAGGCAAAGCAATCAATCGCCAGTGGACCCCATGAATTGTTGATGGTATTAAAAAATGTTTCAGACAGGGACCAATCATCGGTATCGAGTAACTTACTGACGTAATCTGCTTGATCATTTAGAGAACGAGGGATCCATTGAACCTCTAACAAGATTCGATATTTTAGGTAAAGCTCGAAAATATTTAAGGCAAGAGATTGCAGATCTGTTTTCATGCTTCCAACTTCCAATATTCTAGCGGCGGTCTGGCTATCAGTGAAAAGCTTAACTCGAGCATTGTTAAGTAGAGGAGAAAATGCATTAAGTGCAAACAGAATGGTATCCATTTCTCTCCATGTAGAACTTTTCGTCTTTTCGAAAGGAGACCAGTTTTTATGAGCTATTTGTTTTATAGTGTGAAATTTTTGCTCCCGAAGCGATTGAACTTGCATCTGAGCACACTACAGTTTTAACCTGAATAACATCACTGAACTTGTCTTCAATACGACGCTGGGCCTGGGACTGCTCCTGGTTATGAGGCGGTCGAGGCGGTTGGCCCCTTGGACAGCTGGGTGGTTGGGTTGGCGATAGACGGCAACAAAGGTCTTGGTGGAATTGTGACGAGTGGGGTTGGAGCGCTTCTTCCTGCGAAGCCGAAGGCGGGAGCAGATCTAGACCCTTGTTTGAATTGCCAGACTCTCGTTGGCAACGGTGAAGGGACAGGCTTTGGACCAATGTCCCTGCATTCCGCAGGAGTAGCAGCTGCTAAAAGCTGGCAAGCTTGTGGGAAGGTAATTAGGGAAGAAAACATTTATTTCGTTCAAAATCCGATTGGGTGGGGGGGGGGGGGGGGGGGGGGTGGGCGGAGATTGTAGGTACTTCAGAGCGTATCTAGTGTGGACATACAGCGAGAGTGCCAGAACCTGAAGTGACTGTTTTATGACAATGAGGGACTTAAATACACCTCGGTGAGTGAACGTGGTATGTGAAAGGAATGCAGGGTATTGATCTATACTCGAGTTACGTAAGAAGCACAATGACTAACTGCCAAACAAAACTACATATATTCGCTTCAAACAACTTGTGACAATGGGTCTTGTGAGACAAGAAAAACTCCTACTTTTAATTCGTTTTGAAGACGAACAATGACACTCTTGAGGAAGATCGCTCTACTGTTTCGGATGGATAGAACGCTCAAACAAGTGAGTACAGCAGCTATAATATGTTAACCTATGCGATGAAATTATATCTATACTGTCCAAAAGCTGCCATCCATTTCACGCCAAATTCTTGCAAACTTCCACAAGCAGTCATCTTTTACAAAGCTATCCGGTGATACAGTGAGCAACTGGAGCCACGAGCTGTTGTGTCGCGGTCTCCGATCCTCGTTGCCATAGGTTACCTGCCGTGCTACATATATACATGTATATTCTTTTTTTATATGTCTACGTGTGGTGTCTTTATTTCTCAATTATTTTGTAACCTGGCACCAACTGTGTGTTGCCGTAGTTCATTCCTGGGCCCCGCTTATTATACACCTTTTGAAGTTTTTAGAGTATTGACCCCCCTCCCTTTTTTTGAAAAAAAAACGAAGCTCAAAATGTGTTATTTGTATACACACTAGAACTGCGTCTTTTATTCAAAACAGAAATTCCCCGAAATATTTCGTGATTGAATACATGTTGTTTCAATTTTGGTTTATGAGTTTAACAGAAAATAATGTTCTGAAGTTCTTGAATTATTATATGAGCTCTGTCAAGTTACACCATTGACGCCGCCCAAAAAGTCCCACAGACAATACAAAATCCAACTTCAAAAAAGAGAAAATATTCATAACTCTCCAAGTAAGGTGACAAACTGTACAACACCATTAAGCTGGATTCATCATCTTAATTTTCGCTACGACTTTTCAAGGTAAACAGATAACACTTTGGTAATATTTCCCTTCGACGACTGCAAAGCATCAAGCCAGTTCATCCAAAATGATGAGGGGTAGATGCAGCCTGTTCTAATATCCCTATTCTAATAATCCAGCACCATATACAGTGATCAAGCAGATACTAGTAGAGTACAACCCGAACGGGCGCGGATCTATGTGGGTTTAAAAACAAATTGTTTTTGTTTGTAGGGGCCTATGCCTGAAGTTGCAAAGCATTTTGCCTATGGGTAAGAAATAAATGGCGCCACGAACGGTGAGAAAATGTGTCAGCCACCCCCCCCACCCCCCCGCAAATCCTCCCCCCCCCCCCGCAAATCCCCCCCCCCCCCGGCTTTTTTTTTTTGGCAGACGAAACATTTTGGGAGTCACTTTTCTGGGCAAATTTGAGAACCCCCCCCCCCCCCCCCCCCTGCAAAAAATCCTGGATCCGCCCCTGCCGAACGTCGTGGGGACAAGTTTGTTTTGGGTGTGTCCAAACCCTCAGATTCAACAAATAGCTGTTGGCTTTATGGATGTATGTTGCCTGTCATCAATGCAGTCGGCAAAATTAGATGACGTTTTCGTGTGTACGCTGTGTGTACAGGTTCTGTATATATATCTCCGAGGACAAGAGGAGAAAGGAAATACAAAGAAACCTTTTAGTACTCGCACGTCAAGTCTTTTGTTGAAATCGGTCCTCGGACGTAGAAGTACTTACGTGCTTAGTCTATGGGGTTGGGTTATATTAAAGGAACAATAGGAAACACAAAGCATTGTCCTCGCACGTATTGGGAAAGTATGACAGTGTGTGCGTTCTTAACTGGAGGGAGGGTTTGTTTTGGGATTAAATTTATTAATGTAAATCAAATTTACAACATGCCCATCCTTCATTCTTCTTTTGCGAGATCCAAAAGCTGTATGGGTGTAGGTGAGTTTGTTTTTGCATTCAATTATGGACTTTTAACAATAGAACAAAAGGGTCCCCGATTGAGAAAGGTCCCCGTCTGAAAATCGTGTACAAAACCAATGAATGCCCTTGCCAAAAAGTTAAAGTATAAACAATAACAGGACAATAGCGGGTCCCCGATTGCAGACGTTTACACACTTGAGTGTGTACGTGTAATGTACGGACGATCGAGTGGAATAGTGGTCCTTATAATCCCTAAGATGAAACTATGCTTTTCCGGACAAAATTACCCCTTTTTATTTATTTTCAACAAGTTGGGTTATTGGCATGATATTTGCAAAGGCGCAAAATCTGTACTATGTAACATTCAATATATATTTCGTTATAGCTGCTGTGTGGTGTATTTAACATTTAACATATATTTAATTTCTTAAGCGCCATTTCTATAAAAAAATATTCAAAAGCGCTGTACAATAATAATCATTCAAAAACATTAATTATAAAACTCCAACTAACTATTCACCATTATTCACCATTGATAAAAAACAAGAATTACACACAAAACACAAAAAAGAACAAACAACTAAAATTACAAGGACAACTAAACAAATCATCGATAAGCTTTGATATAATGACAAAATTACACAGAAAACACAAAAGCAATTGTCGTTAACACTGTGAGCAAGTAACAATGGATTTAGTGCCGAGCAACAATGGATGCCCATTGTTAGTGCAGCGTTTTTCTTTGTTAGATGTTCAGTGTAATCATCATTAATCATAAAATTGATTTAAAAGATAAGTCTTAATTGCACACTTAAACTCTCCTTCACTGGTAATACACTTCAACTGGTGTGGCAAGGAGTTCCACAACGCAGGTACAGCAATGGCAAATGCCCTGTCATTCAATCTATTATATGATCGGGGAACAACAAGATTTAAAGTATCATGACTACGTAAGCCATAACTACAACTGGATTTCACAATCAAATTTGACAAATAAACCAGTGCTTTATTCTGTAAGACCTTGAACACCATGAGCAAAATCTTGAATTGAACACGTGCACGAACTGGAAGCCAATGCAAATCCTTTAATGATTGTGAAATTCTGTCGTACTTACGTAACCCCAAAACCAACCAAGCAGCATTGTTTTGTCAAATAGAGATTGAGACATACCATACATTACAGAATTGACATAGTCCAAGTGTGAGGTAATCAATGAATGAACTAAACACTCGGTAGCTCCTTAAATCAAATATGTTCGAATTCGACGCAAATTATGTAAGCTAAAATTCACCTTCTTACAAACATGATTGACATGATTATCCATTGACATCCTGGAATCCAGCAAGACGCCCAAGCTACGAACACTGTCACCTATTTTTATGTGATTATTCCCAACCTTGACATGATCTATATTAATCTTATTCAGTTGCTGCTGAGTCCCAAATATAACAACTTCTGTTTTTAACTTGTGTTTCAACATCCATGCTTGTACAGAGACAATACAATTTTCAACATTATTTAACGATTCATTACTCGGTCAAGGAGAGAAAAACTTCAACAACTGAGTATCATCAGCATACCCATAACAACTGATCATGTATTTATTAATAACTTTAAAAAGTGAACTAGCATAAGCAGTAAAAAGCATAGGGCCCAGACATTACCCTTGAGGCACCCCAAAATTGACACCTATGCGTTCTGATAAAACGCCTGAAATAGACACTCTTTGGTGGCAATTATTAAGATATGATGACAACCAAGTGCAGTGTTATGAAATCCGAAATCATTCTCCATAATTTGGAGTAACATGTTGTGGTCAACTGTATCGAATGCAGCACTCAGTAAGGTCAAGCAACACCATCATAGTAACCCGTTGATTACCCATACATTGAAATATATCTGAAGTAATTCTACAGAGCATAGTTTCTGTGCTATGGAACTGCCTATAAGCCGATTGGTAGACTGCTAAAAGATCATTCTTTTGCATATGAAGAGTGATTTGATCTGCAGCTATACGTTCAACTAATTTTGAAAACACAAATTGCTGATTGGTCTGTACTTTGACAACGCAACACCAGCCCTTGTCTTCTTTATCAAAGGAACAACCACCGCATTTTCCCACGTGTTAGCAAATGCAGCATTTCTGAAGGAACATTATTGACCATTGACGTAATAATAGGAAGTAACACATTGACACATTCCTTTAGTAGCCAGGTTGGAATCGGATCACTTATACACTGTTTTGAGGGTGCTTTCAAAACAGGAAACACAGTACCTTAGTACGATCAGGCAACGTGCAGAACAAATGATGCAACTCCCAATACATCAAAGGCGATATTAAAGAAATCAAACAAAATGCCACTGAACATAACATCCAGATGACAAAATGTACTCCAACAGCAACAGTAACATTCAAAAGGTGCCCATCAAAACAGAACATCAACAGATGGCTAAAAAACGGTGAGATTAAAAGCGATAAAATCAGTTAATCCAACGAACAATTAAGAGCTAAAAACTTCCAGTGGCAGCCGATCAACAGCGCTCTCAACATGCAAGAATACAACTTGCAAAAACAAAACAGGTAAATGATGCGGTCAATATATTCGGGGGTAATGCGAGCAATGCTAGCTCCCCAAAATGAATATTCTTGTAATATTACAGGCATATTTCCTTCACAGAGTGACTTAATAAAATACAAATGGAGGGGCTATTAAGGTGCACTGCATTTACCCGTGGGTTGGGAGCGTAACCCTGGTAACGCCATAACAACTGTGCAACACAATAAAAACACGGGAAAAACCTGGATGCTGTCATTACCGTCCCCGGGTTCATGAGATGTTCTCAACGAGAAAAATGGTATCGCTCATAACAGAAGTCTCTACTGTCGGGATAAAAACTATAATTATTGGCTTCAAGCAATTTGTGACGATGGGTCTTGTGAGACACGAAAACTCCTATTAATTCCTTTTTGAAGACGAAAAATTGCACTATTTAGGAAGATCGTTCTACTGTTTCGGGGGGACAAAACGCTCAAACAAGTGAGTACAGTAGTATTGGCCAGCAGCAGGAATTGGTGAATGTTTTATTTTTGTAGTTCAAACTGTGCGATAATATCAAATCTATATTGTCCAATATGCTATATTCTATACTATTCTTATAATCCTGTACCACAGTGATCAAGTAGCTACTGGTACCGTACAACCCGAACGCCGCAGGTACAATTCTGATTTGGGTGTGTCTAAACCGTCAGATAAAATTATCGAATTGACGTGTTATACAGACTGAATGATAAATGGCTATACAGCAGCCAGCTTTGCTCATTTTTATAACATTTCTACACCGTTGGAACTCGCATTGCGAGGCACGTTTCATACACAACCAACAAATGACTGTTGGCTTGATGGACATCGTCAATGCAGTCGGTAAAATATAGATGACGTTTTCGTTTGTGCGCTGTTTTTGTTTTCAGCTGGAGGGAGGTTTTTGGATATATCATGTAAATTAGGTGTACAAGTCCGACATTCATCCTTTTGGCAAGATCCGAAAGCTGTAGGGTGTGGGGGTGTTGTGATGTACGTGTAATGTACGGGCATCGTAATCATCACATCATTTGATTTGACATTTTTAACACACAGTACATGTAATTGGGTATCACGAGCAATATTCATATATCTTGTTGATTTTGTTCCTTCAATTTAGTTTGTTATATATCCTTTCCAATCAAGTTAGATCATTCCAATCTGACGTAAGATTCATCCTTCGTGAATGGTACATGTATTAGTATCATTTTTCGGCTGATCAAAAGCTGCATTTTTAGGACTGAAATACACAGTGGCCTTGTAATGTATTTCCTATATTAAACCGAACTTATCGAAGGCGGCAAAATGTAACAATTTTCACCAAAAAATAATCATCACAGAGGATCCAAATATGCATTTCGGCCTGGAATAAAATCTTTCACGTCAAAATTACAGTAATACACTTTTTGCACAGAGAGCTATAGACGAAAGAGAGGCTCTCAGTGCTAAAAAAAACACAGTGCCGTCGTAGCGTTTGTACTTTAACTTTTCTTTACATGCCCTGTAAGGTTTGTTCATGAATTCTACAGTGGACTTTGGCTCAGTTCCTCGGTTGTATTGTAATCACTAATCCCCCATTGTCCCGAGCCTCAGTCGTAATGGATAAACTGTACACTTAAAGGCAGTGTACATGATTGGTCATTGTTGCAATTTTCAGAAATGGGCGGATTTGGGGGTCGGTATTTTATAGGAAATATTGTTCGACTGACCTGTTCAAATTTTTGCGTTGTTGGATGGCGAAAAAACGGCGTTCGTTTTCAACCGTTGGGCAGATGATAGCCTTAAGTTAAGGCTGTGCGATCCGTTACACGCACGATCTGCCCGCAATGCATGTACACGCATAGAGCATGGTAATACAGAGTACATACGCTGCACACGCACCACTCGGTACCCACACGCATGAGTCTTCTGTCCACGTATGTCCATATGGGCCATTTAGTTTGTGCGCATGCGCCAGTACTCGCGACCGCATAAGCAACTGGAATTTCCCGCGGTTTCATACCCGAGCAAGGGTCATGTTTACATCGAGATCCTAAAACGAGAAAATGCAGGAAAAGATCTTTTTCCTTCATTTATGTAACGAATGTGTGTGTATAAAAGAAGGCTTACACCAATTTAGTTTTCGTCGAAAACAGTAACATTATTTGGAATCAGTGTTTTTAAGACCAGTGTTTTCATCTATCAATGAAATGACGTGAACTGCTTGATTTTAAAGCAACATTTCGTAGGTCATAGTTCACGAAAACAAGTTTTGTACTACCTTGGGTACGTCACAAACGATAGACATGGACTCCATCTTGCTACACTTTTTGTGAGAACTCGGCGCTTTTGGCAGATTTTTGAAACGGAGAGTCTAAATATTGGAATGATTTTCGCGCCAAATTTTTCTTCAGTGGACTGTGTATGCTGAAAACACGACTTGTCTGCTTGGTGGATTTTCACGGTAAGGCTGGCGCGTCTGGAGATCACGATGATGATGACTACGCGAGTACGAGTCAGTAGTGTATGATACGATGTGGCAAAATTCCCAAATAAAGGAATGTAGCTTGCCATGTCGTCATGACTCCTTCATTCAGCAGTATTTCCTTTATCTTTATATGAGTCATATACGTCAGATTCATTGCTATCAAAATGGTCCCAAAATGATCTTATCATTTTCGTAAATCATTATAACTTAACTTAGATTAGTGATACTAACATACTACATGTACTTGAATGCTGTAAAATTGATGTTTCAACTGATCAGTGATTATTTGTATTTTAATTTTCAAAAGTCCAAGAATGTTGCATACATCATGGAGGAAGGAATATTCCTTCCTCCATGCATACATGTACATACATTGTACTGTTGAACAGGCAACATCGACTCATGCAAGATTCTTGTAGTACGTTTTATGAGCCAGTATTGAATGAGAATTTAAAATTAAAACAACAATCAAGATGACTTAGCTGGTAACAAAAAAGTTGATAGTGCAAAAGTAGTTCTATACTAAAATAGAATAGTCTTTATTAAATAAGGTTTAAGATAATACTTATCACTGTGGAGGCTGTGGTTATTGTTTAATAATCATTGTACTAGTGTAAGATGTTTTACAGAACAAAAACATGATAAGATCAGCAAGATCTAGACAAGACTGTTGTTTATTATGATTGTATGTGACTATGTTCTTATATAGTACTTTAGTACCCTAATCTACACAGTAATTCCCCTGTTTCAATTTTGAATTTAAGATTTATTGAAATTGTCCAAAGTTCCCGAAAGTTCCCGAAAATTCCTCTTAATTCCCATTAATTTCCAAAATTCCCGGTGGAAACTCTCCACTCTGAAAATCCCGGAGAATTTTGCAACCCTATAAGCCACCCCACCCACATGTTTGAATTGGGGGATAGACCAAAGCTTATTTATCCTAGACTTTTTTTTATATTAACGACCCCCCCCCCCACCCCCCCCTCCCAAAAAAATGTAGATTCAGTGCTAGTGAAAATGAATCTCATATCTAATGTATTGTGGCGGATTTACTATTTGCCAGGTTGGTTGTCCCTCGGCTGGTACTCGCTGGCGGGCGAGTAGTCCCACTGCGCCGAGGTGCAGGTCCGTTTGTTGGAAATATACCACCGCGTATGTCTGAACCCACTCCCAGACCACTCACACACTCCACGATACAGACAGTACGGGGACAGACACCGGAGAACTTACGGGGACGGACTAGAATGATTATGACACAGTGACAACAGAAGAACGTTCCAAGTATTTATTAAATGTCAAATAAGAAGGTAAACCCCTGATTATTATCCCTTTTATTAAATTGTGGTTTCGCCTCAAGTAACGCCTCGAGCAACGCCTCAAGCAGTGTGTTGCGCCTCAAGCAGTGTGTTGCGCCTCAAGTAACTCCTCGAGCAACGCCTCAAGCAGTGTGGTGCGCCTCAAGTAACTCCTCGAGCAACGCCTCAAGCAGTGTGGTGCGCCTCTCCCTATTTGCTTGACCCTCGCGCTTGTGGGTGACGCCTCGCCCAATTGGAAAGAATGCTTCTCGACAGCGCTAGCTCCGAGAATGTCCGTTTGTAGTCGTCCCTTCCTATGGCCCTTGCGATCCGCAAGAGGCCCCGATGGTCACTACAACTTGACTCCGCGCCTCACGTCAGTCCTACGTCAGTCCTACTACAATGACTCCACGCCTCCCGTTAGTCCAGCACTCCAGCAGGCTATCTGTCCGGCCCACTGGAGGCGTCGGTCCCGAGTGTCGCCCTAGTCCCCGTATGGCCCACGTACGCTCCGGTACATGGACAGCACATATACTTACTGTAGTCCACTGACTCCGCTACGCTAGCCACGAGTTTCCTTGCGCCTCCTCTGTTTCCGTCCTTTTCGCCTCCTTTGTTTCCGTCCTTTTCGACGAGCGCGTACCCGGCCCGTGTACGTCTTCCACGGTCAAGATCTAACCAACTACTCCCTGCGCGCACCACGTATCATGCATGCCGCTGCGCTGCTCGAACGCCCTCAAGTGTTAGCGCTGCACTATGGCGCGCCTAATCTTACAGAAATATAAATATGGAACTAGCAATTTGCAATAATGTTACAAAACCCCAGTGTTGTAGTCAAGGCCACAACCTCCGAGGCCGAGGCCAAGACCGAGGCCACAACATCCGAGGCCGAGACCGAGGCCGAGGCCACAACGTCCGAGGCCAAGGCCGAGGCCGAGGCCACAACGTCCGAGGCCGAGGCCGAGGCCGGTTACTAAACACGTAATAAACTAATAATCCACTCAATCAAGGTTAAAGGCAGTGTGTATGATTGGTCATTGTTGCAATTTTAAGAAATGGGCGGATTTGGGGGTTAGTATTTTATAGGAAATATCGTTCCACTGACCTGTTCAAAGTTTTGCGTTGTTGGATGGCGAGAAAAACGAGAGAAAAACGGCGCTCGTTTTCAACCGTCGGGCGGATGATAGCCTTTAGTCAACAAGACGCGCGTGGCTACCTGGACACGTGACGCGCCCCGAATGCCAGCATGTCCGGGGCGCACCACTCGTCCGGGTAGCCACGCGCGCCTTGACTTAAGCCTACAGGGCAGTTTTCCAACGATTGAAAACAATATAAATTTTCACTTTTCTTGACAACGACAGCACACCTGGTGCTATCATTTCACACGATGATTGAGACTACTATTAACTTACAGGCTAGTAAGGTATTTCGTAATAATTCAGTAAAAACAAATTAGAGGATTACCAATCGTGTACACTACCTTCATTGTTGGATTTTTAATTTTATTTTCAAGTCACGTCAATGGCAGGTTCCTTAAAGGATATGTTTATTGCATTTCAAGAACATAAGGGTCTCCAGCATCTATTGGGATAGCTTTGCACGGTGTGGCCTCATAATAATCCCTCCTCTGCTAAAAATGCGCTCCACTGGAGCACTGCTGGCTGGAACATAGTCTTGGGCCCAAGACCCTTGTGTTGTTATTTCGGAGCGCCCGCGCGCCAGATTCACTAACGTTGTGTCCTCGAAATCCCGGCTTCGTACGTGCGTTCTGGCCTCACGCATGCGTAGTTTACAAAATGCAGCCGAATCCGCAGCCGGTGTTTGTCAAACGTGCACGATTTTGGATCGCCACAAGGGTCTTGGATAAGTTGGCAGGCAATTCTTAACTTTTTCTTTACTTTTCGATGATTCTCCCTCGCTTTTCCGAGGGATCCAAACAGTGACCGAGTTTGGGCCTTATCATAAATTATTCATTACATGCAAATACATAGGACATGACGAGGCATCATGACCATTGATCTGCAGCTGCGCGCGTCACATGCGCGTGCACGCATGTCGGACATAAACCACGAATGTGATTGGTCAGAACACCATCAGGCGACCTCACTGGATCGGTCTATTGCATAACCGTCCATCATTATCACAGTCCACAGTCTGGTCGCGCCCACGAAATGCCAACTTATCCAAGACTTTACTACAGATCCAAAATCTTATCGCGCTGTCGGCCTATTGCAACTACACTGTACCTGATCGCGCTGCCTGTGCATTGCAACTGCGAAAGTACAAAAGTACAATAGTAACGTCTTTGAACCAAGACTAGCTGGAACAGAGAGGACAGTCTTTGCAAGGGCATGCAGTTATGGGTACATAGACTAGTAGACATGTGACAGGCTTCGCGTTGCGCGAGCACGCGTGAATAACAGGTTGGTTCCCTCAACTTCACTGCCGGTCATTATGATTATCGCTTTAACGTTCACTCGTTCAGGGCCGAGTGGTGGACCAGGAACCAGTCTATAGCGGGAGTAGACAGATTATCTAACAAAAATATTAGATGCTACCTGAGTACGTGTAACACAATAGTGGCAGTTCATGGGGCGAGTGAAGTGCTGGACCAGGAACTACACGTAGTCTATTACCGGGAGTAGACTGGTTCTACAAGAAGATAATACATATAATGTACGTACGTAGTACGTGCAATCGGGGAGCTATCTATAGCTCCATGGTGCAATAATGCAAATACCAGTTCATTAATTCGTGCGTATCTGCTTGAAACTTTATTTTGTTTCACGGAACTCACTGTGGCAGCTTCTCGAAAGTTTCATGAGGTAAACAATTTAAATTAATTGAAACAGAAAACACATCTGAATTGGTTGGAACATTGGTCAAAGTGGGCGGCCTCGAGCCGGCCTCGACCAGATCTTCGAGTCCGGAAGGCTCCGAGGCCGAGGCCGAGGCCGAGGCCTTGCACTCCGAGGCCAAGGCCGAGACCAAGGCCATAAAAATCGGCCTCGAGGCCGAGGCCGGTCTCGAGACCTCCAACACTGCAAAACCCCCTTCCAAGCCTGAACGTCCTCGTTCAAAATCAGCTGAAAACTACAAGACATAATAAGCAAATTGCTACTTCACCCTCAAAAATTTGGCAAAACCTTGAACTCTCTAAATTTACTCAAAATCAGGTTCTTTTACATAATTTGGCGAATTTTCTAACTTAACTTCGCCATATAATTAGGTTGGACGAACATCAAGAGCCTTATTTCGCCTCCGGCGTCTCATAATTTAGGCGCTTTCTCATAACTTAAACTTAAACTACATAATGAGGCGTTTCCTGCTCATAAAACTTTAGGGCAAGCGTTAAACAACAAATAGCTAAAGAATAAAGTTGAAAACTCTAGTATAAAAATATAGCTCTCGTATAAATGTTCAGGTAGCGGTTGAAGTTTGCGTCTTGTAATGTGGTAATAATCTTGAGAAAGTTCTGTAGTGAGGCACTGATATGGTCGAGTCCGGTGATGAGGTGTTGGCTTGTTCGAACCCGGTCTAACTCTTCTCAAACAGCTGGTCGAACTTCACGTGATAGGTACGCCCCACTCTAGTCTCGCTGACTTTAGCACCATTCTTGAACTTGGTCTGGGTGCTGACCTCGGTGACCCGTGTCACATGGCCTCTAATGACATCTTGCAGGGCCATAGGCTCTACCGGCTTGAGCTGATCGGTTGTTCCCCCTTCGTCGGCGCTTGACCCCTCTTCCGGATCCGTCGCACTCTGATCGCCAGCCTCCTCGGCCTCCTGCTGACGCATCTGTGCCAGCAGTGCGAGAGGTTTACCACCTCTAGGTGCGCCTCGGGGTGCCACTGACTCCTCTGTCAGGAGTGACACCGACGCGGGAGACAATGAGATCTCCGCAGGAGCTGCAGGGGACCGGTCGCGTGTCAGGTCCAGAGGTCCGTCGTTCCGCACGTCTTCAGCAACCATAGGCCCAGGAGGCTCGCCTGGTGAGTCGGTGACTCGTCTGCGTTTTACCTCCGGCTCATCCTCCGGGCATTTTCCCAAGGCCGCTGCTGCTCGGCCTTTCTTCTCTTGTCTCAGCATTACACTCACCTCCCCCCAGCTCGAGGCATCTCCGATCTCCCTTACAGTCTCCACATGACCGGCCCTCTTCGGCGTTCCCTCCTTCGGTGTTGTTTCCCGAGGTGCGTTCTCCGTACGGAATCGCTCGGCCCTCTCCTGCTCCGTCTCCAGTGGAATCGACTCCACCTCGGCGACGAAAGTCGCATGCTCCTGGTGGTAGTGTCTCCGTAGGTTGTCCTTCCGGTTGCACTTGAAGTCTCATCGCCCACACCAGCAGTATAGCTTGGGACCGTACTCCGTTTGTATGTGTCGGTTTAGGCTTCTCCTCTGATTAAATTCAGCCTGGCATACGCTGCAAGGGAAGGTCCTCCGCTTCACCCGTCTCGAGTCCGCCATTGTTTGACTGCAATGGAGATATATACAAAAAAAATGTTAAGTCCAATGTTTCTACAATATATTTTGTTTATAACAAGAGCTACAACTATTTACACTCCCTCCTGTCCCTTATTGTCTGTCTATACGTCTATCTGAAACGGCAAGGTAGCCTCCTTGTCCGTGTCGGGTTACGCCTCGGAGGCGCTGTTTCCCTGTCCTCGTCTCGACCGCGCGCCTCTCGCTGGTCAACGTCCGTGTTATCAGTGTCCCCAGAGTTTCCTCCACGATTCGCACTAGTTTCGGATTCCTGGTCTTCTGTCTCCTGCGGTTCGTCATGTATGTCTGTGGAACTGTCCGGTGTCGTTTGGCCAGAGTCCAAGTTATCTATTGCTGCCTGCCGTCTCCGTGGGCGGGGCTGCCATGCCTGCAGAGGGGTGCCCCGGTACAGCTTGAGTCGATCAAAGTGTACTATTTGCATCTTCCCCCTAGGTTGCTGCTGGATCCGGTAAGTGACTTCTGACAGCTTCTTGAGTCTAGTGTCTATACTGTGTTTCACCCAGTCACATCTCCCGATGTCGTGATCACCTTCTGAAAATACATCCGAAAAGTCAGTAAGTAATCCAGCCACTGTGTAGTGATACTGAGGCTCAAGATTTTCCACACTGCGCCTCCAGAGATCCGCAAGGTGGGCAGGAATATCTACTTCCGGGCTTGCGCCTCCTCTGGCAACTTCCCGGGCCTCCTGCACATCTCCCTCGGCTACCCGTGTGAGGCATCCGGCCGTCGTTCCCGAACGAACAATGCACTCCCGGCTACCAGGATTTAGCAACCGCAATGCAAGAACGTCCTCTCCTTCCTTTCCTTCTACCAATGCCCTGGCCAGGATCAATCCCTTTTTAGCCAGCTCTCCACCTCCGTCAATCGGTTCTATCATTCCTAGTTCGCCTGCCTGGATCTCACAGGTCACCTTCCCCGGAACCAGCGCCTCATGCCCTGGCGGGATAACAGTTGTTTCTGTAACAACCACCCGGGCATGCATATTCCTTCCCAATCTAGTCGTGCACCGTACGTGCTCTCCGTGGAGTATGAGTTCGCAATTGTTGAAGTCCAATGTCCCTCCAGTTGGTAGCAGAAAATCCATCCCTAGAATTCCTTTTGTTTTGATCTTGGCAAAAACCGCTCGCACTGGACAAGCGGTCCTGCCTATCCGTAAGTCTACATTTGCCACGCCTATTGTCTTCATAGCATTACCATCGGCTTGGATAACCTGTATGCCGTCCTGTTCTAGGATTGGGCGCCTCTCCGAGGGTATCTGATAGTAAACCTCCTCGGAGATTATTGTATCCGTCGTCCCAGTATCCACCAAAAACGGGATTGTAACGGACCGGCACTCGCCCTGCACATACAACCCCTGCTTTGGTATGACCAAAGGTGCAAAAACTTCCCTCATCGCATCAGTGGCATCAGGGTGGGTCCGCTTTCCGGCTATTCGCTCCTCTGAGCCCTTAGTGTGTTGACCCTCCTGTTTATCCAGCCTTCCCCTGGGTCGCAGAGTCGGCTGGTAGTCGTTTTCCGACTGCATTGACTCCTGTTTTGGCCTGTTCCGGCAATCCCTCCTAAAGTGTCCCTTTTTCTGACACTTGTAACACGTGTCTTCTAGGGTGGCTACTCTCCTCGGTCGAGGATGGTAAATCCGGGTGTCGCGTGGTCTCTGTGGAGGTTGTGACTTCTCCCCTGCCCCTTGTTCGCCTCTCATTTTCTTGTAGTACTCTTCCAGATGTCCAACCACATCAGCTATGATTGTGTCCCGGTACTCCTCCTCGTCACGTCCCATTCGGCACTTCTTACTTGCCTTTCCACTTCTTTGATCCTCAATCTTCTCAAAGTTCTCGGTGGCCAGCGCCGCCCGAATTGCGTCATTCAGGGTGGATGGCTTTGAACGAAAAACTCCCTCTCGGACGGTCTGGCTGTCAATAGCGTCTGAAAAATGCCCCCGAGCCAGTCTGTCCTTACTGTCCTCTGACAACTCCGGATATGCAAGTGTAGCCAACTCCCTAACTGCTTCTCCAAGTTCCCGTAACGTCTCTTTCGGATTTTGGCGTCGGGTTCTCAACTCCATGAGGAAATTTTCGGCCATTTGCCCTGGCCCGAAACGCGCATTCAATAGTCCAATCAGTTCCTTGTACTGGTATTGTCCGTCTTGTCCTCCACCTTGACGATTAGTTAAAATCTTCACAGCTGATCCCTGAAGACTCGCGGCGAGAAACGCTGCGGCCTCATCATCGTGCCATGCGTTAGCCGCCGGCACGACTCAAAGTGTTCCCGGTAGTCGATCCATGGCTGTTTCCCGTTAAATCGATCAGGAACAATCTTGGGGCGTTGGTGTTTTGCCCCGACTTTTCCCTGATCCTGCTGAGGTCCGTGTTTCCGCCCATCTCCCGTGGGCGGCCATGGCGTGATGGGAGAGGCCCCTTGGCCTCCCACCCCCAAGCTATTTGTACCACTTGTGGCCATAGCGCCTCGGGCCTCCGGAGTCTCCTCCAAGGGAGGCGCCGTTGCGCCTCTCCGATCACCCGTTGCTTGTTTGCGTTCGGTTGATCCCGCCCGAGGTGTCCATGCTCTATTCTTGATCATAGTCCTCCCAGGCGTGAAAAGGCTATGGACCGCCGCCTCAGGTGTTCCCTGCAACTGCGCCAGGCATCCTTGCCAGGAGACATATCCGGAGGTCTCCATGTCGTGCACTGGTTTTGCATTCCGTTCTACACTCTCATTAACCCATCGAGGTGGGTTACGTGTTTCTGCTTCCGGCCTCGGTGTTCCAAGTAACAATTGTTCCATGGTCTCGGCGTATTCCTTCTCTCTGATCAAGGTTGCCAACTGATCCTCTCGGAGTTGGACTTCCATCCGCAGTTGGTCAATTTCCCCCTGCAGCTGGGACTCGCTCTTGGATGTGTCCATAACGGCCGTGTATGTTCCACGTTCACTAGTGTTTAAGTTCTCCTATCCGCACGTTACGCTCACAAGAGGTCAAAGTCTTGCCGTTGCCTCCAGAAGTGGATTAAGTTATCCGTAAATGAGTTCAGCATACAATATCCCACCGCTGCCACCATTTGTGGCGGATTTACTATTTGCCAGGTTGGTTGTCCCTCGGCTGGTACTCGCTGGCGGGCGAGTAGTCCCACTGCGCCGAGGTGCAGGTCCGTTTGTTGGAAATATACCACCGCGTATGTCTGAACCCACTCCCAGACCACTCACACACTCCACGACACAGACAGTACGGGGACAGACACCGGAGAACTTACGGGGACGGACTAGAATGATTATGACACAGTGACAACAGAAGAACGTTCCAAGTATTTATTAAATGTCAAATAAGAAGGTAAACCCCTGATTATTATCCCTTTTATTAAATTGTGGTTTCGCCTCAAGTAACGCCTCGAGCAACGCCTCAAGCAGTGTGTTGCGCCTCAAGCAGTGTGTTGCGCCTCAAGTAACTCCTCGAGCAACGCCTCAAGCAGTGTGGTGCGCCTCTCCCTATTTGCTTGACCCTCGCGCTTGTGGGTGACGCCTCGCCCAATTAGAAAGAATGCTTCTCGACAGCGCTAGCTCCGTGAATGTCCGTTTGTAGTCGTCCCTTCCTATGGCCCTTGCGATCCGCAAGAGGCCCCGATGGTCACTACAACTTGACTCCGCGCCTCACGTCAGTCCTACGTCAGTCCTACTACAATGACTCCACGCCTCCCGTTAGTCCAGCACTCCAGCAGGCTATCTGTCCGGCCCACTGGAGGCGTCGGTCCCGAGTGTCGCCCTAGTCCCCGTATATGGCCCACGTACGCTCCGGTACATGGACAGCACATATACTTACTGTAGTCCACTGACTCCGCTACGCTAGCCACGAGTTTCCTTGCGCCTCCTCTGTTTCCGTCATTTTCGCCTCCTTTGTTTCCGTCCTTTTCGACGAGCGCGTACCCGTGTACGTCTTCCACGGTCAAGATCTAACCAACTACTCCCTGCGCGCACCACGTATCATGCATGCCGCTGCGCTGCTCGAACGCCCTCAAGTGTTAGCGCTGCACTATGGCGCGCCTAATCTTACAGAAATATAAATATGGAACTAGCAATTTGCAATAATGTTACAGTATTGAGCACTGCAGGGTGGGGATGTGGGAGAGGAGGGGATCATTAGTTCTGTCTATTATTTGGGAATGATTACTTTTTGATTCATCAGAACAAAACACAAGAAATTTGTATATTTGCAGACTTTAAAATAATTTGACTCGTTTATTCTGCAGATAATTGATAATAAGCATATTTACTTTTGCCTTTAAAATTGTTGGCTGTATGATGGATTAAAGAATTAAATTAATCTGAATTATTGTCTAATTTATAACTATTTTGTGTGTGTGTAATTTGTTACCTGTCCACCAGTGCTAAATGTTACTGAAATTCCCTCTGGATCCTCCGCAAGTTTTCTTTTAAGGACCCTTGTTGCCACTTGTTCCTCAGATTGGCAGGAGTGACTGTTTGTGTCAGTCATTGGAAGGTACACTTGGCATTGAGAACACTTGACACAGGCATGTCTCATTATCTGCTAAAAACAGTCGGATGCTAGTGTTATACCCTCAAAGTCTACTGGCATCTTGCACTGGGGGTGGATAGTAAAAAGTCCTTAATGCATCGCAAACGTGGCAGCATTTGGCCTGCACAGGTTTCGTGAGGAACTTGCTGCAGAAAAGACACGTAGGGCCTATAGCCAGGGCTGTAGTCGAGTCCCTGCAAGTCCTTTCACAAGTCCTTTCGCAAGTCCAGTCATAAAGCCAGTCACAAGTAACTGGATGAACAATGACAAAGGAATGCCTTTGTCAAAGCTCATTTGAATAACTGTGATTGGAATTAGGACTGGAGGGTGTGTGATGGACTTGCAGGGACTTAATTGTGATGGACTTGTGATGGACTCGACTACAGCCCTGGTATAGACCTCACAAGTTGGTGTGAATTTGTCAGTCATGTCTAAGTGCTCGCAACATGTATTGTTTTCAAGTCTGGCAAAGTGTTTTTATTAATTTGCGAGCGTTGTTTCAGTGCCTGACCCGTGATCTTCGGCTTTGTTTGTCGCCCTCCCTTGCTCTGACTTACAAACATAGTGCAGACAGCACACTTCTCTTCAGTATGAGGGGGGGGGGGGGGGGGGGGGGTCATTTGATTCTTTGCCTTGTTTTTGTCTTGAAAAGTTTGTCGTAGCACAACTTGCAGAAAGTTGAGGGATGAATATCGGAATCATCTTGAAGCACATCTATTTTAAAAACCTCTTTAATTTTGAAAGTGTAGCTGCCCGCGGGTACCGGCTTTCAATTCTTACTGAAGATGTATTCTTCACATTTCTGCTTCCACAAAGCCGACAGAGCTTTTCAAGATACATTAAATGTTTCTCTTTTGAATTACCCGCCATGTCGCACAATCCTTTCTCAGAAACTTTGCATTTAAGCGAATCTATCTTACCGGTATCGATAACCATTACAATCGATTCCAATAAAATTATATGAACGCATACTATTAAAATGAACATGGTATTCGGAGTTTCGATATAAAGAATCGATACTGTGCAGCGATTTCTGTACGGTATTTTCCGGGTCTGCAAGTTCAAATTCAACGGACGTTTTTGACACAACTGCCAAAGGAGCCGATTTGCAATGACAATTATAGTAAAAGTATGTTTTCGTTCTCTCTGAAAAATGTACTTAAATTTGTGGGGAAACTTATTTCTTGGAGAAATTAAGCGCGAAATACAAAGCATGAAATACGTATTTTTGAATTTTTCTTGACCGGTACCGGTCTATTTAATTTCCTTATCCTGGAAATATAATTACATTCATAAGCAAAAATGATCTTAAAATGCATGATCTGTCATTATTATTTCCAGATATTGGAAAAGTGGATCGTAACAAAAGCTAAAATGTGTTGTAAAAGCTCTTTCTTTTTTGTGAGGAATTGCTAGAGACAGCGCCAATAGCGTCGTCTGCTAGCGACGTCGTGTGCTCCACAGCCGTAGTGCGCATGCGCGTCCAAAAACCACTAATTGCCCGTTGAGTGAATGGGACGCGAACATACGTGATGTCGGGATCACAGCCTTGATGATTCTGTAACTTCCGGGTTTTATGTTTTTCTCTATTTTGCGTTGGAATTCCGGAGCGAATGAGGGGGGGGGGGGGGGGGGGGGGGGGGGTGAGTGGATATGTAAATTATCCAGCATGAATAACGTATGTTTCCCAATGGCCAATAGCTTCTTGGTTTGCGCAGCTGAATCTGAATTATTCATTTACGAATGTCCAATCAGTTACCTGGAATGTTTTACCGTTGACCTTTTTGAACCAACGCGCGTTCATCCCGCCATGATTCTATGTTTTTCACGCGCGCATGTAGCATGAATTATTCAACGTGTCGTTCAATTTAGGACCAATCAGATCGCGCGCGATTGAAAATAGCTTAATCATTAACATACCGGCAAAACCCGGAAGTAAACAGTATCATCAAGGCTGTGGTCCTGGCGGAGCACGGATAGTAGGCCTAGCCTACGGGGCCGGCGGTGCGTATATACAAGCACTGCGGGGACCGTGCACGTACGTACGTACGTGTTATGTGGAGCTTGCTTGCTGCACTCCTACCAGGGCGGGGACACGCAGGTCAAAGACAACGCTCACAGCCTTAATTCAAGGCTAGGCAGATGATAGCCTCTGTAAAAAGTGACTGCACGTCATGCACCTGTGCACTAGCACATATTTGTACCAAAATCATGAACACTTGAGGCTCTTGTCGAGAATCGTCTGAGGCACTTGAAGTGATAGTGTCACTTTTACCACTAGCACCTCATGCAATATTTCTACTAGCACCATTTTGTCCCAAAATCATGAACACATGAGGTGCACTTTACACCTCATGCACATGAGGTGTTTCTGATTTGCGACCTTACTTGCACATAAACTGCGTGTATGTTTTCACTTCAGCCGTATCTGGACTTGCACTTGAAGTGCTATTACCACTAGTACCTGAGGCATTATACACAATATGGCAGTTCATGTGCTAGTGGGTTGAGCAGCTTGACAAGCACCTGAGCTGCTGAAGTGAGAAAAACACCTTATGTGTTCATGATTTTGGGACAAATTGGTGCTAGTGCATGCTCATGTGCTAGTGGTTTAAGTGCTAGTGGCCTTCTAACTAACACCTCAAATGATGCACATGGTCACAATGCCCAATCACGATGAACACATGAGGTGTTTTGCACTTCAGAAGCTAAAGTGCGCAGCAGGTGTATACAGTCACCACAACACAATAACTGCGAGGCGAGCTGCAGCTGCTGTTTCAAGTTGTATAATGCCTCAGGTACCTCAGGAGCTTTCTCTGGAGACAAAAATACAAGAAAATGGCTCAAATTCATTGTTACAATTCTTCTGAAATGTTTCTTTAATCTTGTAATCTTTCAATTTATATGTATTGTAAATGGTTTTAAAAAGAACAGTTGGACAGTGTTAGAACGCTTTGCTTATATTCAAAGAATTTACTGACCATTGTGAAGAAGACTAAATTGTTGATGATAAAAAAGATTATCCCCAACTCTAAACATATCAGATACATCAAATATTAAGTGTACAGAATTAACCTCGGCTGGTTTTTAACTGTAAACCTACAAGTACAGTTTGTCTCCACTCTCAATATCCTCAACACTTACAAGATCTTTAAAATGATAGACTAAGAGAGTACCTGTTTAGAAATTATGAAATATTTCAGGTACAACAATAAAGTGTCCATTTTAGAAATGATGAAATATTTCAGGTACAACAATAAAGTGTCAATTGTACAGCTCACATTAACAGTTTGTCATCATTTGCAATATCCTCAACATTTACAGCAAGTTACCTATTAACAGTTTGTCTTCGCTTTCAAGATCTTCAACATTTATAGAAAGACCTTAAGAACAAATGAAAGACTTGACGATTTAGATGCGCATTGCTGTACAGCTTCAACCGAAGAAGACTCCTGTATCTGAAAAACAATAGAACACAGTAAAATAGGATTTAAATATTTAATACTTCTAAGACCTGAATGACTAAGTGGATGGCATTATACTTATGACTTGTATACATTTTTGTTTTAGCTAAATGATATCAAATGCGATTTAATCTCCTGTTACATGTATTTAAGTAATTAAATTGTAGAGGATAAACCACCTTTAGTCATATTCTTTCAAATTTAGTTTGAACAACGGTTTTTGTTTCTGACAACTTGCATACATGAGAATAAAATGAATAAAATATAATGTTGCAATGGCTACCAAAGAGAGATGATGAAGAGAGATTCCAGAGGGACATTATTCCAAATTGGTGACGTGGGTGGCAGATTGTATCACCAACATCAATAGAACTATGTTGAAATACTTATTCAAGTCACAATGATCAGGACTTTGCTACAAATTTGAGTGGTCTCTTGCATGTCAGTTACTATCCACTAATAGATGGATTAATGAGTGAAGTGTCAGATAAACTACTGTGGGAGGTATTGATCATGCAATAAAAAACAAACGGATGCAATTTTTGTAAACAATGATCTCTGAAGATTCCAGGAAAAAGGTATAAATCACATCAAAACATGCTGAGGAGAGTGTTTTGACATGAGGCGTATGGCATCCTCGAAATTACTGCTATGAGTTAAGAGTCTATAATTTCTTACCGAAATAGCTCAACTCCATCCACACTCTTGATCCAGCAGCTAAAGGGCTTCGAAGTTTTCTTTTGGCTGTCAAAACATAAATAAATTGAGATGAATTCAGACACAATTGCTTAAATATTTGGGGTTTTGGATATAAAGTAATGCGTACCTTATTCAAACATATATAAGATATAAGAACACAGTGTCATACAAAAATGCATGCGGTAATACACTTTTTGCACAGAGAGCTATAGACGAAAGAGAGGCTCTCAGTGCTAAAGAAACACAGTGCCGTCGTAGCGTTTGTACTTTAACTTTTCTTTACATGCCCTGTAAGGTTTGTTCATGAATTCTACAGTGGACTTTGGCTCAGTTCCTCGGTTGTATTGTAATCACTAATCCCCCATTGTCCCGAGCCTCAGTCGTAATGGATAAACTGTACACTTAGGGCCTAAAGGCAGTGTACATGATTGGTCATTGTTGCAATTTTCAGAAATGGGCGGATTTGGGGGGTCGGTATTTTATAGGAAATATTGTTCGACTGACCTGTTCAAATGTTTGCGTTGTTGGATGGCGAAAAAAAACAGAGAACGAGAAATGTTCCCGTCGCGAGGACGGGCACAGGCGGTTCCGGTTTTTCAGTTGTTCACGAGTCACTTAACATTGCTTGTGAGAAAAATAACGTTCAAGATCAGTACACAAAACATTGGGAATACTTTACTCAAAGTAGGTTGAAGGTTGTTGTAATGTGAAATATAAGGAAGTATCTGCAGCCGAAGATACAATCGGCACGCACCACGTACCCACACCCAATTTCGATTCGAGTTATATACCGCCCTCTATTGACGGAAGATGTATGTTGCTACTTTTGCAAATTTAGGTTGATGTCATGTGACACTTCGCCACATACATCGCAACACATGAACTGGTTATGTATTTTTAACATTGTTCAACCTGCCGCTAGAGGGCGCTCTAACATTTTATGACGTCACCAGTACTTTTGTTGTTAAGTACAACCTAGCCGGAGACTAACATTGTTGAAAGCAAGTTCACATCTTTTAGCAATTTCAAATTAGAAGGCACTTCCGGTTTCAACCGGAAAGAAGGGTCACGTGATTTTGCACGTAATATAAAACATGAAGACCCTAGATTATTCTATCAATTCCCACGAAAAGCAAAATCAGATCTCTCTCGATTGATTTTATATTGATTTTCAAAGATTAAACTTTCAAATTATAAGGCACTTCCAGTTTGGACCGGAAGGAAGGGTCACGTGACTTTGCACGTAATATAAAAAATGAAGACCCTGGATTATTCTATCAGTTCCCGTAAAAAGAAAAATCAGATCTCTCTCGATTGATTTTATATTGATTTTCACAGATTAATTTTCAAATTATGAGGCACTTCCGGTTTGGACCGGAAGGAAGGGTCACGTGACTTTGCACGTAATATCAAAAATGAAGACCCTGGATTATTCTATCAGTTCCCGTAAAAAGCAAAATAATATCTCTCTCGATTGATTTTATATTGATTTTCAAAGATTAAATCTAGAAATCTTTGATTGCTTGTAATCCGATATTTGATGACGTCATCGTGACGTCATTATCAGAAAGCTCCAAAGCTATGTCAACTCTGCCATCTGAAGCAAATATCTGGATTACATCTCTCGCGGTTGATTTTACAGCAATGTTTTAAGGTTAAAAGGTCTTTTCATTGCAACTTCCGGTCTGGTGACGTCATCAATCTTTCTCCCCCTCAACTTGTTCTTAGCATGAAGCCGATTATATACATTAATTATAAAGTGATTTCAACAAACTTCGCCACACACATCGACTAATTATTTATTTTATACATTTTTCAACCTGCCGCTAGAGGGCGCTCGAACATTTTATGACGTCACAAATATTTTTTGTTAAGTACAACCTAGCCGGATACTAACATCGTTGAAAGCAATTCGAAATATTTTACAAATTTCGAATTATGAGCCACTTCCTGTTTGGGCCGATTTGACCCGGAAGGAAGGGTCACGTGATTTCACGCACACAATAAACAATGAAGCCCTATGTGAACTCTATCTGTTGCCGCAAAAAGCAAGTTGCGGTCTTATACGGTTGATGCGATATGGAGGTTCAAAGATTGACAAAAATTATGTTAAATGGCTTGTGATTTGACACCTGATGACGTCATCATGACGTCATGTTTCGAGACACGAGTTCGCTATAGTGTCTATGTATGTGCCCGTTATTATTAAGATCTGAGATTGTTGAATAACAAAAGTGACCTCTAGAAAATCCGTGTACAATCTCAATGAGGATTTTGGCGGAAAAAAAAGAAAACAAAACTAGAGATCTATGTCTGTTACAAGAACAGAACATAGGGCTTTTCCGCATTTTTTTATTACATCACTTCGAATTTTGCATATGTTGTTCACATTTATATTTAAGTATATGTGACCAAACAAACGTTTTAAAAAGAGAATTTCGACATTTGCATGTTAAGAGATATGGCTTAAAAGTTGGAAAATTAAACAAAGCTATAAAATGGTATAGTCATGTCATCGTGACGTCACATCAATTTTCATCTGTAATCCTAGTTGGCATACCAGCATACCAAGAATGGATGCAATCTTAAGTACAGTTCTCTAGATATAGGACCTTAAAATATGCACCTTTAAGATGATGTCATGTGACCATCTTGACGGCACTTGTCAAAGCGAATATTTGCAATGTGGTCTTGGCCTATGTCAAGATTGAAGTCAATCTGATCAACGAAAGTATACAATTTAAATAGCATAATGAAATTTTAAACATGTAAAATTCATAGAAAATTTACCAATGATGTTATCATGACGTCACCTCGGATTTTACATGCTAGTGGCACTGTCTACCTACCCACCAATTTTTATGACGATCAGACATACCCTTGTGTGTTTCAAAAAAGCACATTTCTGATGACGTCATAATGAAGTCACACATTTTGTTACTCTAATGTGAAAGAATATAGAAGCTAACAAAGCTATTACAAAAAGAATTTTGAATTTAGCATATTCTATTGATGAGATATGGCTTGAAGAAACTTTAAGATTAAAGAACTTAAACGTTACTATAAAATCGTATGATGACGTCATCATGACGTCACCTAAATTTTCATCTATAACACGTACTTGTCTACTACCATAGCACGTTTAAATGCAATCGGACCTACGGTTCTCTAGATATGGGCCCTTGAAAAATGAACCTTTAAGATGACGTTACGTGACACATGATGACATCATCATGACGTCACGTTTCAGAATACAATTTCAGCTTAGGGTCTTTGTTTGTGTTAAGTCTCATTAAAGATCTGAGGTTGTTTAGTGACCAAAGTGCCACTTACAAAATTCGTGTACAAAGTCTATGGGATTTAGGATAGAACTAAACAATTCATAGAAAATCAGCCGATGACGTCATCATGACGTCACCTCGCATTTGACATGCTAGTGGCATTATCTACCTACACGGTAATTTTTATGACGATCGGACATACCCTTATATGTGTTTCAAAAAAAGCACATTTTTGATGACGTCATAATGACGTCACACATTTTTCACATTATATGAAAGAATATAGGAGCTAACAAATCTATTACAAAAGGAGTTTTGAATTTAGCATGTTCTCTTAATGAGATATGGCTTTAAGAAAATTTAAGATTCAAAAACTTAAACATTACTATAAAATCGTATAATGACGTCATCATGACGTCACCTCAATTTTCATCTATAACACGTACTTGTCTACCACCAAAGCAGGTTTGAATGCAATCGGACATACAGTTCTCTAGATATGTTCCCTTAAAAAACGCACCTTTAAGATGACGTCACGTGACACATGATGACGTCATCATGACGTCACTCTTCGGCATACAATTTCAGGTTAGGGTCTATGTTTGTGTTGAGCTTGATTAAGATCTGAGGTTGTTTAGTGACCAAAGTGGCTCTCACAAAATTCGTGTACAAAGTCTATGGGATTTGGGATAGAACTAAAATAAGAAGAGGAACAAAAACTAGACTTCTATGTCTGTTACAAGAACAGAACATAGGGCTTTTCCGGATTTTGTATTACATCACTTGGAATTTTGCATACGTTGTTCACATTTATATTTAAGTATATGTGACCAAACAAACCTTTGAAAAAGAATTTAGACATTTGCATTTTCCGTGGAAGAGATATGGCATAAAAGTTGGAAAATTTAAACAAAGCTATAAAATGGTATGATCATGTCATCGTGACGTCACATTAATTTCCATCTGTAATGCTAGTTGGCCTACCAGCATACCAAGAATGGATGCAATCTTAAGTACAGTTCTCTAGATATAGGACCTTAACATATGCACCTTTAAGATGTTGTTATGTGACCCATGATGACGTCATCACGACGGCACTTGTCAAAGCAAATATTTGCAACGTGGTCTTGGCCTATGTCAAGATTGAAGTCAATCTGATCAACGAAAGTATAAAATTTAAGTAGCATAATGAAATTTTAAACATATAAAAATTCATAGAACATTAACCAATGATGTTATCATGACGTCACCTCGGATTTTACATGCTAATGGCACTGTCTACCTACCCACCAATTTTTATGACGATCAGACATACCCTTGTGTGTTTCAAAAAAGCACATTTCTGATGACGTCATAATGAAGTCACAAATTTGTTTACTCTAATGTGAAAGAATATAGAAGCTAACAAAGCTATTACAAAAATAATTTTGAATTTAGCATATTCTATTGATGAGATATGGCTTGAAGAAACTTTAAGATTTAAAAACTTAAACATGTCTATAAAATCGTATGATGACGTCATCATGACGTCACCTAAATTTGCATCTATAACACGTACTTGTCTACTACCATACCACGTTTAAATGCAATCGGACCTACGGTTCTCTAGATATGGGCCCTTGAAAAATGCACCTTTAAGATGACGTCACGTGACACATGATGACGTCATCACGACGTCACGTTTCAGCATACAATTTCAGCTTAGGGTCTTTGTCCCAATAAAGATCTGAGGTTGTTTAGGGACCAAAGTGCCACTTACAAAATTCGTGTACAAAGTCTATGGGATTTAGGATAGAACTAAACAATTCATAGAAAATCAGCCGATGACGTCATCATGACGTCACCTCGGATTTTACATGCTAGGGGCATTATGTACCTACACAGTAATTTGTATGACGATCGGACGTACCCTTATATGTGTTTCAAAAAAGCACATTTTTGATGACGTCATAATGACGTCACACCTTTTTCACATTTATGTGAAAGAATATAGGAGCTAACAAATCTATTACAAAAGGAATTTTGAATTTAGCATGTTCTCTTAATGAGATATGGCTTTAAGAAAATTTAAGATTCAAAAACTTAAACATTACTATAAAATCGTATGATGACGTCATCATGACGTCACCTCAATTTTCATCTATAACACGTACTTGTCTACCACCATAGCAGGTATGAATGCAATCGGGCATACAGTTCTCTAGATATGGGCCCTTAAAAAACGCACTTTTAAGATGACGTCACGTGACACATGATGACGTCATCATGACGTCACTCTTCGACATACAATTTCAGGTTAGGGTCTATGTTTGTGTTGAGTTTGATTAAGATCTGAGGTTGTTTAGTGACCAAAGTGGCTCTCACAAAATTCGTGTACAAAGTCTATGGGATTTGGGATAGAACTAAAATAACAAGAGGAAAAAAAACTAGACTTCTATGTCTGTTGCAAGAACAGAACATAGGGCTTTTCCGCATTTTGTATTACATCACTTAGTATTTTGCATAGGCTACATTGTTCACATTTATATTTAAGTATATGTGACCAAACAAACGTTTTCAAAAAGGAATTTCGACATTTGCATGTTCCGTGGAAGAGATATGGCTTAAAAGTTGGAAAATTTAAACAAAGCTATAAAATCATCGTGACGTCACATCAATTTTCATCTGTAATGCTAGTTGGCCTACTAGCATACCAGGAATGGATGCAATCTTAAGTACAGTTCTCTAGATATAGGACCTTAAAATATGCACCTTTAAGATGATGTCATGTGACCCATGATGACGTCATCACGACGGCACTTGTCAAAGCAAATATTTGCAACGTGGTCTTGGCCTGTCAAGATTGAAGTCAATCTGATCAACGACAGTATAAAATTTAAATAGCACAATTAAATTTGAAACATTAACAAATTCTGAGGTTGTTTAGTGACCAAAGTGTCCTGTACAAAATTCGTGTAAAAAGTCTATGGGATTTGGGATAAAACTAAAAATTCATAGAAAATCAGCCGATGACGTCATCATGACGTCACTTTGGATTTTACATGCTAGTGGCATTATCTACCTACCCAGTCATTTTTATGACGATCGGACATACCCTTATATGTGTTTCAAAAAAGCCAATTTTTGATGACGTCATGATGACGTCACACATTTTTCCCATTTATGTGAAAGAATATAGGAGCTAACAAAGCTATTCCAAAAAGAATTTTTGATTTAGCATGTTCTGTTGATGAGATATGGCTTGAAGAAACTTTAAGGTTCAACAACTTTAAAATTACTATAAAATCGTATGATGACGTCATCATGACGTCACGTCAATTTTCATCTATAACACGTGGTGGTCCACCAACATACCAGGTTTAAAGGCAATCGGACCTACGGCTCTCTAGATATGAGCCCTTGAAAAATCATCTTTAAGATGACGTCACGTGACATGTGATGACGTCATCATGACGTAAAAGTTCGCCACACATTGTGAGCAGTTGGGGTAAGTGTCTGCCAAGTTTAAAAGTACCCAAAGTGGCCGGTAAGAAAGAAAACGTTTACAATGCTATGGGCAATGTTCTAGCGACTTGAAAAACATTTTTGTTTTATTACGTCATCATGACGTCACACAATTTTCATACAATTGAGACATACCAAAGCTATAACAAAAAGAATTTTGAAAATATCTTGTTTTGTTCGCTAGATATATTGAAAAGAATGTTGCGATTAAAAAAATTAAAAAATTCACCGACTTGAAAAAAGACTACAAATCAATTCTATTTATAAACAGCATGCACATTTAAGCCATGGTTATCTGCCCTTCCGCGAATTCCTTTGTGTTTATTGAATTTGGTCTAAATTTTGAAATGGCTGTTATTTCTTACTTGGGTGAGCCACGATCATGAAATTTTGGAATTACGTACAGAAAAATTCAATGTATACATTTTTGTAATCGGATTGACCCTTACATGCGTTAAAACAAAATTTGTTGATGACGTCATCATGACGTCACACAATGTTCGCCTTTTAGGGCATATCTTTGAGACATACCAAAGCTATAACAAAAATAATTTTGAAAATATCTTGTTTTGTTCGCTAGATATATTGTAAAGAATGTTACGATTTTAAAACCCTTAAAAATCCAGCGACTTGAAAAAAGACTAGAAATCAACCCCTTTTATAAACAGCAAGCACATTTAAGCCATGGTTATCTGCCCTTCCCAGAATTCCTTTGTGTTATATTGAATTTGGTAAAAATTTTGAAATGACTGTTATTTCTGACTTGAGTGAGCCACGATCATGAAATTTTGGAATTAGGTAGATCAAAATTCAATGTATACATTTTTATAATCGGACCGACCCTGACATGCGTTAAAAAAACCCTACTTTTTGATGATGTCATCTTGACGTCACACAATTTTTCTCTTTTAGGATATATCTCTGAGACATACCAAAGCTATAACAAAAAGAATTTTGAAAAAATCTTGTTACGTTCGCTAGATATATTGAAAAGAATTTTACGATTTTAAAAATTCAAAAATTCATAAAAAATCACGTGATGGCGTCATCATGACGTCACTCTTCGGCATACAATTTCAGCTTAGGGTCATTGTTTGTGTTAAGTCTAATTAAGATCTGATGTTGTTTAGTGACCAAAGTGCCGCGCACAAAATTCGTGTACAAAGTCTATGGGATTTTGGTCAGAACTAAAAGAAGAAGAAGAAAAAAACAAACTAGACTTCTATGTCTGTTACAAGAACAGAACATAGGGCTTTTCCGTTTTTTTTTATTACATCACTTGGAATTTTGCATACGTTGTTCACATTTATATTTAAGTATATGTGACCAAACAAACGTTTAAAAAAAAGAATTTTGACATTTGCATGTTCCGTGGAAGAGATATGGCTTCAAAGTTGGAAAAATTAAACAAAGCTATAAAATTGTATGACATGTCATCGTGACGTCACATCAATTCTCATCTGTAATGCGAGTTGGCCTACCAGCATACCAAGATTGGATGCAATATTAAGTACAGTTCTCTAGATATAGGACCTTAACATATGCACCTTTAAGATGACGTCACGTGACCCAGATGACGTCATCATGACGTCATTGTTCTACAGACATCTATGCTATGAGGTCTTCATATATGTTAACTAGATACCACATTTCAACTTAATCAGACTTGTACTTCTGTAGATATATGGCTTCGAACACTGCCCCTTTAAGATGACGTCACGTGACATATAATGACGTCATCATAATGCCATGTTACTTTTCATCTATAAACCTGCAGACTTATTTAGATATTACATTTCAATGTAATCGAACTTGTACTTTTGTAGATATACGACTTCCAAAACTGCACCTTTAAGATGACGTCACGTGACATGTGATGTCATCATCATGTTAATCTTCATTTATAAACCTACTGGGCTACCTAACCTAGATATTACTTTCAACTTAATCAAACTTGTACTTTTGTAGATATATGACTTCCAAAACTGCACCTTTAAGATGACGTCACGTGACATGTGATGACGTCATCATGACGTAAAAATTCGGCACACATTCTGAGCAGTTGGTCTAAGTGTTTGCCAATTTTTAAAGTAGCCAAACTGGCCGGTAAGAAAGAAAACGTTTACAAATGCTATCGGCAATAGTCTAGCGACTTGAAAAAAGACTAGAAATCAACCCTTTTTGATAAACAGCATGCACATTTAAGCCATGGTTATCCGCCCTTCCCAGAATTCCTTTGTGTTATATTGAATTTGGTCAAAATTTTGAAATGGCTGTTATTTCTTACTTGAGTGAGCCACGATCATGAAATTTTGGAATTAGGTAGAGAAAAATTCAATGTATACATTTTTATAATGGGACCGACCCTGACATGCGTAAAAAAAAAAACATTTTTGATCACGTCATCTTGACGTCACACAATTGTTCCCTTTTAGGACATATCTTTGAGACATACCATAGCCATAAGAAAAAGAATTTAGAAAATATCTTGTTTTGTTCGCTAGATATATTGAAAAGAATGTAACGATTTTAAAAATTCAAAAATTCATAATAAATCACGTGATGACGTCATCATGACGTCACTCTTCGGCATACAATTTCAGCTTAGGGTCTATGTTTGTGTTAAGTCTGATTAAGATCTGATGTTGTTTAGTGACCAAAGTGCCGCGCACAAAATTCGTGTATAAAGTCTATGGGATTTTGGTCAGAACTAAAAGAAGAAGAAGAAGAAGAAGAAGAAGATTGATTTTTCCAAGGAAAACTTTATTCAAAATTCCTTGAACAATACAAATTAATATATAATATATGTACAAAATTAAAAGAATTGTAAAGAAAAACATTTAGTACTTGAAAGTAAATGTCACCGTGGCTGGGCAATTGGCTGTATACTACAGCCAAACCGGCCAACCACGGTGACGAAGTAGTGAAACAAATATGTAAACAAAGTCAAAATATGTGTACAATAGCATAATTTTAAACGAAAACTCATATAAATGTTGTGTTGTAAAATAATTAAAACCAATAATTCACAAGGAGAAAACCATAAGGTAAGTTTTACTTAAAATTATTAGTAAAGGATACACAAAAAGAGAACTGTAAATGTCAAAATAGACACTGTAAAACAAGGAGTAAACCAATAATACAAAGTAATTGCATAAACATTAGAAACCAAAAATTAAACTATTTATGCAAGGGAGCATAAGAAAGGAGAAAAGAAGGGGGATCCTGTACGGCCGGGGAAACAGCACGATTTTGGCTGACCCCGTCGAGGATCCCCGGGAGGGGGAGCCACCAGATAACTGGGTGTGGGCCATATGGCCCACTCCGGCGGCTCCCAAAGGGGTAGGCGAAAGAAAAAGAAGGGAGAGAAAGGAGTAGGGACCTACATGGACCCTGGGATGGGAGGGGGAGGGTGGACCGAGAGGGGTCAGAGAGGTGGGGGGGGGGGGGAACAACCATGTCACAATTACAAAATTGGGGAGCGAATGGGCTAGAGGGCCAGCCCGAGTCCCAGTGGCAGAGCCGTAACACGTCACACCTAAGCTAAGGCGAACAGCTATCCAGGACTCGGGCTAGTGACCCCACCCCGCCAAGAATACACCTATTTGTTTAAAAGAACCATGTCAAAACGTTATTATTACAGACTAGGAGGGCATTATTTATACACCATTTATTACAGAAAGCATTGACGTTATCCGACATTTTATAATAAGTGAAATCAAGGAGAATTTTGCTTCTAAGGCGGTGCTGCCATATAATAAGGGGTTCAACGAACCGGGAGGTACGATATAAGAAATATATGATATTTTTGCAGCTGATGATGAGGAAGTTCGCTAGACAAACCGCCTCCTTTTTGCGCCCCTTGGCGTGCGGAATCAGCGCCCAATAGACGTCAAAGTTGAGTTGTAGAGACGGAAGTAGACGATGGAGCAGTGAGTGAAGCAGATTGAGAACAGGTTGTATAGCCGGACAGATAATGAAGAGGTGATGGATCGAGCCCTTCTCTCCGCACCATCCGCAGGTAGAAGATATGTCAGGGTTGAGATGATGTAGGACGGAGAGAGAGGGCAGAAAGTTGTGAAACAACTTAAACTGAACGTCGCCCTCTTTCTTGGAGGTAGGAAGTTTGTAAATGTTCCGCCATTGAAGTTGGGTGGAGGAATTGAGGAAGCCCAGTGTGTGCCAGTGAGAGGAGGAGAAGCTTGAATGATGGTTGATCTCCTCGTTGAAAATGGCATACATAGATTTGGATGGTGCGGAGAGTCCATTGTTGTAGGAAGGTAAGTTGAAACCGACTGGACAGTCCGGAAGAATGGAGATGTTTTGAAGATCGGAAAGTGGTAGGATGCATCCCTCCTCAGAGAGCAGATTGGGATATTGAAGGATGAGCGTGGAGAGTAGGCGTTTGATGTCCAGATTCAGAAGGCGTAGGGAAGGAGGTCGGAGTCCTTGAAACGAAGTGACGAGGGTGCGGGCATCGATCCATCGGCCGGTGGTGGGATCCAAAAGATGGCGGACGAGTTTGACTCCACACGCCGCGAGACGCACGGGAGGGGTTCCCCCACCATCAGCTGCATCGCTCAGAATAGAACAATTTAAGGGCAAATTGTAGACATGGTTGATAGAATCGGGTTGTGTTTCGACTCGAGCTCCGGACGCCGTCCAAGCACGCAAGAGATCACTATGAAACACGGGGATGCTAATATGAAATTTTGGGTCTGTTTGGAGGTGAAAAAGATGAAAGTCAAAACCGAGTTTGCGATATTGCCTGAAAAAATGGCCGATCAGAAAGTAGGCGGGATGGGAGTGCAGTCCGAGGAATCGTTGGACAGTGGCGAGTCTAAAAGTGAAAATGCGTGCTTGGAGGCATGCAAGACCAAGTCCTCCTTTGTCGGGATGTTTATACAGAGTTTCTTTTGTGAGGTAGTGCCTTTTGTTGGACCAGACGAAGTCAACAAGGGCATTCTGGAGTTCACTTAGGACATTAGCAGGAGGGGAAAGAACGGCAAGAGTATGATAAATTTTAGAAGCGGCCAGTTGATTGGCAATTAAAGTTTTGCCTTTGAAAGAGAGGGCGTAAAATAGGCGAGACCAGGAGGACAACGTTCTATTTAGTTTATTCTTGCATGTAGCCCAATTCTGTTGGACATATTTGTTCGAATTTCCTAAGTGAACTCCGAGAAAGGGGAGACCTTCACTGTTCCAGGAAAAATTAAGAGGCTTGTCGCTTCGTCCGGTCCAGGAACCGGCCCATAGACCCTGGGACTTCTGAGTGTTTAAACATGCAGCAGAGGATTTTGCGAAGAGGCCGTAGGCCTCTTCGACTGCTTGGAAACCCGGATCGGAGGTGACAAATACGGAAATGTCGTCTGCGTACGCCGATACAGCGCACGAGAAATCCGTGTCGGGAATATGAAAGGCCTGATCGGCCAGGTTATTTCTGAGGTGATTTAACAGAGGTTCTATAGCGATGGAGTACAGCAGCCCCGAGAGCGGGCATCCCTGACGTATCCCCTTCTCAAATGAGAAGGGGGCCGTCAGTGAGCCACACACTTTGACTAGGCTCTCGGCGCCGCCGTACAATATTTGAAGATAGGAGATGAAATTCTTGCCAAAGCCCATGGCTCTCATGGTGTCGAAGAGATAGCCATGATCAACATTATCAAAAGCTTTTTTCTGATCCAAGTTGATCACGGCGAGGGGGGTGTCAGAAAAATTGGAGTAAGAAATGATGTCGCGGATAAGATTGATGTTGTCGTAAATGGATCGGCCAGGGACACAGTAGCTTTGGTCTTCGCCAACGACGCTACCAATGCACTGCCTCAGTCTGTTTGCAAGCAACTTGGCAAAGATCTTGTAATCGGTGTTGAGAAGGGAGACCGGGCGCCAATTGGCAATGTCGGCCAGGTCCCCCTTCTTGGGAAGCAGGGTGATGGCTGCTTTCCGTAGGGAATGGGGTAAAGAGCCAGATTGGATGGAAGACTCGAGGACAGATAAAAAGTCATTTTTTAGAAGGGGCCAGAAGGACTGAAAAAATTCTGAAGAGAGGCCGTCCAGGCCGGGCGTTTTATCTTTGCCAAGTTGCTTGACAGCGAGCTCAAGTTCCTCAATAGACAGAGGACGATCAAGGTCCTCTGAATCTTCAGAGTCGAGCTCGCCGACATCTTGTAATAGTTGATTGAGGGCGCTCTTGTCAGTGGGGACTCGGCTGTAGAGATTTTTGTAAAAGTCACGAACGTGCGTCTTAATTTCAGAAGGATTGTCGGAAATAGCTCCAGAGGAAAGACGGATGTGAGAAATATTTTTAGATAGAGAATTTGATTTTTCCAGATTGAAGAAATAGGCAGAGCACGAGTCAGTCTCGCTGAGATGTTTAAAACGAGATCTGACAAGAGCGCCCTGAGCTTCAGTTTTAAAAAGAAAGTTTAAATGGTTTCTTTGTTCAATAAGGGTGGCTCTAGTTTGGGGTGTTAAGTCCGGCGCAGACTGAATCTCATCGATTTTACGGTTTATTTCCAAAAAGGCGTGCCGTTTTTCTTTCGCTAATTTGGAGCTGTACATTTGGGTAAGGGATTTAATGTGCAACTTTCCAAAATCCCACCAAGCGGCGAGATTCGGAAAGTTGCACTTGTCCTCTCTCCATTGTATCCAGAATTGAATAATAATATCGCGGTAGTTGTTATCTCCGAGGAGCGAGTTGTTGAAATGCCAATAGGCACTGCTCCTCGGAGTATGCGAAGGGATTTTAATTGTTAAGGTAACTGCACAGTGGTCTGAAAGGGAGCACGGAAGAATAGAACAGGAGTAAATGGAAGAAAGAATACTAGGTGACACGTAAAAGCGATCCAACCTGGCTTTGGAAACCCCGCATAGTTTAGCGGGATTATTCCTCAGCCAGGTGAATTTTTGGTAGAGGGGATTCAGTCTGCGCCAGGCGTCACAAAGAGACAATGCATTGACAGCGTCCCTGAGAGCCATGGCAACTTTGGGTCTGTGCTCGATCGGCATACACAGACGATCAATAGCCGGGTTTTCGGTACAATTAAAATCACCTCCGATCACAATGACACCGTCACCGCAGCCGGAACAGTGGTCAAGTAATTTATTGAGTGCAAGTAAAGCACTTTTATCAAATTGGGGAATAAGGGTATTATAAATATGATAAATGATATTATTGAGTTTAATTTTAGAATATATAATATGTCCATCATAGATGGTAGAAGAAGAAATAACTTCGACGTTATTGCTATTTTTAACAAGAGTAGTTACTCCCGAGCCTTTGGGCCCGGGAGAACAGAAAGGGGAGTAGGACCACATGTTCCAGCAAGGGCTGTTTTCATTTAAATGATAAGTTTCTTGCAAAAGAACTATGTCGGGGTTAAAAGCAATTTGGTCAATATATATTTGAAAGGAATTGTTATGGATAGGTGCGGAACAGCCGGCGGTGTTGAGAGTCAGCAGTGACAGTGTCATTGCTAGGATGGGCACAAATCTACATAACTCCATAATGAAAAAAAAAGAACTATTTATCTAAAGTATTGAGAAGTTTGGAGATCCTCTGCTGCATGCGTTTTTGCAGAAGGGGGTGGTTGCGTAGGGGTTTGAGTTGTCTAACCAGCCCAGGAATGTTTGCCGTGAATTTTCTGGCAATCTGGGCTGGCTTCTTTCTAGCTTTAACCGAAGACAGGAAATCAATGAGTTCAGATTGAGATAGTGGGCCTTTGGTTAGTGGGAAGACTTTAGACGGAAGGTCTTCGTCCGTCTGTGTGTCCTCCCAGTTCACGGAGTCGGTGTCGGCCTCGCCCGCGGTGGACGCCGGAGTCGAGGGCATGGGTGTTTGGGAACCACCGAGGGGGGTGGGTGGGATGGAGGACTGGGAGTTGAGGGCTTGGGAGAGGGTGGGAGAGGCTGTCGACATGGGGCTCGGTTGTTTCCTGGCCAGTTTTCTGCGAGGAGAGGGTGAATGAAGGGGAATGAGTTTGGAGGAGTCATTCACAGGAGTGGGGGAAACCTGTTTGCGTTTAGCAACAACGTCCGAGAAGGATCTGGAGGGGGGAGGGGGGGAGCCCCATATCGGCAGCACTTCGGGGGAATTGGAGGGAGGATTGGTAGGAGGAGCCCGGACTCCGCCCCCGCCAGGGGTGCGCGCTGCATCCGCAGCGAGCGTGCTCGGGCCGGCCGAGTCCGACGCGCGGGGCGAGCCGGACGAATAACGGCCGTAGCCCCATGATGGCCGAGGACCAGCATAGCTCTCGGGGGGCGCGCACGCTGCGGCCCAGGGCCGGGATCCCTCAGGGACCCCGCCCGTGGGTGGGGGTGGCGCGGCGGTCGGAACTTCCGACCGACGCGCCGACCCCGCAGGCGCAGGGGAGGCGGGGCCGGGCGGGTCGGATTTGGATCGTTTGGGTGGGTGTTTGGGGTCGGATTTGGAATTAGGTTTGACGAAGACGGGTGGGGGGTTGAGGGGGTTGGTGTCGCCATTGGCACCGTCGTCCCCGCGGGCGGGGTTCTGCTTCTTGCAGGCTCTGCTTATGTGGCCGAATTCGCCGCAATTGAAGCAGCGCACCGACTCCGTGGATAGAAATACTCGATAGTTAGTACCGTTATAGTGGAAGTTGATATGATCGGGAGGGGTAACGTTTGGGTTGAGAAGAATTTGAACCTGCCTTCGGAAGCTCATTATGTGATTTAGACTTTTACTCTTGAGTCCAAGGGGAATGGGCCGGATTTGGGACACCACCTTACAAAAGGACGATAGGTTGGCTGCAATGACTCCGTTCGGGATTTCAGGGTACACGTTGGAAAGTGTAAGACGGGTGGTGGGTCGGACAAGGGGAGTCAGCTCGAGAAAGGAGCCGTCGTATGCGAGTTCCTGTTGTTGAACTGCATCGACGACCGCCTCTCTCGAGCTGAGGTATATGGCAATGCGGCCATTGGAAATTCTGGAAGCGGAGAGTATTTCTTTAGGATTCAGGATTTTTGTAATGGCGTCCATGTAAGATTGAACGGAGACATTGTCAGCCGCTTTGAATGAAATGCCATTGTTGCGGGTAACATTCCTGAAAGGCTCATTACCCTCAACAATGGGCTTAGTAGGCCCAGCCGAGGGCACGCTCGGGCCAGCCGAGGGCACGCTCGGCCGAGCCCTTACAGATGTGTTCGCTTGACTGGTCATGGTGACCAGCCACAGCGAGAAAACAACGAAATGAAATGCAAAATGAACGTAAAATTACTCTTAAATGATAACACCCGACAAAAGGAGGAGGGTCTAGTAGGACCTATAAACAAAACCGAATACAACAATATAAAAACTAGGACCATACGCGGTCTAAAACGCTAGATATTCTTACTTTTCCGGGAGCTCGATCGAAACACGTCCGAACACGAAGAAGAAGAAGAAGAAGAAAAAAAAAAAAAATCAGAACAAAAACAAAGCCTTTTCCGAAGGATTTCGGAAAAGCCAAAAATCAGAACAAAAACAAAGCCTTTTCCGAAGGATTTCGGAAAAGCCAACTAGACTTCTATGTCTGTTACAAGAACAGAACATAGGGCTTTTCCGTTTGTTTTTATTACATCACTTTGAATTTTGCATACGTTGTTCACATTTATATTTAAGTATATGTGACCAAACAAACGTTAAAAAACAGAATTTCGACATTTGCATGTTCCGTGGAAGAGATATGGCTTCAAAGTTGGAAAATATAAAAAAAGCTATAAAATTGTATGATCATGTCATCGTGACGTCACATCAATTTCGGAAAAGCCAAAAATCAGAACAAAAACAAAGCCTTTTCCGAAAAAATTCGGAAAAAGCCAAAAATCAGAACAAAAACAAGGCCTTTTCCGACGGATTGTCGGAAAAGCCAAAAAAAAAAAAAATCAGAACAAAAACAAAGCCTTTTCCCACTGGTTGACGGAAAAGCCCAAAAAATCTTGACGAAAACAATAGCGGTTCCGCACTGTATGCGGAACCGCTAAAAACGGCGTTCGTTTGTAACCGTCGGGCAGATGATAGGCTAGCTAAGGCTGTGCGTGCTGCCTAAGCAGCCTGCGGTCACCCGGCCCCCGCGACACGGCGAACGCCGATCCGTTACACGCACGATCTGCCCGCAATGCATGTACACGCATAGAGCATGGTAATATAATACAGAGTACATACGCTGCACACGCACCACTCGGTACCCACAGTCTTCTGTGGGGATCACAGCCTTGATGATTCTGTAACTTCCGGGTTTTATGTTTTTCTCTATTTTGCGTTGGAATTCCGGAGCGAATGGGGGGGGGGGGGGGGGGGGGGGGGGGTGAGTGGATATGTAAATTATCCAGCATGAATAACGTACGTTTCCCAATGGCCAATAGCTTCTCGGTTTGCGCAGCTGAATCTGAATTATTCATTTACGAATGTCCAATCAGTTACCTGGAATGTTTTACCGTTGACCTTTTTGAACCAACGCGCGTTCATCCCGCGATGATGCCATGTTTTTCACCCGCGCATAGCATGAATTATTCAACGTGTCGTTCAATTTAGGACCAATCAGATCGCGCGCGATTGAAAATAGCTTAACATTAACATACCGGCAAAACCCGGAAGTAAACAGTATCATCAAGGTTGTGGTCCTGGCGGAGCACGGATAGTAGGCCTAGCCTACGGGGCCGGCGGTGCGTTAGTCTTGGTTCCAAGACGTTACTGTCTGATACTTGTCATCAACAGAGGGCGCAATTTACAGGCTGTCACCAGCGGGCGAGCGCGCGATCAATCACGGAGTTGCAGTAACGTCTTGGATATTTCTTACTTTTGGGGGCGGGACCCGACTATGGAAATCGTGGCTAAACATGCATCATTCATATCACGTGACTGGTCTGACCTCCTGGTTAAGTTTGACCGATTGCCCCAATTATGCAAAATGCGCCTGCGGTCGACGCGACGTGTAATATAATACCGTTTGAAAAAAAACGTGGATGTACTACTGTGGACAAAAGCCACTTGTAGGCCTATATACAATGTACATGTACATGTATTTATGTACAATGTACATCCACATTTGAACACTGTGGATTGTATAGTGTACGTATACGTACTTGAACTTCAAGTTTGAATAACTTGGGAGTTTCTGATCTTTCTTGCTACGTCCCAGAATGAGATAATGATAATTTACCTGCAGGTGTGCACTTTAATCTGGGATGTTAATTAGCCAATGTGAATGAATAAATGCAGAATAGTCAAATTTTTAAATTATTTTTTATCAAAGATTGATTTTCGCCAGTCTTGTTTAATTACATGTACAGACATGTGGTGCCTTTTTTTGCAGCCAGCTATATGGCCAGGCCCAGTATTGTATTGGATATTTCAGTCCAGTTAGTTGCATGCACAATTTACAGGACGGTCTTTGGTCAACTTTTGACTGAAAAACGTTTTTACTCACTTTGTCTTCAAGGTGGAGCTTAAATTCATCATATTGTCTTATTTATTTATATTTTTTCGCAATACAAAATTCCTCCACTAAATACATTACATTCCTACATGTGTATAGTAATCCATATATACTAATATTTGTTTCCCCGCCATTTAATCTTTTCTCGCTAAAGTCCATTTTCCCAAGCATACTTAAAGGCCAGTGTACATGATTGGTCATTGTTGCAATTTTCAGAAATGGGCGGATTTGGGGGTTAGTATTTTATAGGATATATAGTTTCACTGACCTGTTCAAAATGTTGCGTTGTTGGATGGCAAAACAAAACGAGAGAAAACGGTGCTCGTTTTTAACCGTCAGGCGGATGATAGCCTTTAGTCAAGGCGCGCGTACGAAGTCAAAAAGATTGGAACATATGTTTTTTTAAACGGAATGTTATTTTTAAAATCGAACGTGTTTTTAAATCTAATGCATTTTTTTTAAATAACGTTTTTTGAACATCGAACGTGTCTTTTACAGACCGAATGCATTTTCCAAAACCCAATTAAATTTTACAAACCTAACGTGTTTTTGTAACTCGAATGCATTTTCCAAAACCGAAACAATTTCACAAACCTAACATGTTTTTGCGATTCGAATGCATTTCCCAAAACCTAATAAAATTACAAACCTAACACGTCCTCACCAATCGAATGTATTTTTCCCCGACATAAAACAGCCGCAAGTTTTAAATTGCACCCGACATCTCATTGCCTCCGAATTTTTAAAACACTAGCGGGATGCCACGCTTTGCGCGGCATTCCGCTGGATGGGTGGACCGCGCAGCGGGACACTTCTAACATTGTCTTATGGTACAAAATTTGAGGGAATGGAATTCTGCCTTTTTATAACAGGTTTATATCCGTCTTAAATCCGTCTTAAATTTGAATTGGGCTGACTGTTTCTGCACCGTTGGATTGGGCACCAGTTAGGTTGGAGCCTTGGAAGTCGAAGGTTGATCTTTTAATTTGTTTAATAAAAAAATAATTGTTCGGATAATTCGAATGGTACAAAACTTCGTGAAACGGCATTCCGGCCGCCACTCTAAGACCGATGTTAAGCTTTTTGTTTCAGCTTTTTTTAACCGAAGGCGAAAATCCGTCTTTAATTTGACTTGGGCTACCGTACTGTTTCTGCACCGTTTCATTCGGGCCGTCTTTAGGTTGGAGGTCAGGGGTCGGTCTTTCAATTGAATTGAGACAAATATGAACTTTCTGCCTCTTTTTGACTGATTTCAGCTTTTTAACCGAAAATCCTTCTTTAATTTGAATGAGTTGGGACACTGGTTCTGCACTGTTTTATTCAGAGCGTCTTTAGGTTAGAGGTCAGGGGTTGATATCTTGTATTTGTTTAATAAACTGACTTTCCTGGATATTTAGAATGGTACAAAATCGTTGAAAAACGGCATCCGGCACTCTAAGACTGATTTTGAACTTTGTTGTTTCAGAATCGAAATTTTTTGTCGAATTAATTAGGTTGGCTGTGTTTTTGCACCGATGCAGTAGAGCCGCGTTTAGGTTTAAGGTCAAGATCTATTTTCATACTGAAGAGGATAATTTTTTGAAATTTCGAAACATTAAAAAAAGTACAAAATCGATGGAAAAAGTAATCCGTCCATTGCAAGAAGTCGAGCACACTTACGGTACTCTGGTCATATAAGCCAAAACAAATTGTTGTGTCGCCCTCGAACCGACGGACCGTTAAAAATCGACAGATTCAGGGTCGGCGTTTTTTGTTTACATATAAATAGAAACATAACTCAGCCTTTGTGTCTCAAAAAGTGTTAAGCCTGGGGGTTCGTTCAATGTGTAGGCCTAAATACGCCCGGGTGAGCGTGAATACGAAAAAAACATTCCCGACCGACCGACCCTCTTTTCCAATTTGTCCTGTCCGAGGGAAACAACAAATTTTGTTTGGCCTTATGATGAACAGCCCCGTTCGCCCTATATGCATAGGCCTAAAAAGTGTTTTGGTCTACTTAACTATTTTATATAATAAATTTTTTGCTTTTATAACAAAAATAATTGGAAACCATCGGCAGAAAGTACCAGCATTTCGCCAGTAAGCTATTTGAAAGAGAGATAATTTTAAGACGACTGATTTTTAAGATTTACATTTATATTTTCTAATGACGTTTTTTATCGGCCACCGTATTGGCAATAAGGGCGAAAGCGTCTTGCCGTGAAAACAGCCAGGCATGAAAAATCGGCAGGCCCAATTGTGATCTTTTCCCCGCATATGCCACGGCCATTCCGCAGGCGCTAGTTCCGGACATCGCGACTGTAACCGGTACCCTGTTTCGAGCAAACCCGCAGTCGGCAAGGGGGAAATCATATCGCGGCAGCACCGAGGATTCAGCGGGTCAGGCCGACCAACGGGGAGGCTCGTCGGAAACTGCCAATCGGACACGCCGGAACGCGGCAGTTCGGGAGGTTTCTCGCATCACGGACCAATCGGGAGGTCTGTTGGTAACGGCCAATTAGACATTATCGCAGTACGGCCGTTCGGGAGACATCATCACGTGATCCAGCCTCCGAACAGTACTCTGGTACCCTCCTCGCCCCCCGATCACCGGCGACACCACGCCGATCGAGTCACCCGACCAAACGTGACGCACTTTTCCAAGATGGCGCGGTTCCAATTCCAAGATTCCAAAATGGCGCAGGTTAGGGTCTTTATAGTATAGATTCGATCTTTTTGACAGTGTTCGGCCCGGGTTTTGCCGAGTACCGAACTACACCTGAACCTTTCTTTGATTCGGATGTAGTCTTGGCCCAAGACGTTAGGCAAGTCTTTGCATGGCGACCTGTCGGAAGCTAGCCCGCGATTCAGCCCGCGGCGCTTCGGTCCGCGATAAAGCCCGGTGCGATTTGGCCTGCGATTCAGCCTGCGATTCAGCCCGCGATTCATCCCGCGATTTACCTGGCCATTCAAATCATAAGGATGTTCAATCTGTAAAAATGTCATTGGGTTTTGGAAATTGCATTCGGTCGGTAAAAAAAACACGTTCGATGTTTCAAAACACGTTCTATTAAAAAATGCATTAGATTTAAAAACACGTTCGATTTTCAAAAAAGCATTCCGTTTAAGAAAGGAAATGTTCCAATCTGTTTTACTTTAATTCTGCTTCGTACGCGCGTGGCTACCTGGACGCGTGACGCGCCCCGAATGCCAGCATGTCCGGGGTGCGCACGCGTCCGGGTAGCCACGCGCGCCTTGACTTTAAGGCTACTGGGGTCGACTTCACGAAGCACTACGATCGATCGTAACTCAACTTACGATGGATAATCCATCGTAACTTACGATGCTTTTAAAAATCGATTTCACGAAACTTACGATGAGTTGAATTCATCGCAAGTTCCATGGCTACTCATCGTAAGTTACGATGGGTCATGTAGTCATCGTAACTTAGGATTTGTGATCATTCTAGCAATAGCGCTCATGCTTATTGCCGATTTTGAGGCCAAACGAGCTCTTCGGAGAGAAAGATTCTTTGACGGAGGAAGACATTTACCAACGTTATAGATTTACACGCAACGGAATTGTCCAGCTTCTGGGACGAGTTGAGCCAGAGATTGAACATGTAACACATGTAATGACACAATGAATTAAGATCTATTGACATCTACTTTATCATGAATATACTGATAGACCTATTTTTAATTAATGTAGGCCTATACGTGTATACAAGGTCATCCTAACGTTAGTGTCGATATGTCCACGGCACGGTGCAGGTGCAAGTGCAAAATTACAGCGCCACCATTTGTTTGTCAGCAGCTAGTATAACAATGGCAGCGCCCAGCAGTCGGAATAGAGTTGATAATAGTTCTATATTTTTAGTATAAAAACTGCGTGATAATAAAGCATTGCTACATCCACATATTCCAAATAGCTTGGGGGCAATGTGAACTCTGAAGGGTACATGCTTCGCCAGAACTAAGCTAAGTTTAACATTATTAAAACCGCTGACGTGACGTGGTAGAAAATGTCCAAATGATCCATTGACAGTGATAGATGAATTGGCTGACATGCATTGACAAAACATGAACACACATACAACGCATGTTCATTTTACTTTTTGGACAAGACTTCAGTCAGATTTGCACAAGACATGTCATGATGTCAGCGATGATGACGATAATGTTTGTTGTTTATTGACTAGACTAGGCCTACTGAGTACTGTACACAAAAATTGGATCCAGCATTTACATGTATGCCTATTGGGAAAATGAATTTAATTAATTAATTATTTGAAATCCATACATGTATTAGGCATCCCTCCATCATGTGGTCATACCGTAGTCAAAGAGTGGTAAATATATAATGAGGTGCTGATCATTGTCCATTTAAAACTTTGGGGAAATTAACAAAAATGTCACAACACAAATTCTGCAATGATAAGAAGCATAAAATAGGTCTTTTCTTTTTAAGTCGAGTACTGAATTTATTTCAATCCATGTGAAACCAGGTATAGAATTACTGTTGGAGGTCTTTTGCTTTTTAGAAGGATCAACAAAGTCAAGTGTTTTTAAATTTAGAAAAGTATTTGAACTTATGGCAGTATTCATGTTTCATAATGAATTAAGCTACATTGCTTCATTGTAACTATTTAAGTTTTGTTTCCCTAACTGCTGAATTAAACAACATCCAACAGTTTGCAATTTGTTGGATTTTGTTGACCTGCACAGTATAAAAAGATGTTCTAGCTGATTGATCCTCGGCTTTAGTTTGCAGATTTTGGTTTTAGTCGGTTTCAGTAGAAAACCTGAAAGGGATTTTGCATGTACTCTATTTCAAAATTCAACACAAGGCCATGCATGTAGGTAAGTCAAACATTTTAACTTGTTCCATGTTGTTTTCCTAACCCTGCTGAATCCTACAATATCTTGCAATTTGTTGGATTTTGTTTATCTGCACAGTAAAAAAAACAAAAAACTTTTACAGCTGATGGATCCTGTTTTATTCAGCAGACTTTGGTTTGCAGATATTGGATTTTGTAGGATTCAGCAGAAAAAATTAAAGGGATGAGGGTCATTCATCCAGGTAAGTCAAGCATGTCCCTTGTTTTCAAAAGATCTATAGGAGTATGTCACCAGTAAAATTGCATTCAGGACTATCTTAATATACAGTATCACCTTGTAAAAATGAAGGGAATGTATGTTTGTGGCAACATATGTAACGTATTTCATCGTCATTCAACTGAGCAATAAAATGCTTAATCCAAGTACAACGTTGTATATTATTGCTGGAGTAAGCATTTCTATTACTCGGTTGAATTATTAAGAAATAAGTTAGCTGTTGTCTCAAACAGATATTCCTTTCATATATACCAGGTTTTCTAATAATTTTGACCAGTGCTGTATTGATTTGTTACATTTACATTGATGTTTCAGATTGGTATTTGAGTAAAATGGAATGAACTTGGAACTGGACATTTCATATCAAATTAATTCAGTTGGGATATTTACTCCAAGCAAGTTTCATGTTGGTCTATAATAATCAGCATTTCAGTCTTTTATAAATAAATTAATTATTTCTTTAATATGTTTTACAATACAAAGCACACATGGAGCCACTTTATATTAAAATTCTGCTCTGTCCTTCTCAAGAGAGTGAGCAAGGAACAGCTGCAAGTTCAAACTTATCTCCATCAAAGAAGTCAGGATGTTCCTTGAAACTTGCAGCTGTTCCTTCTCTACTTGGAGCCTTTCAAGGTCAATGTTGAGCATTTCCCTTTCGATGTCCAACACTGTCTTTGGTGATGCCTTTGATGCTAAAGGTAACTTGCAATTTTCATTTGCTGGCTCGTTTGTTGTGATGATGTCCATCTCAATGATATTACTATCATTATGGCTGACTGCTGTTAAAAATAATAATAAATAAATAAATAAATAAATAAATAAATAAATAAATAAATAAATAAATAAATAATACTAGTAATAATTTTGGCTACTATTTTTTCACTTTATATCATACCCTTATTTATTTATTTATTTATTTAGTTATTTATTTAGTTATTTGTTTATGCAATGGAGTATTGGAAGTCTTGACTTTAACCCTTACTCTAACCCTGATTAAGTGCAGTTCATGTACATGTTAAGCCAGAATTTCCTTTCTTGGTATTTTTTTATACAAATTTGGCTTTAAAATCACAACCCCAGTTGTTAGCTACTTACCTGTTGCCACTTGATTGAGTAGAAGTTCTTCCTGGAAGGATTCTCTGTCATCTTGGGTGCCCGGGGTCTGGTCTTCAAGCGCACCTGAAACATGATTTCAAATGTCCATTCATTAATATTCAAATCTATTAACATTTGAAAGTTTGGCAAGGTGTAATAATATTATTTACTTTTCCAAATGTTATCAAAGATGTACATGTATATAAATATAGGCTCAGAATTTGGTTGTCAGCGTTTTCATTCAATAACAGGGATCTTATATTAGATCCAATAAGATAACAGTATTCAAACGGTGTAATATATTTATCAAACTTTTCAGAAATTTCCATAATGAATTGGAAATATTAACCTCATTAGAAAGTCTTTATTTGGCATATGTGTAGCACATAATGTACATTAGCAAAGCAACATGTCTTGGTTACGGTATAAAGTTTGGCTTTTAAACAAAACTACACAGCTCTGGAAGTGTTCCATGTGATGACTCGTTCAGATATTGTCGTTCAAAATTAAATCTTTGGGACAACTTGCTGAATTAAGTTATCTTATGTATCTTAGTATCTTGCTTGAAAGATGATGCCATCCTGAATTATAATATCTCACGATTTTCATTCAAATGGCACTTCGAGATAAATTTAATTACCCTCGGCTACTGGATTTATGTCAAGCAATCCTTCTGGGAAAGATTCCCCATCCATCTGGCTAAGAATGCCATCCTTAGCTACTGGAGCCAACGCCTCCAGAACCACTTCCAAGGTTTTGTTTACTTGGGGTTTTTCACCCCCTCCTGAAATAAAAAAAACAAGTTTTCATTAATGAGGGTAGTATTACCATTTCGGTTTGCAATTATTAAAGTGCAATTTAAACTTCTTTCCACAGGTGTAACGAAACTGCATTGTCCATGCTCGATATGTCAAAATTTATTTCCCAGACTATTGCAGTTTATTAAAGATCTTGAAAATGTTAAAATGTTTTTACAAAAATGTACATAATAAAGTGAGAAATATGAACTTAAATACTACATGTGTACTTTAAAGTAGTCTTTTGATACTTTTTGTTTGGTTATTGGAGGAAAAATAATTACCTGTCCGGTTACACTCTCTGTTGTACTTTCTCGCTTCACATGCCACATCCTGCCATTTTTTCCTGATTTTCTGCCAGTCCCTTTGCTGCCCACCGCTCTCCATTAGGACCTGTGCCGCCATCTTCCAGTGTGCCTTTTTGATCCCTTCCACATTTTCTGTCCCCTTATGACTCGTGCCAAATAATTTATGGGTGTTCCCCCTCACGAACTCGCTAAGAATCACGATTTCTTCATGCGACCAGTTGCTACTTCTTTGACGTTTTGCCATTACTACTACATTTTTCAAGTATGCAAAAGCAAGCCCAACCTTCAACAATCAGCTTCACAGATAAGCAGTATTAATGCAACGTTTTTAACTACTTACTGCATTTTCGAGTTGTACACTCAATCACGAGCTCTAACACAATCGGAAACTTCCCTTTCAGAATTGCTTCAAAGTCAAACTCCAATTTGAATTTCTGTACAAAAACACCAAAAATCATGCCAACAAACAAAAAATATGCTTAACCGACCCACCCTCAGAATCGTTTCATTTGTTTATATTTTAAGAAATGTTTTGCCTTATTTTGATTTTTGTTTTATACGGCCAAACGAGAACCAACCACATGAAAAGTCATGCACAAACGTGCAGGGCCGAATGGCTGAGGTTGAACTGGTTTTTGCACTTACTCGAGTTAGCTTATTGTCGATAGCCTGCGAAGTTTAAATTTACGCTATTTTTCCTATTCTACAAAACTCACCTACTTAGCAGACGACACACCTGTCCGAAACTTTCTTCCAATCAATTTGTTCCATTTCACTGCCTCCGCGTATTGTCCGCCATTTTAATTCAGGTGTTACCGACGACCGATTTAGAAAAATGTAATACTGCCCATGAAACAGCCGTTACAGTCGCGCGTTGCAGAAGACTCATCCTCGTCCAAGAGTTATATTTACTTTAAATACATTTTAGAATGCATCGCGCTTGCGATGAGTTTCGTGAAATCCATCGCAGAACCCATCGTAGCTACGATTGATCGTAGCGCCGCGATGCATCGTAAGTCCTACGATTGATCGTAAGTTACGATGAGTTTGGTGAAATCGACCCCAGGGCAGTCCCTCGATGAGATCGTGACCAAACGCTGAATATGCATTTATGATAATTGGGGCAGTAACCATTTAAACAATAAATATGCATTTCTGAAAATCAGATGCAGTCAAGCATTGGCGCGGCGGTGGCCCGCGTGGTGTGGCCATTGTTCTATTATTATCAATCTTGCGCCCTGCGGGTTTGGCAACGTGCCAATCAACTTGTTATGACTGGTGGGGAGGGCCAGGGAATTCCCGGATTCAATGTATGCACTATTGATTGGCGCGATCGCGATTGGAAAGATTGTTTTCACTGTACATGTAGGCCTACATATACTTCCGAACCCAAACCGAACCGATGTTCGGAAAAACAATCCGAACCGAACCCGAACCCGAACCGAACCGAACCGAACCTGGAGGATCAGTTGCAGCACTATCTGTATGTTGAGATGTTTATGAATCCTTTAACTATTTAACTTTGTTTATAACTGCTCTTTTTCGTTCTGATTCACCCATCGATCTCTTCAAGACATCGGGGCATGTATGTTTGGCAATGGTTGTACCATCGGGAACACTTCTCTTGGTCAATTTGTTTCCTTGGGTAATTTGTTTTCTTGGGCAATTTGTTTTCTTGGGCCGATTCTATCAGACGACCACCCCCCCCCCCCCCCCCCTCCCCAACCTAGGCTGGTCATCTTATCTGTTTGAAGACTTAGTTAAGAAACAGAGGTGTGCATCTATAGATTGAAGACGTCAAATATTACGTTGAGATAACTCAGACTATTATAGGAATACGAACATGCAGGAAAAGATGCTTGAAAAAGGTGAAATAATGTTGTTAATGAAAATTAATGCCCGATCAACCCCTTACTGCTAGTCCGGACGAAATTGAATGAACAAAACGATTTGAAGGCATCTTTTACATGCATGATTGAAGCTAAAAGACAAATCATAGAATGCTCGGATAGTGAAATTGAATTATTACTTTTGATTGTCGAATGACGATCTGCGTGATCATTCAATTTAAATCTAAATCGAATGAGCCAGGCTTTAATTAAAATGAACCAGAACATGGTGAAATTAGCCTGCTATTTTAAAACGTGTTTTTATTCGAATTCACAAATTCTGATATTCAAATTCGTCCAAGACGAATTTCACCTGCTTTTGGCACAAGCAATTTCGTCATTAACCATTCAATTTCAAACTTTGGTCAATCTACTTAAACACCGGGTCGAGAATATTCGTCTTTACAGATTAAATTCGTTTAAGTTTGTTGCAGAATGGCAGCATTCAGAGTTCGAATTTGTTTTATCAATCATTCTAATACTTTTGTTAAGTAAATTATTCTGGTCTGTACTTAAGCATTTTCCTTGCGTACCCAAATTTAGTTTGGCACATTCCTTAGCATGTTATCAAACCAAGTAGAGAGGAGTATAGGTTTTCCCGGACGATTTCAGAAAATGTGCACATTAATTTGTAAAAGATGCATTCGTTTTCGTGCGAAATAGAATGAACGTTCACAATCCTGTTTTCTATTCAACAATTGATAATTCTATTTCCATAAAATTGAATTCAGTCTTAAAAAATCAGCGTACGATTTCCCGAATGTGCACTGAATTTAGTATATTGATAATTCATTTTAGCGTGAATTCGAATGCACATCCGCAATCCTGTTTTCCTTTTAATTTATCATCAATCTATTTTGCTAAATGTGCAGCCGATTTACCGCGCAGTGTTTTTAATGCATGCCTGCATTGGATTTCATTTATGTGTTAACAAAAGAAACAACCATTCTCAGACATATCTCCCTCGATGTCTTGGTAGACACTAGACAGGTCATTGACGGATAGACAATCGAACTGATAAAATGAGAGAGAACTATTTAAGAAATTCAGAAAGACATTAAAATACAATTAAGACAAAGAACAAACAATCACTAATCATCAATACGTTGATTGATTGATTAATTAATGAATCAATCAAAATTGTATCATGAATTGTATAGGCCTATATACTATATTTAAATTGAATTCATAATTTGCGAATTCAAATTATAACATGAAGAAGAATATTCAATTCAGTCCGTGTAACAATGACAAATCGAATTGCTGCGAAATAGATTGCATACTCTTAAGAATCGGCCACGCATACGTCAAACCGAAAGCCTAATTACGTATTTGTAATCATTTAAATAGAACGTTATTTATGCACATTCATATATTTGAATGATACAAAATGAAATCGAATGCTTGTTTTTGCGAAAATGAAACCCGGATATAGGCCTACGTCGTTCTCAAAATCAGCGCGAAATTGAATTCAAGTTTTACAAATTCAAATGCACATTTTGCGAAATCGTCCGGGAAAACCTATATTTAATTTAAATTTGAAACACAGTAAAATTTGAAACACAGTAAAAACTGGAGAGGCAAAATCGCTCTAATTCCAACCCACAAAAATTGAACATTTGCCAAAATTGACCGAGAAAACATATACTTTTCATGATTGTCTGTGTACGTTGCACTGTAGGTTCATAGACGTTTTTATTGAATTCAGATGAACAAAGTATGAAAAATATGCATAGAATTATATTGAATTGAATTAGGTTAATATAGGTTTTCCCGGACGATTTCGCAAGATGTGCATAAATGTTTGTAAAACTTGAATTCAATTTCGCGCTGATTTTGAGAACGACTTATATCCGGGTTTCATTTTCGCAAAACTAGCATTCGATTTTATTTTGTATCATTCAAATAAATGAATGTGCATAACGTTCTATTTAAATGATTACAAATACGTGATTAGGCTTTCGGTTTGACGTATGCGTGGCCAATTATTAAGAATGTGCAATCTATTTCGCAGCAAATCGATTTGTCATTGTGGCACAACCTGAATTGAATATTCGTTTTCATTTGTTACAATTTAAATTCGCAAATTCTGCATCCAGTTTAAATATAGTATATAGGCCTATACAATTCATGATACAACTTTAATTGATTAATTAATTAATTATTCAATGTATTGTAGACCTAATTGATCATTAATGTGGTTTTTTTTTTATTGTTGGTGGTTCTTTGTCTTAATTGTATTTTAATGTCGTTCTGTATTTCTTAGAGTTCTCTCTCATTTTATCAGTTCGATTGTCTACCATTATTGGATATTTTAGGAGGCCTACCGGTATGTCAACTGTGAAATTTGGCTATATGATGCGACCGTGGCAAATGCTGAGCAAAGAAAGAACGATTTTCTTCAGCTTATTTTTTGGTATGTTTCAAAAGACTATAAGACAACCTGGCTTAGTTCCCCATATGTTACTTTTGTTAACAAATAAATGAATTCCAATGCTTGACCAGGGATGCATTAAAAATTGAAAAGAACCACTACGCGGGAAATCGGCTGCACATTTAGCGAAATAGATTGGTGATAAATTTAAAGGAAAATAGGATTGCGGATGTGCATTCGAATTCGCGCGAAAATGAATTATCAATTACTAATTCAGTGCACATTCGGGAAATCGTACGCTGACTTTTTACGTCTAAATGCACCTTTATGGAGATAGAATTATCAATTGCTAAATAGAAAACGGGATTGTGAACGTTCATTCTATTTCGCACGAAAACGAATGCATCTTTTACAAATTAATGTGCACATTTTCCGAAATCGTCCGGGAAAACCTATATTAAAATACTTCATTACAACCAGTACAGCAGGCGCGATTTTAAATGAACATTTTGTGGGACCATGCGCAGTCCAAACAGGCAACTCCCACAAAACAGGTGTCAAGTGACTTCTGATCACTCTTGCGGTCGGAGACAAATTTTCACTGAACTACCTTATAATCGATTAGCACAATTTTTATTTTGCAAAATGTATATCTATTTGGATTACAAAGTTAATCTAATTCCGCCGAGATTTTGAGAATCGCTCTAAACACGCGTTTCATTTTCGACAGCAGAGCGTTCGAATCCATTTCAGTTCAATAAGACCTTAACGGGGTTTTGCTTTTCTTTTCTGGTTTCTACGCAGGCGCGGATCCAGGGGGGGGGGGGGGGGGGTCGAAACCCCCCCCCCCCCCCCGCTCCTTGCCATTTGTATATGTTATAAATTGTTGCTTGTAGGGGCCTACGCCTAAAGTTGCAAACCAGAAACCCTATACATGTCATATTTTGCATATTTGCCTATGGGTAAGCACAAAACAAAGAGGTTAAATGGCGCCACCAATGGTGGGAAGGTGTGTCAGCCCCCCCCCCCCCCCCCCGCCCGCTTGTAAAAACAAATTCAGAACCCCCCCCCCCCCTGCAAAAAATCCTGGATCCGCCCCTGTACCTAGGCAATTACAAGCCAAATAATGGCAACGAGCGGGGGGGGGGGGGGGGGGGGGGGATTTCGACCCCCAACCACCCGTATTGATCCGCGCCAGTGTAATGACATATGCACTAAATACAATTTTTAGAATTTTTTTTCATTAACCGTCAATTGAATTAGCCATACCTGAAATCAATTTAGAATGAAATTCTAAGCTGCATCATGTATTATTGGTTGTAAATAGAAATCTCTGTAGTTGATGGAGTAGGCCTAACATCAAATTACGATCGAAATTATCGCGCATTTTTCGTGTTCTTCATTCGATTTTTTTAAATTTCCTTTTCCATTATTTACCTACATAGTCTTTAACATAACATACTTATGCACCCCTTTGCATTACATTCTGTCAAATTCCATTTCCCCTCAGAGTCACCACTGACTACATCTGAGATCAAGTTCATTTTGTGACAGTTAAACTTTAGCCCCCATTAGGTTCTCTGACCAGGCATCGAATATGATTTATGCATAAGCGAACCATGTCATTTCAATTTCTGCTTGAATTTATAAGATTCTGTATCAGGTTTGGAATTTAGTGATGTAATCTGCTATTTGGAATAAAACAAATTACTTTTGTTTGCACATTCACGAAGTATTGTAATCCCGAACTCAGCTGGAAAAGGCATGCTTGTATAAATGAATACACAGGTAACATAGGCACTGACCGCCTGTTTCTCAAAACCGAATGCACAAACAATGAACACGATTAAACTTTCAATTTCAGACGAAAATAAATGACCGATTTTCAGAAGTGAACGAACACTTTACGAAATTGCTTGGAAAACATTACAACCAGTACAGAAGACGCGATTTAAATGCCAATGTTAGTTTTAAATGAACATTTGTGGGACCATGCGCACCGTCCAAACAGGCAACACCCACAAAACAGGTGTCAAGTGACTTCTAATCGCGCTTGAGTTCGTAGACCAATTTTCACTGAAATACCTCCATTAACGGACATGGACTAAAAAAAAGGGGGGGGGGGACCACTTTGTTGCTTCGTTGTAATAGCGTGCATACGTTCACCTCAAACTGCACGGATTTAACTAGAAATCAGGATTTCCTGGAACATTGTACTCTTGTCTGTGTTTTCCGTGTTAATGAATATATTTCGAGGTTGTCCCGCTTGTACTTGAAGTGAAAGCGCAGGGTGTTTCCTGGACATTTCCTGCCGCAACACGAGGTGCGTCGCCCGCCACACAGTGTATCACGCACCCAAGTGTGTAAATACCTGCAATCGTGGACGTCCCATTGTTCCTCTTTGTTTATACTTTTTCGGAAGGCCTCCCATATGTTTTGTACACGATCGTGGACGTTCGGTCAAACGTGGACCCTTTGTCTGCGCCCGATTTCTTTTGTCCTAGGTCCACGATTTCCGGTATATACATACTCACGCTTAACGCACGACAAACGGACAGTGTATGTGTAGCGGGGAAGAAATACACTCTCCCCACAAATGTTTGCCAAATGGTAGAGGGCGCTGTTCATCCTGAAGGTCCCATGTACCCGGGCAACACGTTACGAATGTCATTCTGGTGGTATACTGCAATTCCGATTTCGCGTATTTTAGTGGATACTTGTTTAAAAATTGGAATCGACACCTATTCCTTATGATTTTTCAGGTTTCCCAAATTGAAGTAAACAGCATCTTTGAACAACACAAAACTGCCATCCCGGAATTGAAGGTAAGCCTTCATCAAATATTACGTAGCTGCATGTTTAATGACTAGATAATTTGTAAAAATTACCAACGTGATATTATAAGTGGTATAAATGGACACAAAGCTTTTGTTGTAGCCCAATGGGGCTTCAAGCCACGTTCGGCTTAAAATATATATTGTTGGAAAGATCATTACAAAGTAAAACATAATTACATTTAAGTTTCAAGTTGATTATCCACACTATAAAAAGCATAGAATTGATGTAAGCTTTCATTGTCATTTCTAAAAACTACATTAAATATAACCACTAAAAACAAATCATAATGTTTGTTCAAGAACAGCAGAACATGGCTTTTCCGCATTATGGTTTATGACATTCCGGCCTACCTACGTACCAAGTTTGAACCCAATCGGACCTTCTCTAAAGGTGCAGGCCTATAATTATAGGCCCTTCAAAAAAGGCACCTTTAAGATGACGTCAAATGACATATGATGAAGTCATCATGACGTCAGAGCAATATGCACGAGTTCAGTACATGATCTAAGACTATGCAAACTTTCATTAAGATAGAAGTCTGTTTAATGGCAAAAGTGACCCCGAAAATGAAACACGTGCATTTTCTATTACATTTTTGATAGCTCAAGTAGAAAAAGCTGAAAAACATTAGAACAATCAAAGGCTTGTCCCCTTTTTGGGCACATCCAAGATACCGCTGTATCTCTATTTATCAAAAGAAATATTAAGATTAATGCATACTCGATGAGTATCATAGTTATGAATACATACATCTGTAGCCTATTGAGGAATGTCTCCCAATTTTGATTTTTCTTCAGCTCACTAAGCCGGAATAGTTAACTTGTTTCCCGATGATACAAAATTTACCCCTGTACCATATTTCAACCCGAAAATAGGACGTGAAGAACCACACCATAGAAAAAACGGCCTTGTAAATATGAAACACTGCTTCGAAAACAAGTCAAGCGTTGCGCGCCGCGCCGCCAACATCTCGGGTATTTTTCAACTGTATATCAAAATTGATTCCTCTATTGTTTACATTGTTATAGGCCTATGATTGATATTTTGACGACTCAGGTTGTTTTCAAAAGTATCAACAAACGTCGGAAACTGTTGCTTACACGCCATAAGTTCTGGTAGTTGGTTCATGCTCTCAGTAAGCCGCATTGTAACGGCGCCACCAGCGTCAGATATGGACCTATTATCCCCCCCCCCCCCCCCCCCTAAAAAGATCAATTCATTTTTCGAACGAAATACATTGCGGGGTGGTTCTATTTACTGATTTTCTGACAACATTTTGGGCCAAGGTTGTTTATGCCCCCTCCCCCTCCCCTCCCCAAAAAATGTGTTCTGGATCAAAGAGGAACCTTGCCTGCATTGTAACACAAACGGCTTTAGCATTTTGGGATAATGGCGGACACATGTTTAATGTTATGCTGTTTTCAAAAAGGGGAGGAGGCCCCTCACCCCCTTTTTTCTTACTTCTATTATTTACCAGGATGGTGCCCCCATTTTTTTCCAGATAAATTTAAATTGCGCTAACATTATCGATTCAAAACATGCGATGGTTTGACTGAGAGGGATTTCTTCTCGTCCCTTTGCATTCTTAAGGAGTTTTCTTTTTAGAAAAGAAAAGAAAGAAAAAAAAATAAGAAAAGGAGGTTGACGGTAAACCATTTTTTTTTCTCTTTTGCCGTATTACACAAGCTAGCGATGCTGTCGCTTAAATCGCTAGTACATGGGTCGCACCAAGCGCGGCTCACCAGCGACCCACACATTGATGTCTCGGCTCCGCAACTCTCATGTAGTACTCCGCGGCGACCGCCTGCTCAGTCCAAGCATCAAGGGCTTGCTCCGCTCGCAGCAAACCACTAACTCCGCTCACAAGACTGCGAACTGCCCTCAAACAACAGACCGCGACGCGCACCCCCGCAATGCATGTTGTCAAAGATCGTAGAAGGGAAAGATCGGACACTCCGCTGAAATGGGCCAAAATGGCTGCACCAAACTGATTAGCATTAATTGTAAACCCACAACTTTTTTTGAATAATACATTTTGGGGGGTCATGCAATCGGTAGATTTTTGGGGGTTCTGTGCTTCAACTTTTGTGAAGACTTGGTAAATGTTGGCTTTAAAATTTGTCCTATTTGGCTTGGCAAGTGGAGTGATGCTTTATGAAAAATGGCAGCTAGCCGGTTTGGGAAAAAACACATTTTCGGGGGTGGTACTCTCTGGGGACAATTAGCAAAAAATCTAAACGGCTACCGGTACCATGCCAAAAATTTTAAAAAATTTGACAGATCAAGATTCAAACTATAATATTTTCAGTAGTGCCACAAAAACTGAGGGACTCCTGGATACGGATTTTTTCACTGTGAAGTTAGTGGATTTTACAATTATTTATTATAATTTTATTTATTGCAATTTTATTCATCTTCAATGATATAATAATAATAACAACAACAAAACAGATTTTGTTTTCAAAATCATATTACTGGGTGTGTCTTACTTTGTTACTGACTGTCTGAAGTAGCAGTTATGAGTATTACTAGTGAAACCACTGACAGAAATTAACACTTCTCGAGTGGAGCAAAGTTTGATTGCATTTATGTTTCAGATGCTTCATTTAGCTTCATTAAATCGTTCAAGTACAACATGACTGTTACTTTATAAATTTAAAAAAAAACTCAACTATGGATATTTCCCGTTACAACAAAGATGTTTTTTATACAATTTTAAAAAATAATCCTACCATAAGGAACTTAAAATCTAACTTAAAACCAATATCTCAACATTTCAATTTGGTTTTCACATGTGAAAAACTTTAGTCCTTAACTGACTGCATTGGTCCGTCTCATCGCCTCAATAACTAAATGACATTGTTAAAATGTATTCCCTGATTTATAAATATCACTAAATCATGTCACTAAAACACGTAACTACATGTATTATAATGGAGGTACCTCCGTGATATTATTTATCCATTTACTTATTCCTCTATTTGTCTGTTCATTTTGTCATCTTTGTGAAGTTTTTTCTTCGTTAATGAAAATCCCGCCCGCATTTTACACCCGATATTGTACTTCTCCTCTGGATTCACTGTAGCCACAAGCACGCGTTTACCTATCAAACGCTAGGGGCGCCCTTCCCCATAGTCGAAAATAATGACGGCATAGCGTTTCATCGGGTGCTGGACAAAAAGCTACACAGTGTCCGATCTTTCCCTTCTACGATCTTTCCAATCTACGATTGTTGTGCACTGTTTGTACATGCGCGATGAGTGCCTTGACATGCAAACAGGTCCATCACAGTAGGTTTATGGTATCATTGTCGCGGAGCTTTACTACAGCAAATACATAATTCATTTAGATCTCTTTTGCATAATATATACAGATGTCAGATCTATTTCATCCATATGTGACATCAGGGGGGCGTGGAATGACCATATAATATATATTTGAATCATCGTCAGTTTATTGAAATTTAAAGTAAAGTGGGAAAATGCAGCTAGCCTATGGATGCCCTAATTGTTCACCATCTTGCCCTTGCAGGTGAATGCGCTTACGGAAAGAGGAGTGATCAAGAAAACCACATCGGGTTCAAAGGTAAAAGAGACAGTTTCGGTGTTATAAACGTTTCTCTGTGTCGCCAAAAAATATCTTTAAGGGAGGGATTTTGTACTTCTTTTAATTAAGGGATCCTTTATTTCTTTATTGTTTATGGATGGGGACTATCGTGAATAGCGCGCAGCTATATGCTCTGCCGGTGCCCCGGCACTGCTCAGTGTACAATGGCATTCACCATTCACTCCGTACACAATCTCTATAGCAGTCCCACTATAGCGCGCCCTCACTCGATTACGGCAACGGCTATTTCCAAATTGATCTCTTGCGCAGATTGATCGCGCGCACCGACTGTACACTGTCTGTGGTGAATCTAGGTAGCGCCAGTGTCACACCCGGAGGAATGACACTTATCATAATTTATGCCTACGTCATACATACGGCGTCACCACTGTACTGGCACGAATTATGCCGATTATGCTAGCTGCACTCACCCGGGGCTCTGCTGGTACTGGCTGGCTCTCACAAACTGCTCTCGCCCGGCGAAAGCTCAACGCAAACTCGCTGCAATAACTCAACTCGAACTTCTCTCGGTGAAAGCTAGCTAAGCACACAACTAAACTTGCGCGATGCGGCAGCAGCAGCCCTATATGACGCTGTCGCGCGTGCCACACCATACCACGACTGTCCCCCGCCCAGAGACAGCGTGATCGCCTCGCCATTGGCTGCTCGCACTGAGCTGGTAGCTGCAACTTGCTACCAGTCCTAATGTTTATTACACAAGACTACATGGAAATGCATTGACATGACGCGCCGCCTATGCAAATTACTAGTCGCGCCACTTACTCAAGGAAAAGACATAACAATTGCGTCATTGGTGACCCTTCCAGTGAATAGACTGGTGTCCAGCCCACCACTCCATCTCGTCACAATACTAACCCCCAAATCCGCCCATTTCTGAAAATTGCATTAATGACCAATCATGCACACCAGTGTTGTAGTCGAGGCCAGTGTTGTAGTCGAGGCCAGTGTTGTAGGCACAAGTAGCGGGCGCAATTAAGTAGCGGGCGCAATTAAGTAGCGGGCGCAATTAAGTAGCGGGCGCAATTAAGTAGCGGGCGCAATTAAGTAGCGGGCGCAATTAAGTAGCGGGCGCAATTAAGTAGCGGGCGCAATTAAGTAGCGGGCGCAATTAAGTAGCGGGCGCAATTAAGTAGCGGGCGCAATTAAGTAGCGGGCGCAATTAAGTAGCGGGCGCAATTAAGTAGCGGGCGCAATTAAGTAGCGGCCTGCCCTTGCGCTGCCCTTGCGCTGCCCTTGCGCTGCCCTTGCGCTGCCCTTGCGCTGCCCTTGCGCTGCCCTTGCGCTGCCCTTGCGCTGCCCTTGCGCTGCCCTTGCGCTGCCCTTGCGCTGCCCTTGCGCTGCCCTTGCGCTGCCCTTGCGCTGCCCTTGCGCTGCCCTTGCGCTGCCCTTGCGCTGCCCTTGCGCTGCCCTTGCGCTGCCCTTGCGCTGCCCTTGCGCTGCCCTTGCGCTGCCCTTGCGCTGCCCTTGCGCTGCCCTTGCGCTGCCCTTGCGCTGCCCTTGCGCTGCCCTTGCGCTGCCCTTGCGCTGCCCTTGCGCTGCCCTTGCGCTGCCCTTGCGCTGCCCTTGCGCTGCCCTTGCGCTGCCCTTGCGCTGCCCTTGCGCTGGCTTCGACTACATCACTGATGTACACTACGTTTAAGGACAGGATCAGGAGTCTCGGTCAACGCCTTTGCGCTTCCATAGGAGACACGCAAGCGGCATTTTTGAAAAGCAGTGGGTTTTATGTAAATGAGCGGTGCAGGCTGCTTTTCTCCAAGACTGTACAAGACGGTAAGCACTTATCCAGAACCACCAAAATGACATCGTCGCGCGCATCGCGCCTTGTGCCTATTCAATAAGGCCTTGTGCCTATTCAATAAGGCTGAGTGCATTTTCAGTAATACATGACGATGTCATTTTGGTGGTTCTGGATAAGTGCTTACCGTACAATACAGTTTGGCGTTCACAGCAAATTCTTACCAAGCTATATGTACGTGAACAGCTCATCGGCTTAGGTTGCTGCCTTGTATTTTAATGGATCCATAGTACGTCCGCTTTGAACGCTAAATATTGACCAATCAGGAAAAGGGACACCAAATTCATTTGGGTTTTTGTTTATAATGCTACCAAGAACATTGGAATCCGCCACTGCATGTAATTATTACATGAGTTGTAATTCCAAATCTCAGCCACACGTTCTCTTGTATCATGCAGGTTTTGTTGGTAAATTCCACTTTTCTGTTGATTACAAGGGTCAGGTTTTATGTGCCCAAAGAAAATATCAAATATTTAGGCATGGTGTTAGCCTGAGACCAAAGTTTAACTAGTGAAAATATGGTTTGCAATATTGTAAAAAAATCCACTAGTAGACTTAAATTTCTTTATCGACATTCGAAATATTTGAACAAGTCTACTAGACATGCTTCTTTGTTCCACTCTTATCCAAAGTCACATTGACTACGTCTGTATGGTATGGTATTTTTGCCTCAAGACTTCCCAAAAGAATACATTACAAATTGTCCAGAATAAAATGGTTCGTTATACATGATTTTAATCCTCGGCATCATCTCAACCTACAGGATTTTCATGACATCAGTTATCTTCACATAGAAAGTAGAGTCATTCAATTAACATTAGTCCATGGTGTTTATTATGATAATTGTCCTTCTTATTTTAATTCATTTTTTGTTAAAGTACAAGACGCACATCAAATGAATACGAGATCTAGAAACTATAATTTTGTGGTCCCCACTATTAATAACATCACCAAGACAGCATTGTTTTTTACAATACCATTAAGGAGTGGAATTTGTTACCAGATTATGTGAAATCAATCAACAATAAACTTACTTTTAGGAGGGAGTTGAAGAAGTTTTTAGAACAGAGGGAGACTGTGAGGGAAAGGGCTTTTTTGTTAGTAGATATGTTTTTAAAGGGGAGGGGTGGTAAATTTTCAGTTAAATATGTATTTTTCATAATGCAATGTTTTAATTTGTTTTACAGGATGTTTGTTTTTAGTTTGGGGTTTTGTTGTTCCCTTTAAATGTAATATACATCATTTGTTCATTTTTCCGAGGTTTTGTATGATGCTTTTTAATTATTGTATGTTTTTTTTGTAATCTTTAGTTTTGTATGGATTATCCGTGTATTTTCGTTTTCTGTGTGGTTTTTATGTTTTTGGTCTGTGTTTTACTGTTTTTGTACAAGTATTGTTTGTTTTTGCTTGTTGCGATATTGTGTGTTTTTGGGGAGTAGGTTTTTTTTGGTTTTTGTGCAATAAGGGGACCCCATTGGAAATAAGTTGAAAAACGTTCATGGGCTATCCCTGGTATTACCATGTTTTTAATGTATTGTAGTAATTGTTTGTTTGTTTGTACATATATCTATATTTGTCTATATTTATGTGGTAATACCGAATAAAATCAATCAATCAATCAATCAAATGTACCTTTACACACTTTACGTCTCACGGACGTTAGAAACTGCATACAATATTCCTCTACACATTATCCATCACTCCCTGGTAAAGTTCACTGACAAACATCATCTAATGCTGATAAAGGACTCCGAATTAAGGCTTGTGACAACGTTGACGTATCTAAAGTCATGGACCGATACTCCCCTCACAAATTCATGGTAATGACTTTCATTACTATTTCTTTTTAAGGTGGTAAAAACATCATCATGGCAGAACAAGGTGTGTTAGAGCTGGCCACTTTGGGGCGACCTATGCAACTTGGCATGTTGTACGACTGCCGTAAAGACAGCCTGATTCCTGGCTTGACTCTCTGGGATCCGGCTGTATTGCAGAATGAGCGTGACGTGTGCTCTCAATCGGGAACGCAGTTTGAGATCATTGCATCTGACGGAGTAGATGAAAAGGCATCCTCTCTTAAAGTTGACGCTTCGTTGAAGGCTAGCTTCCTTGGAGGACTCGTACAGGTGCAGGGATCTGCCAAGTTCCTTAACGACAAGAAATCTTCCAATCGCCAGACTCGTCTGACATTGCATTACAAAACCACCTCGAGGTTTGAGCAGTTGACAATGAAGCAGCTAGGACGGCACAATGTTCAGTACCCTGATATCTTTGACCAGGGTACCGCAACTCATGTAGTAACAGGCATCCTATATGGGGCTCAGGCATTTTTCGTTTTTGACAGGGATTTCACCAACGAGGAAAATATTCAGGATGTGCATGGGCATTTGCATGCTATGGTGAAAAAGGCAGTTACGTTTGAAATGGATGGGAGTGGATCGCTTGGGTCAAGTGAGCGTGAGAGTGTTGATAAGATACGTTGTAAATTCCATGGCGATTTTAATCTGGAAAACAATCCCTCAAATTACGAAGAGGCTGTCAGTATCTATAAGAAACTGCCTTCAATGCTTGGGAGTAACAGAGAAAACGCGGTACCAATGCGGGTTTGGCTCTATCCCTTAGATAAGTTAGATCCAAAAGCAGCAAAGCTTGTTCGACAGATCAGTGTGAACTTGATCAGTCAATCCCAGGAGATCCTCGAAGGTCTTGATGACTTAGAGGTAAAATGTAACGACATGATCTTGTATGACATTTGCGCAGATTTTCCACAGTTTCCAGACAAACTATGCGCGCTGAAGAGGCTGATTCTCGAGTATAAATTGTCTTTTCAGCAAAATCTAGCGCGAGCGTTGCCTGCAATCCGCGGGGGTGGTGTTGAAGAGCAAACATTAGCTGATGTTCTACGTGTTTCAGTGCAGTCGCCATTCGGAATGCAACAACTCAATGACTGGGTAGCAAGCAAAGAGAAAGAGATCAATGTAGTCAAAGCTTACATGAAACTCTTTTCTGAGATTCAGGTCATCAGGTCTCGTGCAGCTTTCGACGAGCTTGTCCTTGATCCACTGGTGGAGAACGTCATCTGCTTGTCCTTCCCCCTCACAGGGTGCGAAGAGTACCTTGACGTCTTGTCTAAGTATATGAAATCTCCAGACGGGCCACCGCCTGCAACGACTAAACCTACAGGGTGGTTTGATGACAAATCGACATCCACGAGTATCAGGTCCCGCGCCAGAAATTTTGCTGAGTTTTACCGCGCAAACACAGACGCCGGTAACGCCGAAAGTGCCTTTGCAGTCACAGGTTTGAGTGTTAACGAAGATCATGCCTCAGGTGGTTCAGTCTTGCTGTATGAAGAAGGAGTTCTAACAACCAAAGATTTCGAACCACCAAGTACTCCTGGAAAGCCATTGGTAAGTGTGAAGTCTCACGATGAAGTCACTTTAGAGTGGCCGCCACCTAAATATGGCCTGTCGGAGGTGAAGAACTACCAGGTATATTACAGGAAAACAAAACCGGAGCCTCAATCTCATTCTTGCGACTGGCAGAAAGAATATACAAGCTCCGATGAAAGAGTATTTACCATCCATAATTTGCAGCCCTTCACTTCTTATGAGTTCCGTGTTGCTTCCGTTTGTAAAGCAGGAATCAGTCAGGTAAGTGAGAAGAGTGATGCTTGCACAACACTCCCTGTTGGACCTCCGACTCAGGTAAGGAAGCATGGTGTGTCAGAATCTAGTTTGACCGTTGTGTGGAATCCGCCGGCTTCTTTGGGCGAGGGTGTATTGATTGTGCATTACGAGATCAGGTACGAACAAACGACAGGATCATCTGCCGCCAATCCCAACCAAGCAGGTACAAAAACCACTGATGACTGCTGTCTGTTTACAATTGATGACCTCCAAGAGAACCAACTCTACAAAATATGGGTGACTGCTGTGTGCGGCAGCGCTGGAAATGGATCGGAAAGTGAGCCAATCGAAATTTCCACCGATCCACTCCATAGGCCTGCCAAATATGCCAAGACGATTGCCACAAATGCTGAAGTAATCACAAAAGGGTGCCAGTATACAGGGATACCAACCATTTTCAAGATTCCCTTGGTTCAAGAGTTCGTCGCTTCCGGTGGCAACTACCGTAGTTTCAGCTTTGGTAAGAAATCCGGAGTGGCTCAGAATCACAAGGTGATAATGGTGGTTGGTGCTACAGGAGCTGGTAAGAGCACCCTAATCAACGGAATGATCAACTACATCCTTGGAGTCGGGTGGGAAGATGATTTCCGATTCCAAATAGTTGACCAACAAGGAGAGGGGACACAGTCACAAGCACACAGCCAAACACAAATCATAGCATCGTACACCATATACAGAAACAAACACCACAAAGTTTCCTACACGTTGACAATCATTGACACACCAGGATTCGGGGACACTAAAGGCGTCAAGCGCGACAAAGTCATCGTTGATCAGATACAAGATTTCTTTTCGGATTCCAAGACGCACAAAGTGGATCACATTGATGCCATAGGCTTTGTCGCTCAGTCTTCACTGGCACGCCTCACCCATACTCAGCGATATGTCTTTGATTCCATTCTTTCCGTTTTTGGTAAAGATATCTCGCCCAACATACTCCTCCTGGTCACTTTCTGTGATGGTCAAAAGCCTCCCCTTATTGAAGCAGTCAAAGAGGCCGATATTCCGTGTAGCAACAGCATATTTAAGTTTAACAACTCGGCCATCTTTGCCAGTACTGGATCAGCAGCAGCAAGTAGGAAGGCGTATAGCGATGTGGACAACGGTGATGTGGATGAAAATTTTGACAAAATGTTCTGGCGAATGGGGATGCAGAGCATGAAGAATTTCTTTGTTGCGCTCGACAGCTTGGAGACAAGAAGCCTTTCACTCACCAAAGAGGTCTTGAAGGAGCGTAAGCGTTTAGAGACGGCTGTAGAAGGATTGCAACCTCAGATCCAGATGGGTGTGTGCAAGTTGGAGGAGTTGCGGAATGAGCAGCAAATTCTTGAGCAACACGAAACAGAAATCGAAGCCAATAAATCATTCAAGTATGAGGTTGAGGTTCCTAAAAGCAAAATGGTTAAAATAACCGGCTACATCACCAACTGTTCCAAATGCCACTATAGTTGTCATTACCCATGTGGTATTGCCGATGACAAGCTGAAAGACGGGTGTTGGGCGATGGACGACTGTGGTAGTTGTAGAATATGTCCAGGCAAGTGCATCTGGAACGTCCATTTCAACCAGAATTACAAGTTTGAATACTACAGTGAGAATGAGACGCGAACGTACGCCGAACTCGAAGAGAGGTACAAGGACGCAGCGGGGAAGAAACTCACCGTCGAGCAGGTGATCAAGAAACACAAGGACGAATTCATCAGCGTCCAGAAGTGCGTGTTTGCGCTTATAACTGACTCTCACACAAGTCTCAAGCGTCTGGAAGAGATCGCGCTGAAGCCCAACCCGCTGAGTGCTATTGAGTATGTAGACCTATTGATCGAGTCAGAGAAGGCTGAGGCCAAGCCAGGTTGGAAGACCAGACTGAAGGCTCTCGAGGACGTAAGAAAGCATGCAGACATTATGGCCAAAGTCAAGCATGGAAATTTTGATCCATTTGAAAACTATAAGAAAGAATTCTTGGGTAAAAACACAGACAAAAAAAGCAAACGTTGGTACCAAATTTGGGTATGAAATCTGCAAAGGACGCCGCGTCCAAGTACCGACTGGTTTTAAACACTTTTGTCGGTGTCACATGAAATTTAGACGCCTATGAAATCTTATCCTTTTTCTTGGTTGCACACTCGCGCGACCAATCACTCTCCTTATTACGCAAGCGCAGTACTATACCGATCAGTCCGTATTTGGGGTCTATAAATTCACATTACACCGGCTCTGCGTTCTGCGCCACATCGCGCAGAACAGAAATAAAGTAAATGTTTAGCACTACTCGCGTGAGGCACGTTCTAGCTAAATTGGTGTTTTACAAAACAAGTTAAATGTTTTAAACAAAATTATTGGAAATTTACAATTTTCGAGTTGTTTCGGGGATTTTTGCTGAATTATATAAAAGGTATCGGGTCATTATCAGCGTTAAGGCCCAAATGCGTTTTTAAACATACTTGTTTAAAACCGGCCCAGCACATATTTATTCCCTTGTTATAGGCCTAAGTGCAATGATAATGAGAAATAGAAAAAAGAAATCAGTCATGAAAACTAGTTTTCTGTTCTTGGCTGTAGCTTGGCTGCTTTCGGGTTTAGGAGGCTATGGAATTCTGCCATATTGCTGATGATTAGATCTTTCTATTCATAACAAATTCTTTAGGTGATCGTTTCGTCGTCTACTGGAGCTAAGGGGTCTACTAGCATCACTTACACTGGTGAAATTGAGCAAAAAACTTGCTGTTTACAAAGAACAAATTAGATCAGAAAAAGGTACCTATACAGAAATGTAAAACAAACAAATATCCAATGAGGGAGCACAAATTCAAAGGAAATTCAAGGAGGGTGTCGAAATGGTATGTCAAAAACGTGGATAGAGAATAAATTACACCAGCTGATGTGGCTTCAACGCCACACCCCAAATAGAAAGGCCACCAAAAGCCATGGGGAAAATATGAAATGAAATGGTCAATCAGTTGAGCGATTGGTCACTCAATGGGCAGTTATAGTCAGAATTACGGGATCAGTAACTTAGTATCAGGGTAATTTGGCCACTCGTATGGAGCTACTAAGCATAATATTAAACTGTTTTAATAGCAACTTTACTATAGCTGTGCAATAAACAGCTGAGAACCACTCATGTTTATGTCTTTTTAAAAAAGACCCCCACTGTATACGGTTTTTAAATGTGGACCTTCACTTAACCGTGGACCCTATTGTCCACTATTGCCAAAGGTCCACAATTTAAATGCGTGTGTATACAAGTACACATCACACAGTATGGCTTAGTAACCGTACCCGTTTTTCAACTTAGATAACTCTACTTGGTTTTGCTTGGCAAATTTGTGCTAATTTAGCTATTTTAAATTTGCCACAGTGAACAAGATAAGCGCGAAAACAAAGGTCCATGTAAGTATATGTACAAAACTACGTACAACCTTTTGATTTGTGATTTTGCTTAGTATTTTTGAAAGCGAATACCACCCCCCCCCCCCCCCCCTACACACACACACACACACACACACGGTCATGTAAACGGGTGCAATCGTGGACCTCCTATTGTTCCTCTTTTGTTTATACTCTAACTTTTTTGGAAGACCTCCCATTGGTTTTGTACACGATTTTCAATCGTGGACGTTAGGTCAAACGTGGACCCCTTTGTCTACGCCCGAATTCTTTTGTCCTAGGTCCACGATTGCCGGCATATACAAACTCACACGTATCCGCATTTTTGCATCCCTGTGGAGACATGGCATTGTTCTCCCCTTTGTCCCTGTACTTAAGCAAACCCCCATAGACTTTGTACACAAAATTCCTTGTGGAGACAACCTAACCCATAGAATTGCCCTGTTGAGACCTATTCAGTCCCTTTGTTCCTATTGTGTTCATGTCTCCACAGGGTACGGTATATCTCTCCACCCACACAAGTGTGTAAACACCGGCAATCGCGGACCTCCTATTGTCCCTCTTTTGTTTATACACTAACTTTGTCGGAAGGCCTCCCATTGGTTTTGTACACGATTTTCAATCGTGGACCTTGACACAATCGCGGACCCTAGTGTCCTCTTTGTTCAAGGTCCACGGTCTGAATAGCTATACAAACGCACACACACACCCGAAAAAAGAGGAAATCCAGACCACCACTTGGCGGTGTTCGCTTTCACGTAATTGTACGAGGCGAAATTTCATTGCTGTAGTTTCATGATTAGCAAATAAATGACAAAATAATGTCATAATAGAAAGCATGACCAATAACGCTGTGGTTTTTATATACAAATCTTACTATAAGCGTAGACAAAGGGGTCCACGTTTGACCTAACGTCCACGATTGAAAATCGTGTACAAAACCAATGGGAGGCCTTCCGAAAAAGTTAGAGTATAAACAAAAGAGGAACAATGGGAGGTCCACGATTGCACCCGTTTACATGACTGCGTGTGTGAGTGTATGTGTCTGTCCGTAATTCGATTACGGTATCTCCAGAACCGGGCACTGTATGAAGTTGAAAATCGGCAGGTGTATTGCTCGGGACCCAAGAATGTGCACTATAGTCCTTCAAAATATTGAAGTGTGTATGTGGGGTAGGTGTACCGGTTCTTCATGAAATATATTAGACAGTACTTTATTTCCTTTTCTTCGGCTTTCAAATTCAACGTACACAGGCTGTCACTGTGTATACACAGGAAATATGTCATTGTATAATCAGATACGGTAACTTCAGTATGACTTACAATGCTGTGACGTTTAATAATACGCTGTAGGGTCTGTGGCTGAAGCATGGCCTGCAATTTAATATGAAACTTACAGGACGGATTATTAATTGCTGTAATTTCCAGTTTTCTGTTGGCCACTGGCTGTTTCCAGGACATAATACCACATTTATCTTGAATTGTTTTGCATACTCTAAGTACCACGTTGCTTGTTTTTAAAGATTGGTGTTTTATTATGCAAACATAAGCATCTTTTGTCATCATTTTCGATTTAAGTTTGGACTGATGCATATATAATCTGACATAACCTGATCGTTTCTATAAAGTTTTACATTTTTTCCTTTTTAGAAGTAAAAGGCTCATTGGTGCGTACTTAAGTACTATACATGCACAACGTATATAGAGGCTCATGGGCGGGGAGTGTGATGGGCGACTCCAGCACTGAAGTGAAAGATGCTAATTATTATCTTTAGGTTGTAAGCTTAAGTAGACTGTGTACACAGGACACTGTATAACATTGTGTAATCATTGTATTATCAATAAGTCTTTACTTATAATTGCTGTGACAAAATTAATGATACGATGTAGGGCCGGTGACGTCTGGCTTGAAAGTACCGTAACGTAAAACTAAAGTACGGGCCGATAATCTATTCATTACTGTAATTTCTGATGGATATATTAATTCACTTCAGCGCATAATACAAAATAACTAAGCATTTTTCGACTGATAAATTACTGAAAAATCAATTGAAAGTAACGTAAAACTAAAGTACGGGCCGATAATCTATTCATTACTGTAATTTCTGATGGATATATCAATTCACTTCAGCGCATAATACAAAATAACTAAGCATTTTTTGACTGATAAATCATTGTAATCGGACAGTAATGTTTACTTTTTTTACCTTTCCTGAAAGGAGAAGTAGGATTAATAGGCCTACTTATAGTATATACGAGAAACTGAAAATAGTGCTACATGTGTGGGCTCGTACGCGGGATTGTATGTGGGATGTGTACGGATAAAACGGATTACAATGGCTTTAATACATTGAGTATTTAATTTGAGTTAGACAAGTAGTATATGCGTTGCAACGAAGTATGTATAGGCTTACTTTGGCTCAACAAACTTGGTGTGTACTTTATTAACTATCAATAATTAAATTCGTTATCTAAAATCCAAATTTCACACCAATCACAATTTCAATGACATCGATACTGTAAGAAAAGGGTTACAATTATTCTGCGATGGCTTGGCTGTAATTGCTATTGAAAACCAATATAGATTTATTTTTAAATAATACCAATATTATTTCATTAAGGGAAAAATAATGTTAAAGGTAATTATATCAATTACACAAGAGTTTGTTGATGATGGTGTGTACTTGTTCTGTAAACAGAATTAAGAGTAGATAGCTTGAGGTGTATGCAATAAAATGTTATCCTGCTTTAGTTTTTTTATGGGAGAAGTGAGTTTGTCTCACCAGCGGTGGAGGTTACACCGCCTGGGTCCAAATGTCTGAAAAAGGGGTAATTTCTTTGGTATCTATGACGATTTCTCCTCTATTTAGATCTGGAACCAGCAAAACCATAAGAGTGGTACGACTGGCAACTTAAAAACTTTGTGGCTGACACCTCTGTTTTAGCCCATTACCATTACCGGTGCCATGGAGTGGCTTTTAGCCTTGTATTGGACGACTTCTCTTATAAAACAATTCTTCCAACCTTTACATTAGCTTAATACCCTTTTAATTTATTTTTTGTCAATGATGAAAACCATTGTGAGCAATTAACTCACCATTTTTCTATTTATTATTATTTTGTTTTTTGTTTTTTTTCAATGATGAAAAACGATTTTGGAGCAGCTGCTTTGAATCAGCCTCCGCTTACTTGGCTATAAAGCGACTTAAAAAAAGCACCAAAATATTCCAGTCATAGTTTAATCTATGTTATCGGCAGCACCAGATTGCTTGCCTTTTGAAGCATGGTGTTTAATTATGCGAAAATAGGTATCGAAAATGTGTCTGATGTCTTCGAATATTTTTGCCATCATTTTCGATTAAAGTTTCGATTGAGGAATAATTATAATCTGATTAATTTGATCGTTTTTATAAAGTTTTACCCAAAAAGGCGAATTATTGGTGCGTACTAGTTAGGTGTTACATGTATTGTAAAGTATAGAGGCTCGTACCTGGGCGGGGATGTAATGGGCGCTCCCCCCCCCCCCCCCCTCCCTCCGAGAAGGGTATACACCGGATATGGTATGAGGCATCGATTCAATGAAAGATGCTATTTTGTCCTTAGCTTTCAAGCTTAGCTAGATTGTGTACACGGGACAATATATTATTGTATAATCATTGTATAATCAAATGCGATAATGCATAAACACAGGCATTACTTATAAATGCCGTGACAAATGAAACGGTGTCGAGCCGCTGAAGTTTCTCCTGAAAGTAATGTAAAACTAAAGGACGGGCCGATGATCTATTCATTACTTTAATTTCTGATGACTACGTGGTTATTAATCTGCTGCAGCGCATAATCCAAACTTATGCGTAAAAGAGCTTTGTTTAAATGCCAAAATTGAAGCTTTTTATAGCATGGTGCTTTATTATGCAAAATTATAATCGTATAACTAACGCATATTGTATCGATATTTTTGATAATAATTATAATCTGAGAGTAAATTATATTTGTTGTACCTTTCCTGTTCATCAGAAGAGCCCAAAGGCACGCTTATAGTGCATACGAGAAGAGTGCTAAATGTGTGGGTTAGCGGCGGCTGAACAGTTTTGAAAGTGGGGTGCCAAAGCAGCGTCGGTGCTATGTTTTTCTTTATGCGGAACTGCCAAAAGTGGGGGAATTCCCCCAAGCGGAAAAAGTGTGGGGGGGTGTGGGGGGGGGGGGCGAGTGGCAATGTCCCCCCTGGCCCCCAGTAGGCTTGTTCTCGAGGCGGGATCAGGAGGTGGGTGGGAGATGTAGGTCCTACAGATAAATATAATTGAAATGCATTTAATAGAGTCTATGGACTTACTTTGGTTCAACACATTTTGGGATGTGCTTTACCGGTAGTGTACATGATTGGTCATTGTTGCAATTTTCAGAAATGGGCGGATTTGGGGGAGGGGGGTTAGTATTTTATAGGAAATATCGTTCCACTGATCTGTTCAAAGTTTTGCGTTGTTGGATGGCGAAAAAAAGAGAGAAAAACGGCGCTCGTTTTCAACCATCGGGCGGATGGTAGCCTTTAGTCAAGGCGCGCATGGCTACTGGACGCGTGACGCCCCGAATGCCAGCATGCCTGGGGCGCTCCACTCGTCCGGGTTGCCACGCGCGCCCTGACTAAAGGCGACATGGCAGTTTTCCAACGATTTCCAGCTGGAAATCGTTGGAAAACTATATAAATGTCCACTTTTCTTGACAACGACAACACACCCTGTGCCATCATTTCACATGATAATTAAGACTACTATTAATTGGAGGATTACCAATCGTGTACACTACATTTAACGATCAATACTGTTTTTAAAGGACACTTTTGTATGAAAACATTTATAATTCTATTTTAATTCAATTACACTTAAAATGAAATCGAACCGAGTAGCAATTAATCCGCCATGGTTTAGCTCTATAGTTGCTTTTGAAAACCAATATCGATTTATTTTAATAATCATTATAATATTATTTAATTATGGGAATAATAATGTTAAAGGCAACTATATCAATTCCGCAAAAGTTTGTTGATAACTGGCTTGTAGGTCTACACAGAATTAAGCGTTAGATAACTTGAGTTGTATGCAATAAAATGTTATCCTGCTTTAGTCTTCCAACATCCACACCTATATATATAGTTGTTATTACTATTTTTGTGCGTGTGTTTTTTTGAATGATGAAAACCATCGTGAGCAGCTACTTGGAATCGGCCTCTTCTTACTTGGCTAAGCGGTCTCAAATAAAAAACAAACCCAGTCAGGTTAGTCGTAATTTCAAGTTATGGCAGATTCGATCACCGACAATTTGTCAAACACTTGTCGATGTTCCACGGTTACCTATATGCACAAAATATACGCTGGGTATTGGTCGAACGCAATCTAAATTATAGAATGGCTCGCTAGAAAATTGATTTTTCCTTGAAAATTACCACTAAAATTAACGATTGAAGTGCTTTCAACGGCTACTACAATTCGGGGCAAGTTGGAATTTAAGCTATAATGCAAATCAAGTAGTGATGCATGTTTTATGCCTAGTAAAATGATTAACAGCGGAGTCTCGCAGTAGCTGTGACCACTGCACCTTTGAAAAGAAAAAACATTTACACCGTTCAATACAAGTGCAGATTAAAATATACATGTAAAGGGTCTTTTCTCAAGCGACTTTGGCTTCGGTTGCAGCTGTTGCCTTTAGCTGCATTGCCATTTAGAAGCCTTGAATAATTGAACAATATAAACTCCGCCTCTCGGTTCAAATAAGAGATTTTGTTATGTATACTGACAAGTCTGTGAAAACGCATCACTTATGCCTAATTCACATTTGCCCCGGGCGCCGTGCGATAAATGGGTCTACGATTTTCCGTACGATTTTTGAGGCATCGTAGGTGGCTACGGGCTAAGGCGTATGTGTTCACATTGTGTACGAGCATCGTGTGATTTCTCGTACGGGCCCCTCGGGGGCAGGCCGGGGCAAAGCCGTACAGAGGCTGCGCGGAGATGGTGCGGCCGCTGTACGTGGTGTTGCCGCGGGATGACTGCTCAATATCCATGCGATTTCACGGGTACTGCACGGGCAGCGAGCGGCAACCTTGCGAAAGCTCTGTGAGGGCCGTGCGATTGTCCCAAGAGCCTACAATCTCCGTACGATTTTGTTTTGCCCTAATGTCCACCTAAAATCTTGCGTTTTCTGCACGATCAGCGCGCGCCCTCCGCGCGGTGCCCGTGCGGGGATTGTGCAATGCCACCTACGACATGTCTACGGGCTACGGGCTTACGATTTTTTCAAAATGTGTATAACTTCTCGCTAAACAAAATCGTAGAGGCCGCGGCGCCCGTGAATCCGTACGAAAATCTCACGGCCGCCTCCTGCCTCCGCACGGAGGCCGCACGGAAAGGGGGATACGGGCAGGATACGGGCTCCGTAGACCCATTGCAGGCTAAATGTGAATTAGGCATCACGTATCATTATGTTTCACGCTTGGCTTATACAGGCTTTTGACTTGTTGGTCAACTGACCAAATGATTGTTCATGACCTGGTATAAAATACTATGCGTAAGCTCTGCTAAAAAATCACTAAAAACATAAAATGATGCGTTTTATTATTGACTGTGCCACCATGACTGTGCGTTTTCATTGACTGTAAGCATACATTCAGAAAAAAATAGTTCCTGTAGCATCTTTGAATTAGAGGAAAGCCTAAGTAACCCGTATGAAACCAGAGTAGTTTTTGCCTTTTTCGATACCTCTGGGTAAGATAACAGCTCATGTTTTGTTCAGTACATTTCTGAATCATTTAAATGGAAATTGGTTATTACAATCATTACTTGCAGCTAATCATTTACAATAAAAAACACAATTATTTAGTCAGTTAGGCGAAGTAAAAAAAACATGTTTAGCGTCCCCTCCGCTTCCTTTTTGGGGGCAGCATGGATTTGTTTGTATTTTTACCAGTACAAAATGGGGTTAAAAAGACCCCGACAATGTCAACCGATCCATCGGAAAAGAAAATACTCGCAAGTCAGAACCTCTAAAACTATCAAAACCACTATAAAATGTTTCAATTCTCTTGTCCAACACGTCTCTTTTATTTTTGTGTCTATAAATGCATAGTTAAAAAACCTGCGGTTGTCAGAAATTTTAAAACGAATTGCGGCCATCTTGTAGACAGGGCCCAGACCAGGAAAAACTGCCGTTTTTTCCTGTCAAGGTTTTCTCAACGGTTTCATCATCCCCAACCTCAACCATTTGAAATTAGCTTGGGGGCCACCCTGATTTTTGCCCCTAATTCAAAATGGCCGCCAAAATCCAAAATGGTCGCCAAAATTACCTAAATTAGATATATACTGCTAATTACGTTTAATATCAACGTTTTTTCAGTGGTTCTGTCATCCTGAATCTGCACCCATTGAATTTAGCTCCAGAGCCACCCAGAATTTGGCCTCAAATCCAAGATGGCCGCCAAAATCTAAAATGGCTGCCAAAATTATCTTAATCAGATTTATACTACTTGGTTTTTTTTCTGCAGGAGCTTTTTTTCAGTGATTTCGTCATCCTGATCATAAGGCCTTTGGAATTAGTCTGGGGAGTACCCAGGATTTGTCCTTGGAATCCAAGATGGCCGCCAAAATGGCCTCCAAAATGGCCGCCAAAATTACCTAAATTGGATATATGCTGCTAATTACGTTTAATATCAACGTTTTTTTCAGTGGTTCTGTTATCCTGAATCTACGTCCATTGAATTTAGCTCCAAAGCCACCCAGAATTTGGCCTCAAATCAAAGATGGCCGCCAAAATCTAAAATGGCTGCCAAATTGACCCTAATAAGATTTATACTGCTTCTTGTTTTTTTTTCTGTCAGTTGTCAGTGATTCCGTCATCCTGAACCTAAGGCCTTTGAAATTAGTCTGGGGAGTACCCAGGATTTGTCCTTGAATCCAATATGGCCGTCAAAATGGCCTCAAAAATGGCCACCAAAATGGCCACCAAAAAAAAGCATCTTAATTATATTCAAACTACCTCTTCGTTTTTTCCTGTTAACATTTTCTAAAGTTGGTTTCATTATGGCGTCCTGAACCTAAGCCTTTTGAAATTACTTTGGGGCTACCCAGGATTTGGCTGCAAATCCAAGATGGCCGCCCAAACAAAAATGGTTAAACGGTCTCTTATTTGTACCCCATCATTTTCCTTTCTCGGAAATCAGAGTTTATGATTGTCATATACTTTAACTGTACAAATAATCTATACTGTCTTCTCTCCAATTGCAACATTAGCTAGCAGCCCAGCCTCATCGTGGTCCATCTAGAATTGTTTCCTTGCACGTAATTCGAACATACAGTTAAGAGAAAGGATCAAAGTAATTAATTGACAGGTATGTATACTTGCTAGTTAACATTGTTTGCGAAATGCATTGCTTTGGATGACATTATTGCTCAACTATTATGTTCTTCTTGTGTAAGTATACTGTAATTCACGAACAAAAAATTGAATGACTTCTATAATTGTATCTTTACTTCTAGGAATCAGCACTATGGCGGCTACCCCCTTTTTTAGTACAGGAGCAGATGACAGAAGACGGTGCCTGCTTTGCAATGAAAATATCAAGGATAAGGATGGTGGTGGACAGTCGTGGCCCAGCTAATTGAAATTCAGTATAAGGAGGCTGAGAACATATCACTTGACCATCTGTCAGCCAGTGTTTGGAGAACTTCCAGTCCAGCTTGTGTCACATTTGAGATGTCATCCTTATCCTTGATATTTTCATTGCAAAGCAGGCACCGTCTTCTGTCATCTGCTCTTGTACTAAAAAAGGGGGTAGCCGCCATATTGCTGATTCCTAAAAGTAAAGATACAATTGTAAAAGTCATTCAATTTGTGTTCGTGAATTACAGTATACTTACACAAGAAGAACATAATAGTTGAGCAATAATGTCATCCAAAGCAATGCATTTTGCAAACAACAATGTTAACTAGCAAAATACCTGTCAATTAATTACTTTGATCCTTTTTTCTAAACTGTATGTTCGAATTACGTGCAAGGAAACAATTCTAGATGGACAACGACGAGGCTGGGCTGCTGATGTTGCAATTGGAGAGAAGACAGCATAGATTATTTGTACAGTTAAAGTACGACACTCATAAACTTTGATTTCCGAGAAAGGAAAATTATGGGGTACAAATAAGAGACCGTTTAAATCCGATTAAGGTAATTTTGGTAGCCATTTTTATTTGGACGGCCATCTTGGATTTGCAGCCAAATCCTGGGTATCCCCAAATTCATTTCAAAAGGCTTAGGTTCAGGACGCCATAATGAAACCATCTTTAGAAAACGTTAACAGGGAAAAATCGAAGAGGTAGTTTGAATATAATTAAGATGCTTTTGGCGGCCATTTTGACGGCCATCTTGGATTTCAGGACAAATCCTGGGTATTCCCCAGACTAATTTCAAAGGCCTTAGGTTCAGGATGACGAAATCACTGACAACTGACAGAAAAAGAACCAAGAAGCAGTATAAATCTTATTAGGGTAATTTTGGCAGCCATTTTAGATTTTGGCGGCCATCTTTGATTTGAGGCCAAATTCTGGGTTGCTTTGGAGCTAAATTCAATGGTTGTAGATTCAGGATGACAGAACCACTGAAAAAAACGTTGATATTAAACGTAATTAGCAGTATATATCTAATTTAGGTAATTTTGGCGGCCATTTTGGCGGCCATTTTGGCGACCATCTTGGCGGCCATTTTGGCGGCCATTTTGGCGGCCATTTTGGCGGACATTTTGGCGGCCATCTTGGCGGCCATCTTGGCGGCCATCTTGGCGGCCATCTTGGCGGCCATCTTGGCGGCCATCTTGGATTCCAAGGACAAATCCTGGGTACTCCCCAGACGAATTTTAAAGGCCTTATGATCAGGATGACGAAATCACTGAAGAAAAAAAACTCCTACAGAAAGAAAAAAAAGTATTATAGATCTGATTAAGATAATTTTGGCAGCCATTTTAGATTTTGGCGGCCATCTTGGATTTGAGGCCAAATTCTGGGTGGCTCTGGAGCTAAATTCAATGGGTGTAGATTCAGGATGACAGAACCACTGAAAAACGTTGATATTAAACGTAATTAGCAGTACATATCTAATTTAGGTAATTTTGGCGGCCATTTTGGCGGCTATTTTGGCGGCCATCTTGGATTCAAGGACAAATCCTGGGTACTCCCCAGACTAATTTCAAAGGCCTTATGATCAGGATGACGGAATCACTGAAAAAAAACTCCTACAGAAAAAAACCAAGTAGTATAAATCTGATTAAGATAATTTTGGCAGCCATTTTAGATTTTGGCGGCCATCTTGGATTTGAGGACAAATTCTGGGTGGCTCTGGAGCTAAATTCAATGGGTGCAGATTCAGGATGACAGAACCACTGAAAAAAACGTTGATATTAAACGTAATTAGCAGTATATATCTAATTTAGGTAATTTTGGCGGCCATTTTGGATTTTGGCGGCCATTTTGAATTAGGGGCAAAAATCAGGGTGGCCCCCAAGCTAATTTCAAATGGTTGAGGTTCAGGATGATGAAACCGTTGAGAAAACCTCGACAGGAAAAAACGGCAGTTTTTCCTGGTCTGGGCCCTGTCTATTACATTTTTTCTTACTTGACCTTACATTCAAATAATATTCACGGTAAACAAAGACGCAGGTTGATAAAACGCGGTGAAATAACGTACAATCACATTTTTTTTAGAATACGTTTTTTTCCTTGTACTACAGGTATTCTAGCAATTGTGTACATTGGGGATACACATTTCACAGCTTTCCATACTGAACTGCTGGCTTGCTTAGCTTGTGGGTCGATTTTCGGTCAGTGCCTTACCTGCACGATAACATTTTTGTGATGCTTAAATAATTAACAATTTAATTTAAAAAAAAATATTTGGGTGCCGCACCAAAACGCACTGCACTGACGATACATCATTGAAGAAAACTTTTAGTTCTATCAATAAACCTTTGAAACTCATCTAATCATCTATTTAAGCTCTTCAAATACTGCATTATAATTTTAGCCATTTTGGAGCCATTTGTGTTGTTGTTATTATTATGAACTTGTTCCGTGGACAGTCAGACATTTCCAAGTCAAACTGTATTTTTTTCTAACATATTGTAACAGTTACACTTTTGTCCACAAAATTGTGCACGGTCGAGGAATTAGTCTACACCTGTCCAGTCCACAGTCTGTGATGCCAGCATAATGAGGAGCATTATCATGAAGCCAGGCAGCATGACATATAATACATCGACTGTAATGCCTCTCGTGGAAATACCCACTCTACACTTTGCGAAACAGCTTGATTGAGGTTCCATCCACGACAATTAGCCTCCCGTCTCGCGTGAAACCCACCCGCCTTGGCATTTGCAAGCCCCTGGCCACGCAACCAACGTGCCTCCCTTCCGGGCTGAACTCGTGCACGCTGCCCTCGAAGACGACTTTAGAGTAGAAGTAGAAAGGAACAAAGATGGACCCGTTCGGCCCAAAGCAGGCTCCCCATGGCGAGACCATGTTGGAGGGATCCACGCTCTTTGATGTGATGGTGAAAATGATGTCACCGGTCGCTATGCTCATGACGTCTACTCTCTTGGAAGCTGCACTCGACACCATAAGGTGGCCCTTGTTGTCCACTTCGAGATTCAAAGGCTGATGAGCTACCTTGAACTTTCTGATCTCCACACCGTCAACTAGGACGTAAATCAGCTTCTCTTTCAAGTCACCCAGGTAGATGGTGCCACCTTGGTCGACGGCAAAACACCAGGGATTCTTGGCGGGCGTGCGGATTGTGTTGAGGTGTTTGCCGCTGACTACATCGTACACCTCTATGTTGGCCGTTTTGCAGAGTACCAGACATCTACCGTCTGGCAGGAAGGCTACGTCTCGGTCTCCGCGTTCGGGATCCCCGCTGGACATGGTGAGCTTGTGCTTCCCGTCCGTGCTGAAGATACAGGTGCGATTATTTCTTTGCTCGGTGACGGCCATGTCCCCGGCGGGGGTGGCGACGACCCCGCGGGCGCAGTTGAATTCGCCGATTGCGGAGCCAAACTTGCCAAACTTGAGGTCCAGGCACCACTTTTCGTCTTCCAGTAGATCCCCGAGGTGCAGGTTAAACGGGGGCGTCTTCTCTTCGCTGAACTTCAGGAAGCCTAGTCCGTCTGTCACTTCGAAGCTCGGCGGTGGGCGTTGCTTCATTTTAGCCAGGCCGTACTGCATCCTCCGGTGCAACGCCACAATAGCCGTGTCGTCCTTACTCTCCAAATTATCCAACGCTTTCGGAGTAATGCCAACCTCGTCCAGTGCTTCCTGGATCCCCAACATGTGCCCCTCGATTGCTCCCTTCCTGGAACCGGCGATGAAGTCCACCCGATCAAAGAGCTGCTGCTGCTTCCCACGAACATCTGCGATTACCATCTCAGCAGCTGCGCTTATGTCATTTTTCGCCCTGTCAGCAGCCGCCGCGAAATCCTCCCCTCTCGCCCGGATGAGCTGACTGGCTTGTTCGTACTTCTCCTGTTGCTTCTTGAGCTCGTCCGCGAGATCTTTGATTTCAGCTCTTGGTCTGTTGGCCTCGTTGCCGATGTTGGACACGGTATGCTTCGGAGGCGGGTGGTCTATGACAGTGCAGTCTCGACAGATGGGTAACTTGCACTCGATGCAGTAGAAGTGAAGCCCCTGACCCGGGTGAGCCAGGCAGGTAGTGGGCATGGCCAGGGCTGGAGCGATATGACCCCTCTGGGGTAGAGGCTGACGTTGGGGTGGAGGCTGACGTTGGGCTGGCGACATAGCCGAGGGCTCGGTAGCTTCCTGTCCTACCTCGACCATATCCGGGTTCATGGAGGTCACTGAGTCCACCATGCTTCGTGCTAGGATGTTAGGCTTCAGAGCTGCGATTCCACCAGTTGGCAGGGATGTACATCGCTGACACAGGGGGCATTTGATGTTCTGTCAAGACAATAAGAAACAACTCACTTTGTACGCAAAGTAAACCGAAAAACAAAAATCAGTTTAAAAACAGGAAGGCTTATAGGCAATACATCTAGATGTATACAGAAGCTGAAAAGATTCGTAACAGAAATCTGGTGTCATTGACTTATCGCCGTTTGCGAGTTTGCCACGCCCTTATAAATTCTAAGGTAATTTTCAGTGGTCATGTTGTATTGCTCAGATTTGGAATGCACCGGGTCAGTAGCGTATCCAGCAGGAAGGCGATGGCGACAATTGTCCATCTTATATATTACTGTTATTTGTTGAATGCCACTACTTCACATCTGCTACTTACTAACCCCCTCCCGCTTTTAAATTTATTTCGGGGCGCAACAAATTAAAAATAAGGTAATTTTGTTTAGGCCTACCGGCGCAATCAAAATTGTAATGAACAAAGTTTAGCCCACCTCCGACCCAAAACTTCAATACGCCCCTGTTTCGCGTCGGATTACAAACAGTCGTGATTGGACAACGTGATTTTACAAGCAAGCGATTGTCCCGAAATAGTTCAGTGAACTCAACGATAGTGCCCATTGCGCTCGGACCATATACATGTACTGGCAATTTGGGTGACGGTCGGTACTTAAAATGGGCGGTTTGCATGGGGAGGCGGGTGGGGTTCACTGAAATGAAAATCATATCAAGATATTTTGCGCCAATACCATTGCTTCCGCACTGTGCAGACGGAGCAGTTAAGGGTAATCGCTGGGTGGGGAAAGGATATCCATGCTGTTTGACCGCGGGGATGGTCCGTAGGATCACCCCCCCCCCCCCCCCCCCAAATAAAGAAAAACAATCACTGCTGTAAAAAAGGTAGGCTTAGGCCTATTTCCAATTACAAACTCTAAAACGTCAATTAAAAAATTCAATATGTTGTGCGTATAGGTTCATAGCTGCATAGCGCATGTGAATTCATCGTGTAGCCTACCTGTTTTGCCCAGCGCGCTAACTTTCCTCCTTACCCCACGAATTATTGGTTTAGCTGCATATGCACATTATTACCAATAATTGGGCACTACTATAGCTTTGTAGACCTGTAGCCACCTGAGACGGAGTTACTTAAGTTTATACTTCCTGACACTGATTTACACCAGACAACTATCCCTGATGAGAGTGCGGTTAGTGCTTGGACTAGAGTAATTGTTCTGTCAACTGCTATAATTAGCATGAGACATTATTTCTTAGAAAACAACTTAATTCATTGAAAGTGTTTGTTCCCTTAGGCTAGTATTTTCTGCTGAGGGAGATTTTTAGTCTGCTTTAAGTTCCCATTCGAGTAGCATCACGGTTTCCTTAAGGTTATAGCACACTTGATATTTCAGCACATTATTTTGTACAGTAGGCCCTACATGTAATACATTTGAGCGCTGCTACTTTAATGAATTAGTGTTTTCACTACCACACGTGCCGGTATACAAATTATAATATACGAATTTGAAATAAACTTCGGTACATATAACAACCCAAAATTTACCTTCGTTGAGGGCACCACCAAGCCGGGGATGCATGGTGCACAGAATGTGTGAGAGCAGTCCAGTATCTTGGGGTCCTGCAGGAACTCCAGGCACACGCCACATTCTAATTCTCGCGATACCGCCTCCATTAGTAGTCGCTTCGCCACACGAACAGGGTATAAATGGAACAGCTGAATTGTTGGTTGGTAAATTTGAATGCACAGAAAACAGTGGCTAGAGAATGGGAGATTTGTTATGTGCACTGAATGGAATTACGTATGACCTCGACAATGTAAGTGCCTATATAAACCTTGTTGAACTTTGGTGTTCGTTATGCGGGAACTGTGCTATACGAATGCATTAAATAGAGTTTTTGCTGGTGGATTTGTGCCCGGACAACATAAATAGACGTGATACGGAACTGGAAAATCAAATTTCAAAGGTTATTGATATGAGGGCAACTCGTGACTTAATCGCATTAGGTGACGTTTGTGCCCGTCTTATTCGTTTCCGCAAAGTCCTGGAAAAGATTTAAAAAGTCACATGAGACTATCATCACGATCATGGCATCATCGGGTGTGATGTTGCAATACGGCTGACTGTCTGTCACCAGAAATTGTGATCATTTGTAAAACCGACACATTTTTCCAATGTAGATCGCTTTTTGGCAGGGGATGAGTCAGGTCTACGAAAAGTTTGGTTTAGCAATACATGTACTATTCTTTCAACTCTGGAATAATTATAGACGAAGTACGTCCAGGCAAAATAATTGAGAACGAAATATAAAACAACGCACACACACTAGTGTATGAACACCTTCAATCGGGGACCTTCTATTCTCCTTTTATTGTTAACTTTTTGGCAAGGACCTTTAACCGGGGACCCTATGTTAATTGTCCTCTATTGTTAAAGGTCCCCAATCGAATGCAAAAACAAACCCATACCCACCAACCTTACGTATACCTTTCACATAGTAACAAGCGGAGAAAAAAAGGCTAGTTTTGCTCGCACATGTGAACGCTCCGCATTAAACCCGAATTTTTGATCGTGATTCCCTTAGGTGTTCCCCTTCATTTTGCGACAGACGTATACTCTTACCCCAAAATGTTGAGAGAGGGGGAAAAGTGTGGACGCGGGCAAGTCCACATGATGTTCACTCTTCCGTCCTGAATCATGTGGACATCTTTTGTTCGCAGGTCGAGCATACAAGGTTAGAACACACTTTTGATAACGGATTTACGCCATTGTTCTTATACCTATAGGTCTATGATATGTAAGGAACAAAGAATCCTTCGGCTGCACTACATTCAGACTATAGAGGAATTTCACATTAGCTCCGTCTGCGCACTTCCGGTTTGAAAGCGAGGATGCCAATGCTAAACAAAAACAGTGCTATTCAACAAATTCATTCATGCATGAATGAATCACGCCATAAATGGCATGTAGCGCAGCGCACGTTTACCATAGTTAGACGTTTACTTATGCGCCTATCAATTGCTTCCCCCACCTCTCCCCCGGGGCTGCCCCAAGTCTTATGTGGGGGTTTGGTCACGTTTTTCAAGCCCCAGGGTGGGGATTTTGGTCACTCATTTTGCCATTGTTTCCCCATCATCAGAAGTTAAAAACCATGAGGTGGGACTGCCCCACCCATGTATGTCGGGGATTGTCACGAAAATTTTGCCCCAAGTGTGGGGATTTGGTCAACTAGGAGTGACTGACTGTGACTTTTTTACATTTTTCATTCCAAGAAGCTGTTCGTCTGTGGTTATAGCAGCCCAGTCATGAAGGGAAATCCTCTGATCGTTTCTTGAGTCTGAAGTACCTCCCTGGGTGGATGGTCTTTTGCTGCATAGGCTCTAGTGTTCTGTTTGTTGATGAAACTTTGCCTCATCACCACAGATAAATCGTCGTCGCACAGCAGTGAACCATCTCGAATACCGCATCCTCCGCTCTGGATCACCTGGAGCTAAGCCATGCCTGGTATGGACTTTGTAGGGATGGAATTTTACCTCTGCTGCCATTTGGTTGCGCCTGGCTGATTGTCTTGGGTCGTCTTCCATGCTAGCTCGAAACTGTGCCAAGGAATTAATGTCTCCGTGTCCTTGGCCTGCCACTGTTCTCCTTATTCCGATTCAAACTGATGCCATGATTTTCATACTTTGCCACATTTCGCTTGACTGTTCGCCCAACAGGTGTGTCCCTGTTAGGAAATCTCTGCTGGAAACTTTCGATCGTTTGGGAAACATCCTGAGTTTCATGGAAGGTTTTGACCATAAAAACTCGCTGCTCAGTTGTGAACTGTTGGCCCACCATCTTGGCATTGGGGCAATCAGAAGAAGTTCTCCACTACAATAAGTAGGCCTACATGGACACATACACGAGCATGGAAGACGATCCAAGACAATCAGCCAGGCGCAACCAACTGCAGATTGAGGGCAAAGTTCGCCTATAGTGGTCAGCAACAGTTATTGTCTGGCGACCTACGGACAACCGGCTGATATTTGTGCTTTGTGATATCGAAGCACAGACATCCTGCTCTAGTTATATCAGCCGTGCGAAGCACGCTGATATATTGTGGTCCTTCTGTATCTTCTTCTTCTTCTTCTTTCTCACCATGGGCTTTAAATTGCTATAACTGCCTTTAGCCAATTTCAACGAAACGTGGCCCTATGGACAACTGACCCAAGCTTGATATGTGGTGCACTCTGACCGGTTCAAGGGTCACCTAGCGGTCACTAGCGGTCATTTATTGAAATTTACAAAAAATGCTTCTTCTCCCACAGTCTTCATCCGATGAAGGCCAAACTTGGTCAGTCGCATCCCTACACCAAGCTTCATAAAAAGAGTACGTTGTACACAAAATTTGGCTCAAGGGCACCTAGTGGTAACTACCGGTAATTTCATGAAAATGAAAAAGCGGCTTCTTCTGCCGCATTCTTCAGCCGATTTTAGCCATATTTGGTAACATGCATTCTTGGCCAAAGCCCCATGTGGGGTGTTAGTAGATTTGGGTCAAAGGTCACTCAGTGGTCAGAAGCGGTCATTTTCTGGAAAATGTGCAAAATTTGCTCTTTTCCCACATTTTGTCAAACGATTTCAATCACACTTGGTCAATTATAAATTTGTTGCTAGTCCGGATGCGTTGATTGCAGATTTAGGCCAAAGGTCACCTATAGCTAGTGGTCAGCATGCAGTGGTAATTTTTAATAAAAACACGGAAAATGCTTCGTTTTCCACATTTTTAGTTGATTTAATCCACACATGGTCAGTTACACCTCTGTTGAGAGCACCTGTTGATCGTGTCATTGCAGATTTATGTCAAAGGTCACCTAGTGGTCAGCAGGGGTCATTTTCTGACAAAGATGCAACGTGGTTCTTTTCCCACATATTTAGAATCCATTTCGGCAACATTTGGTCAGCTAAACCCGTGTCGAGTGCCGAATATGTGGGGGTTTGAAGATTGAGGGCAAAGTTCGCCTAGTGGTACATGTATAGTTATTGTTTGGTGATAGCTAGACCTACGGACAACCGGCTGATATTTGTGCTTCGTGAAGCACAGATCGACATCCTGCTCTAATTATATCAGCCGTGCGAAGCACGCTGATATATTGTGGTCCTTCTGTATCTTCGTCTTCTTCTTCTTCTTTCTCACCATGAGCTTTAAATTGCTATAACTGCCAAACGCTTTGGCCAATTTCAACGAAACGTGGCCCTATGGACAACTGACCCAAGCTTGAGGTGCACTCTGACCGGGGTCAAAGGTCACCTAGCGGTCACTAGCGGTCAAAATTTATTTAAATTTACAAAAATGCTTCTTCTCCCACAGTCTTCATCCGATGAAGGCCAAACTTGGTCAGTCGCATCGCTACACCAAGCCTCATAAAAGTTGTACACATAATTTGGCTCAAGGGCACCTAGTGGTCACTACCGGTCATTTCATGAAAATAAACAAGCGGCTTCTTCTGCCGCATTCTTGAGCCGATTTTAGCCGTATTTGGTCGAATGCTTCCTTGTCTGAAGCATATGGGTCATAGAAGATTTGGGTCAAAGGTCACTCAGTGGTCAGTTGTGGTAATTCCCTGGGAAATGGACAAAATGGCTTTGTGCATGTCCTCACTTTTGTCATCGATTTCAGCCAATTTCGGTCAGTTATGGGCCTCTATCTTGCAGGTTTCGTGTGCACTCTTTGCAGATTGGGGCAAAGGTCACCTATAGTGGTAAGCATTTGGTCATTTTCTGAAAAATGCACAAGATGGCTTTGTTTCCTTAATTTACCCAACGATTTCAGCCAAACTTTGTCAGTTAGTATAGGTTTCGTGTGCACTGTTTGCGGGTTGGGGCAAAGGTTACGTAGTGGTCAGTATACTGACCACCGGCTGATATTTGTGCTTCGTGAAGCACACACATCCTGCTCTAGTTCTTCTTCTTCTTTCCAATGATCGTTTAAACAAAAAATTCTCCCAAACGTTTGGTCCGATTTCCACCAAGTTTGGCGATATTGACAACTGACCCAAGCCTCATATGGGGTGTGGTCAGATCGGGGTCAAAAGTCACCTAGTAGTCACTATAGGGCTCATTTTATTGAAAATTACAAAAATGCTTCTTCTGCCACAGTCTTCATTTGATGACAGCCACACTTGGTCAGTTACATCCCTGGAACGAACCTCATATAGGGTGTACACAGAATTTGGCCAAAGGTCACCTACTAGTCAATATGGGTCATTTTTATTGAAAATTACAAAATGCTTCTTCTCCCACAGTCTTCATTCGATGACAGCCAAACTGGTCAGTTACATCCCCGGACCGAGCCTCATATATAGGGTGTACACAGAATTTGGCCAAAGGTCAGATCAGTGGTCACTATAGCGGTCATTTGGTGAAAATAGAAAAGCGGCCTAACACATTTTTTATCCGATTTCATCCGTATTTGGTCAAAAGCCTCCTTGTCCAAGCTCTATATAGGGTCGATCTTGGCAGATTTGGGTCAAAGGTCACTCAGTGTCAGTAGTAGTCATTTTCTGGCAAATGTGCAAAATACTCTTTTCTCACGTTTGTTCCAACAAGTCTTGGTCAGTTTGTTCCCAGCTCCTAATGTGTTTTTTGTAGATTTAGGCCAAGGGTTACTCAGTGGTCAGCAGCGGTCATTCCATTAAAAATGCAGAAAACGTTTTTAAACAACCCCTGACCCATTCTATATGAGGAACACACAATTTGGAACTCAACCAGTACAATGTAGTCACTCGACCGTCTCATAAATAAAACAAATGCTAATCTACAAAACAAAAAACGGTCACATGAAAAGTGCATGACCTTCGTCAAACACCGACGACTAAGGTTCGTGCTCTCCGAGCACCAATCACCTCTAGTTAATTCTGTATCTTCGTCTTCTTCTTTCTTACCTTGAGCCAAATTGCTACAACTGCTAAACGCTTCAGGCAAATTTCAACGAAACTTGGCCCTTAATAGCCACAAACCGCCAGTAACAACGTCTTGGGAATTTCGTAAAATCTCCCGCCGAAAAATAGGGAAAACTGCGCATGCGCAATTCTGTATGAAAATGAGGAACATTTTCTCTTCATGCACGCGCATATACGAAGAAGAGCTGCCATGAAGTTGCACAATAGTCTGGTAGCTATCTATACTACTGGCCGAAGGGGCGCCGTTCGCGATCGAAGCTTCGTAGGATCGAATTTCCCTTCACAATAATTATACTAAATACCCAATAAATAAAATAATACAAAAATAATTGCGGGCACAGACATGGGTGCATATTCTGAGAAGTCGAAGCTTGCAAAATAAATGTCCTTAAAGGTAATGTACATGATCGGTCATTGTTACAATTTTCAAAAATGGGCGGATTTGGGGGTTAGTGTTCTACAGGAAATATCGTTCTACTAACCTGTTCAAAGTTTTGCGTTGTTGGATGGCGAAAACAAGAGAGAAAAACGGCGCTCCTTTCCAGCCGTTTGGCGGATGATAGCCTTTTGTCAAGGCACGCGTGGCTACCTGGACGCGTGACGCGCTCCGAATGGCAACATGTCCGGGGCGCGCCACTGTTCGGGTAGCCACGCGCGCCTTGACTTAAGTCTTAAGGGCAGTTTTCCAACGTTTTCCAGCTGGAAATCGTTGGAAAACGATATCAATTTCTACTTTTCTTGACAACGACAGCACAACTAGTGCCGTAATTTCACAGGATGATTGAGACTACTATTAACTTACAATCGAGTAAGGTATTTCGTAATAATTCAGTAAAAACAAATTGGACGATTACCAATCGTGTACACTACTTTTAAATATAATAATAAATAGAGAAATGTCAGAAAAAACATTACTCGTTTTTTTTTCCGGAAACCCTTAGAGTTAATCAATCAAATATGCATTCTGGTATTATGCCTTTTTAAACAAAAAAAGTTATGTGATGTTGACCAAGCTTTCAGGTGCCGCGATTCACCGGGGCCCCATACTCCGGCTTACCGGCTCCCATGTAGGACTCTTAAGGGCTCGGATTCCGGTCCATCACAGATCAGACCCCGGTCCATCACACCTCCTTCCCCACTCATCCATATAACTCGAACGTCTAGCACCGTAAAAGGGAGGAACATGGCTGCACCCTAAGCAATGACTGCCGAGCCAGCCAAACGTGCCATGAGCCTGTACGAAGATGCTTACCTGGACATCACGAGCGGTCCCAACTGCACTGCTAATCGACCGCACGCCACAGTACAGTTGGTATTTGGGGACGGTAAACGAATACTCTTATAAATAATGACAATCACATTTCTGGAAAAGAAAAAGGAAATACTGAAAAGCTGGGAATCGAACCCTCAGCTTAAGAGCCGATAAACGACTCGATGAACGACTCGCTTAACCACTCGGCCACTAAGCTGTTACTGCCTGAGAGACTTTTTAAACCTATTGAAACAGAGAAGAAACCACACGGCGGCAGTACAATACCCGAACATGGTTGAATGAATACCATTATCCCTTGCGTACGGATGACGCCATATGGCGTCAAAAAAATGCCACCAGGCCGGATGGCGTGATTTTGTTCCCTAGGAAAGTAAGGGCAATTATCATAAATTGGCGCTGTACTTGGCTGTGTGAGCTGAGACAGGTTCTCAGACTTGTTTTCCCTTGAAATAAAATCCTCCACACCACAATTAAGTACAAGAAAAAGAAATATAAATCTGGCAAAGGATTCGAACCCAGGCCTCTGTAGTCCAAAGCCTTATACTCTACCAATATAACCACAACAGTAGCTGGACCAAATATTTTTACTTCAACCTTATATTGTTGTCTGAATGATGCGTGCGATGCTTATTATAAAAAAATAACTTAATCATGAATATGCATGATGGTAATAGCGGTCTAGATACGCCCATTTATGATAACTCCCTAACCTTCCTTGGAAACAAAATTATGCGGCCGGATGACGCCATTGGCCGCCGTTTGTGCAGTTTCAATCCATTGTTGGATTGTTGTTTATGTCATTCTTGACTGCAAAAACACATTGTAGCGGTTCGATTTGGCTGCCAGAACCGCTGTACTCTATACAGTCAGTCCCACAATTACAATATAAAATTCTCACCATAGTCTTTGTGTGGCGTCGGTTCTATGTCGACGTCGCAAAGTATGCAAAATCGGAAAAACTTCCTGTCGAGCGGTGACGTGGGGCGAACGTGTCTGTGTGGCGCGAAATTTAAATTTTGCCCCTCATCAACGGCTGATCCTTGATCACGAACTTTACCTTTTAGGACACGGGTAAGCAATATCATTAAATCGCGAGGTGTATATTGGAATACTCCTTTCTAGATATCGGTAATGGCCGTTTATCCACAGATTCAGATTCAGTTTCTGATGACATATCATGGGATAAACTTTCGCAACAAACCCCAATGGATGCTCAAGATCATACAAATCATGACGATCATCCACGATCAACCTTTGACGTAGTATATAGCCATGCAAGCACAAAGTAATACGCAGTTTCAAACTCAAAAAAGAAAACGACCAAAGTCCAGCCTTAATTACAGTGACGTCTACACAGATTCAGAAGGAAACACTCCTAATGAACATCCAACAAAATCCCACAGGCGGGGTATCCGTAAAAGGGTCTATGTATTATGAGTACATTCATCTGGATGTATCTTGTTCGTATCTTGCTTGTAAACTTAGGTCGATAAAAAGCTTCAGGCTTATTTTGACCCGTCACTTTAATAACAAAATTATCATGCTACTAAAAGAGGGGTAGTGGCTGCAGACAGTTCTTTAGCAGCGAAAAAAAAATTAAAATCTAGAACTTAGAAGTAAATTTTTTTAAGCAGTTGATAGATAGAGCTGAAACAACTTTACTTGGTCGCTATTCCAATGGCACTTGTCAACAACTCGCTGTGTGAAACAACATTTCCGCACATCAAGTCTACATGTAATGTATAGTCAACATGTACAGTACATACATTACATGTACAGTATACATCCGATCCATGTACTCGGTATGTGAATTGTTCATGTCATAAAAAGTAATAAGCGAATAATTCGTGCAAAACAGGTGAAAATTAGGGTTGTTTGAATATTTGTCGGGGTGTTTATTTCTTTGTTTCTTCGGTAGTCATCTTTATCATAGTGATGTGGGGATCTGTGCGCCAGTGGCGTAAACACGGGGAAGGAGTTCAGGGGCCCGCCGATTTGTATTTCTTTTTTGTTTCGTAAATTTAAAAAGGGGAAAATTGTACACAAAGTGATGTTTCAAATTTCAAGCGGTGTTTAGGGCAGGGGTATCCCCGGTTGAGAAAAAGTTCAAGATGCAGTACTTCGTTGACAAATTCAATAATCATCCCCACTTTTCGACACGGATTTACTCGCCACTGGTGAAATCTCATTTGTTTGGCGTATATTATTTATTGGTAATACCTGTTATTATTGTGTTTATTATTTGATAGTGTTGAAATAACTCTTATGATGTAACTTTCTATAAATTCCTGCCGTCAAATGTAACACAAGGTCGTGGACTCAATATCGGCATCAGTATAGCTGTTTTACTTTGATTTGCTCATCATTGCACGCACAGCCGATTTTAGTCGAAATTTATTTCGATACATAGGCCTACAACTTTATTTTTGTATAGGAAGGGGCTGGTGCATTATTTATTTTACAATTATAAATACAGATTTACTTATTTACTTATTTTCGTTTAGTTCTGTCATGGTACATTTTGGCGTTTGGCGGGTGGGGTGTCACGGACTATGTTCGACTGTAGGCCTATCGTATATTTTTGGTGACACAAACACATACAAAATACTTGTACATGCAGTATGTATCATAACTACAGGATCATGCATGCAGCAGTCATTGCAATTGTAATCTGATCTGGCGCGCGCGCCCTGTGGGTCAGCGCGCGCGAGCCCTGTAGGTCAGCGCGCGGTCGTGGGGTATTATTTGCAGTTACTGGGTTCATCTGCGTTCATCAGTTCGGGATTCAGTGTACAGCCGCAAGCCCGCTATGATCGTGACGACACAGCCCCTTTAATTGATATGTGGCGCGCTCTGACCGGGGTCAAAGGTCACCTAGCGGTCACTAGCGGTCATTTTATTGAAATTTACAAAATGCTTCTCCCACAGTCTTCATATCCAATGAAGGCCAAACTTGGTCAGTCGCATCCCTACACCAAGCCACATATAGGGTGTACACAGAATTTTGCTCAAGGTAACCTAGTGGTCACTACCGGTCATTTCATAAAAATAGAAAAGCGGCTTCTTCTGCAGCATTCTTAAGCCGATTTTAGCCGTATTTGGTCGAATGCTTCCTTGTCTGAAGCCCTATATATAGGGTCTTAGCAGATTTGGGTCAAAGGTCACTCAGTGGTCAGTTGTGGTCATTCCCTGGGAAATGGACAAAATTGGCTTTGTGTCCTCACTTTTTTCATCGATTTCAGCCAATTTCGGTCGTTTATGGGCCTCTTGCAGGTTTCGTGTGCACTCTGCAGATTGCGGGCAAAGGTCACCTAGTGGTCATTTCCTGAAACATGATGGACAAGATGGCTTCGTTTCCTCACTTTTAATTACCCAACGATTTCAGCCAAACTTTGTCAGTTATATGGGCTTCCAGTAGGTTTCGTGTGCACTGTTTGCGGGTTGGGGCAAAGGTCACGTAGTGGTCAGTTTACTGACCATTTTGTGCTTCGTGAAGCACACACATCCTGCTCTAGTTTCCTTTGGTAATTTCTATACTATTCCCCATAGATATGCAGGACTTTTTGAAACATGATTTTACGAGGTCTCCCGAGAATTCCTAATAGAAAAAACAAACAGAACAGCTCCATGTGAACTTTACACCGCAACTGTGCACGTAGATAACTTGGATAAAACTACTTTAAAGAAAAAGATCAAAATAGAGCAAATCATTTTTCAAGATATATTATTTTTTTCCAAAAACATTACATAATCACAACAATCGTAACAAAAAGATACTTTAATTTGGCACAATCGTGATGTACAGCACAATGTCAAATTAAAGTAATACAATTGATCAAAAACTGATCTGGGGGCAATCGGATTAAAAAAAAAACATGACTACCAAGGAAGTACTTTAGAACCTGAGATATATACAAAGATATACACAAAGTGAATATTAGGCAATTGTAGGAATGGTTTACAAGAGTTCGCATTTCACAGAAATCTAACGTGAGCGATTTTAGTATAAAATATGCCATCCATCTAAAAAAAACATGTATCGTACAAAATAGATATTTGACATGGTTCATATATACACAATGGATTCCGAACTTAGTTGCAATTAAATAGAAAAGTGTCTGTGAAATGTAATACCATTTTTTAAATATGATCAAAAACAAAATAATTTCAGTACCATTTCAAGGTATAATTCTTTCACACTGTACATATATTTACAAGTAATGTCGGCAGAAAATTTGTGAATACTGATTTGTCTTAACATACCGTGTAGGTACATTACAACGCACACAATGTAAGGCACTGTCTGCTGCATCAAATGGTCATTTAAAATTGTGTATTGAAACCCTGTTCGAATCTAGAAACACAAAACTAGTGTTATTTTGTAGACAAACAAGTATGATTGTAGAATGTTAAGTTTCGTTCATATTCAAATATCGCCATAGTAACTGTCCAAATTCAGGGAAGGCACTTTCGCAGAAATGACAAAGGACTTCAGGATAAAGAAAGAAAAAAAATATAAAACACACTTTTAAGGAAATTGTATACTACTACATAAACAAACGATTAAAAACTAGGCATGATTATCAGATTCACAAGTTGGCAGAAAAGACAACTTTTACACCAGCCAAATGGTCTTTCACAAGATCTTTCACATAGGGTCTTTCACAAGATTCTCATATTAAGTACTGATTTTTAGGGTTGTGGACGGAGTATTCAGACATATATCAGAAATTCATGAAAGGTGGCAAGAAAAAGTCAATGGAAACATTGTTTTCAGCATCAACTTATCAATACATTTGCTATCCCCTCAATTGAAGATCAACTACCAAGCTACAAGGCCAACATTAGAAAACGTCAGTGCAAGGATACATTATGCACAATATTGTTCACAGCTTCAGAAAGGTTACTTCAAGGCAAACAGTTGGTCCAGTTGAGGTTTTCCCACAAAAGAGTTTCCTAAAATTACTGTTAAAGAGTTCAAGAATTTGTATGGCATATTTAAAAACTATGGAAGGAAGGAAATGTCGCATCAGTTACCGATGCTTGATATAATCATATAGCACCATTTTCTTCGCCGTCATTTGATTACTGATGAAAGAAATATGACAACTTGAGCATGGGCTTCCCGAAGTCATCTTTGGCTGTGGGGAAATCTGAACACAAATAAAATTCATGCAAGACTTTTCCATAGACATGTGCATTCAATTCTGCCATTCCCACCTCATGTTCAGTCATCAATTCAAAGAAAGATGACATACCTGCAGCTTCCAATTGACCCTTTTCACCCACATGACCAGAAGAATGATATGTACACAATGCCACCATATTGGACCACCTCAGTGCTTATCATAGAACAGTCAAGTATTGTGCTCGATTCAAACAAAGACGACTGACTCTCCAGCTCTTTCCCCATCGTTCAACACCTGCAAGACGACGAGAGAGACAGGTTTTTGTCCACAAAAAAAGCACTACAAGATAACACATCAGTATGGCACCCTACAAAGCACTATTTTTGGCATGTGACTGTCTACTTCAAGAACTAGGTGGCGGCCATGTGCCTTCTAGTTCTAGAAGTAGTGAACGTCCATCAGATCATCAGACCTACAGCACCAGGGTTCGTCACATACGGTGTATGACTAGCACGGCTGAGGGGAATCCACACATAATGGCAGTATCTGATTGGCAGTTTGCTTGAGCATAAATTATCGGGACAAAGTTTCTACAGCGAGGCTTTTCTCCAGAGCCCAAAAACAAGGCAAAGGAAATGGTTATACTTGTTAATGCTAAAATTAGCCCGGCATTTCACATGAAAAAGAAAAAGCTTTGGTCTGAAAGCTATCATCACTGTATCTTGCTGTAGCAGTCCAGAGCTCAACTTCAAAGGCTGTCTAGATTTGCATTTCCTTTTTAGCTTGTGGGTGTTTTTAAATGGATGTCATCTGATAACAGTTCGCTAGGGAGTCCAATACGGCGGCATTGGTTTTAAGCACGACTGGTGACATCACATGAAAAGGGTCTATTGACTCCTTGCAGACAGCCAGTTTGGGAGTTGAATTCCACGACTGCGTATTCTGAGCTGTCAGTCGAGTGTGCGTGCAATGTGCAAAATGTTCTCAACACATGGTGCTCAAAATCTGTTCGAAATATGATGCGGCCAACAGACATCACACAAATTTGGCTCCCAAAATGCTGACGTCTATGCCAAGCGGTAGGCAATGATGTCATTTGGAGAGGTTCAAAACAAAGTTGTCTTAGCACCGGTTTGCCTGGAGCAGCAGGGGTGGGGGGATGTTCTTATCAGAGCACAGCCGGGGACACTTTCCTGATGAGCCGGAGGTAGACCTGGTTCTTCTCGGTCAGGTTGTGGCACGTACTCTCCGCGTTCTTCTGCCGTTCCTCCGTGATCTGCAGGGCTGTCTGTAGCTTGCAATTCTCCATGTACAGCTCCTTCACCATGATATCGCTGCGGGTGGATCTCGTCAGCTTGAGAGAGGAAAAGTGAGTTCAGTAAAATCCTCAGAATATTACAAGAAAATATTCGAAGGACCAATTAATAGGATTTTTATGACTTGAAGACTTGAAAACAAGAGTTATTTGCCAGTTGAACTTCCAGGTCCCTTGTCGAATGCACCCCTGATCTATTTAGGGAGATTTGTTTTGGGAGGGGGTAGGGGTTGTGTTTTTGTTTTTGTTTTTTGTCTCTATTTAACTCATGTTAACCCCTTGAGTACGGTAATATACAGTGAGGAGCCGGGGTACCATGTCAGCTTTACAGCCAAGCGAAACGGACACAAAAAGCTTGTGCAGCCAAGCGTAACAAGTGGAATTCTTTCCTACATTTTGTTTAATGTTTAATTTTGGACAGGTAAATAATAACCCCAACAGTCCCAAATCCTCCAATTTCAATGTGATTTTTCACACACCCTAGAGAGTTTAGGGTTAATTATGAGCACACTCTAACTGACCTGATCCTTGAGTCTCCGGACGTACTCGTCCAGCATGGCCCTCATCTTCTTCTGCTTGCGCTCCAGCTCCGTCTTCGCCTCCTGCAGCCTCTTCACCTCCCCCCGGCACTCCTCCTGTGTCCGGGCGGTGACCCGGCCCGCCTCCTGATCCTTCTCACCGATTGTCCTCTCCAGGTCATGGAGCCGGAGGTCCTTGCGCAAGGCCTCCTCCCGCATGGCCTGCAGCTCCTGGCCCGAGACCTGGGACTGCTTGTCCTTCAGACGTTGCAGTTCGCGCATGTGTTGGGTCTCCTGGATGGAGAGCTGCACCTCGGCTTCCAGGAGCTAGAGAGATTTTGGTACAACAGCACCGATTATTACAAATCCAAACATCATTGAAAGACAAACACTGTTTTCTGCAGTAAGTTCGTAATCACTTGTTTAATTCCTCCCATTCCACCCCCTTCACAACACCCTCTCCACAAAAAAAAAAATCTTATGTGTTTAAGGCATTCTGAATTTGTTAACCTCTTGATGACAGCCACAGCCGTGGTTTGAAAAAGACCACCTGTCCAGTTGTCGTCCATACGCACATTCCTGCATGTACTCAAATCCATTGTTGCCTACCGTTTACATTATGCTTGGCTGCACAACCCTGTCTTGGCATACCATCACCCCATTAATAACTGCAGGACAGAAGTGGTTAAACCTTCAGATCCATAACCCACAATATTCTTGGCTGTGCGGATGTGCGTTCAAAGACTGTTGGATCTGAAGGTCGACGTCTTGGGTGGTCAGGGCTGGTGACCCAACTTTGATTCCCGTGAACATGCACTGTAGATTGGGTTTTCAGTTCATATCTGATTGCATGGGTTTTCTCAAGGAGTACATGTAATTATTAACTGGGGTTTTCCTTCTGCTACTAACACTTTAAATGGGAAAAATCGGGAGGGAGAGTTGGTCGGTTGATTTTTATAATTTCTTTTAACCATCCATGAAAACAACACTGCATGTCAAGTAACTCAGAAGTCGGGAGGCAAAAACTGAAAAAGTAAGCTCATTCTAAAGTGAGCTGGCGAAATGCACGATTGTGCCATCTTTGCTGTATTGATGGGCAGTGATTTCAATAAAACGTGTGTATTTTGTGCAGGAAAAGGTGAGCTTTTCAAAAAAAAAATGTAGTGTATGAAGCACTGTATGTTCAGTGCTTTCCGGGAGTCTGTGGGAAAAAAATCACAGGCTTACTCGGGCGGGTTTCAAACAGCAGACTCTACAGCAGACACTACCACTTAACCACCGAGCTTGCCGGGGTCGGCTTGCCGGTCCAAATCCCACGTAGCAACGGGTACTGTGTAATCAGTGTGAAGATGGAATTTGCATCGGAGATATAAATTGTGACCCGCTCTGGAAAAAGGTATATTATGTCGCAAGATATGAAAAATGAGTTTTATGTATGTTTGGAAAGCCCGCAATGTAAGCTTTCATTTGGTACATGATAGAGCTCCAAAGCCCTTTCCGTTCTGGAGATATAGCGTTTTTGCATATTAATTAGTTCTATGGAGTTCAAATTACACAACAGAGAAAACAGGCTTTGAAATAGCTAGTTCTAATACAATGCAATGGAACAATGCACTCTAAAAAGGTTATTTTTTCACTTTATTTACTGAAATCAACATTGTTGTGCACCAAACCTTAAACTTGAGATATTTAAGATGTCATTAAAGACAAAAAACAAAAAATGAATTTTGACGAAAAATTTCACCCTCTCAACGTTGAAAGGGCCATTACACGTAAATGCATAGCGCGACTTATATCACCTTTTTTCTGGAGCGGGTCACAATTAGAAGACAGCTTCATACATACAGCGCTTCATATACTACGTCGGGTAAGGCAAAAAGCTGTCATCTCTGATCTAAATGTCCTCTTTACACTTGTCTTCTTCTTAATCCAAAAACAAGATGCAGTGGTATAATGTACAAACGGGAGATAATTACATTTTCCACTATTTATGTGTACACATCACAACCAACAGAACATAAAGAAAAGTAAAGAAGTCTTCGTAACACTCACTCGTTTCTTGACATCAGACAGATCTGTCACTAACTTCTCCTTTTCCTCAGTAACCAGCGTGAGCTGGGCCTACCATAAAAACAAATAAATACCATAGTTTAATACACCTACAGTACATTGCAATTGAAAGTTAAAACTGTGAATGGAAATGGGAAATTTTGTAAACAAAATTCCCATTTACATTCAAATTTCACATTTCCCACACACACAACTCCCCCCCACCCCCTGTGAATTAAAGTGGGAAATTATTTACCCACTTTTAAAAAAGGTGAGAGAATCTTTTTTTCCAATTTGTGTGAAAAGGCGTGAAAATGTTTTCCCACTTTCGAGAAAAGGTGTGAAAATATTTTCCCACTTGTGTGAAAAGGCGTGGAAATATTTTCCCACTTGTGTGAAAGAGCGAGTTTGTAGGAAGCTCTGTATTCTCAATGCTTTAAAAGAGCCTGTGGGAAAAATTTACAGGCTTACTCGGGTGGGACTCGAACCTACAACCTCATTCTTAGTCCAGATGTCTTAAACATTCGACCACTGAGCTTGCTGGGGGTCGACTGGTAGTGGTAGATTCAAATCCAATGTAGCGGTGTGTACCGCTTAAGACTTGTCTTGGGTAAACAAAATCTACGAAGACAATCTCACTTAAGATTTTTCTGTATCAAACAGCAACAGAAATACAAGGATGTTTTTTTCACTTTTGTCAAAAAATTTAAAATGTTCAGTTTCTGGTTATTTTAATATTCTGTTCTGTTTTGAATATCAAACAAAAGTTCACTATCATAATGATGTGGAAAAATACACGTAGCTTGAAGTGGTAAATTATTCAAAGTCCACACAGATATCACAGAATGATTTTTGTTTTGGCTAGTCATCATGCAGATAAGGCTGACTGAGTCACTCTTGTACCGTTCTAAAATTAATCTACGGCATCATGTACACTTATGTGTATATTGATGCCCAACTATCTCACAGCATGCACAGTGACAAGTGTACTTCTTGGTACTCAAAAATATATTTACAATTGTGACGTGGCTTAACAAAATGAGCGTAAAATTGCACTATGCAATTGTGAGTTACAAGCAGAAACAACAATTTTTCAATGGGAACTCGGTTTTGAGATCTTCATTTTTTTTTACAAAAATCTCTCATACCTTAACCCTAACCCTGACAGACACAGCACAGTGCATCTGTGGTGACAGCTTGACCTTGCTGCACTCTGCACACAAGTCAATGTGACAAAGTATGCAATCTGATGCATCTGGCAGTATTTCTAGCCAAAATACCCTGGAGTGGTTAGGGTTAAAGAGGCCTGTGTGACTTTCTGTTAAATTTCCTAAACGTTTAAACCCACATTTTGAAAGCATTTAAACATTTAAACTGAACTCTCAGCAAGCACATCAGACATTTACACTTAACACAACTTAGACTAAGAGGCTCAATATTCCATTTACATCAAAGGTGTTCATACAGTGCAATGTGAATAGGAATTGTTTAGTGTTCTCAGGATACAGATGCTTCAGAAGTGTGCTTTTTCAACCAGTCTGAAAGTACTATTGAAGAAAACAGGCTCTCAAAAATGAAAAAAGTAACCAGAGGTCCTTGTTTAAATCTTTAAAATTCACATTGCCTCGGAGCCATAAACAGCATCCGCTCTAAAACTGCTCTAGGGGTTTGGGACTTCCAATTGTGCAACTTTACCCGAACCAAACTGGACCCCCGAACTGATTTTTGTTTGATTTTCAAACAGCCCACTTTCAAGGGTTGGTCAAGTACATTATTATGTTCTACTTCTTTCCAACCACAGCCATTTTAGGACAAATGCTTATTGTAGCCAAATTGGGTGCTTCCAAGGAAATACAATGTATGTGACCCGCTCTACAAAAAAGGGTATTATGTCGCACTATGTGAAAACACACACAGGGCTGTTCCATGTGAAGCGGGCGAAACAAATCTTCACATCAGTGATATTTTTTTTGGTTTGTTGGCTTCTATTATATCTATATTTTTATAATTTATTTCCAGAAACATTAATATTGATTAATAAAGATGAAAATATTAAATGTTGATAAAAATAACTTAGGGAGGAGTGGTTAATCTGTGGTCGGGCCAGGCCTTTGAAAAGCCCAGCCATGCCCGGGCCTTCAGGCTTTTACTTTTGCTATTGTGAGCCACAAATCATCTAACAACAGAGCATCAATAAAGCCCGGCCTCTGCCAGGCCAGGCCTGGTTGTGTAGTCCCTCCCACACTAGTCTGTACCCATTCACGGCAGGATCAAAAGATGCCCAGCTGTCAGTCACGTCTGGGTGAACAATGGGAGCCGGCTGGACTCCAGAATTAATGTACGGTTTATTGTGTACAATTAGGGGATTATAGAAGCCCAAAGGGCCCGGGCTTTCCAGGGGCTTGGCCAGGCTTTTCAACGGCCTGGCCCGACCACAGATTGACCACTCCACCCTTAATCTTATTTCTTTGCACTTTTTGTGTTTAAAGGCCTATATCTCTAAACGCACTTCCGTTAAATTAGAAAATAGGAGTATACAAATGTCAAGATATCTCGAGAACACAAAATGCCACAGCGGTCAAACCTACACCAAATTAAAGCTTAGGATGCAACAAATTCGACCATGTGTATAACTAATTTTTCAAATTTTGCGACAGAGCCGGTCACATACGTCTCTTTTAATCTTTGTCTTCTTACAAACAAAAGGGGAAAACTGTTTGAAAAAAAACTGGAATTACTTACATAAAAAATGCAAAATATGAAATACAAAATGTCAAAATTCAAACCTATTTCACTCTGTAACTTCAATGACCTATTGCGACTTGTAACTCTGTTACACAGAGCAGGTCTTCTTGGTTACTATAAGCTGGTTACTTTACAAGCAAAAAACACTTTGTATGGAATCGTCCCCATTTTTTGTTCCACACACTGCGAAAAACCCCACCCTCCCAACAATACAAAAAAAAATAAAAAATTACGGAACATGAATGGAGCAAATTATGCGAATGTTAGTTATGGCAACAAGCAAAAGTTTTCAGCAACAAAGGATTTCAATAAAACTCTGAACTCTGACCTCATGAATATGAGCGCCGACCTGGTGACTCTCCTCAATCTCACCGAGTAGTTTGAGTTTCTCCTCTAAATTGCTGACAGTTTGTCGCAGCTGAGTGTGCTCAGTGCTCAGCTTGTTATTATGAAGACAAATTTGGGTGCATTGCGGATGACAGAAAAATGGTTGTTAGCGCTTTGCAAAAAAAACTGTTTTAAAAATGAGAAACGGGGGTTGAAAAATGCGACCAGATCCTACCAAATGACTTTTTTTTCTTCAATTACTGGGTATTACAAAGAGTATATAACCAGCTGTTAATTTGATATTTATCACTTTGTTTGACCGTTCCTACAGATTTCCATTGTTTTAACTGTGATTGCGCTTGCAATTTTTCTAGGAACCAACCAGAATTTACCCAAATTTAACACCTTGTGTACAAAAGACCCCTGTGGGCGAAAAAAAAAACAGTGTCACCTGGCAAGATGACGTCACTGGCCGCTGTTTGTGCAGTTTCAATCCATTGTTTGAATATTGTTTATGATACGCTTGACTGCACAAACACATTGTAGCGGTTTGATTTGGCTGCTAGAACCGCCGCGACACCCCGACGTCTCCCGTAAAATAACGTGCCCAAGGGGTTAACAGTCAGCAGATTTTTTTGCAAAGTTGGGATGGGAAGGTTAGAAAGCAATTTTTTTTTCAACCCAGTCATGATATTTTCTGGCTTTTTTTCTGAAAAACATCAAAGCAAACAGAAAAACCAACAAAAACCAGCAGAAACAGTAAAGACGTTCGCTAGAAATCTGATCGCAACTCAAAGTGCATTGTAGCTCTGACAAATTTTGACTCACTTGTTGGCTTGGATCACAAATACGACAATGAAATACACCTAGTGAATTCATAATGCCAGCATTAGCGTGAATTGCTAATGAGAGCAAAAACATGACGCTGCATGTGAAAAACATGTTAAATCATTTTTAAAGCGTGAATAAGTTAGAAGTACGCCATGACGAAGTACAGTGATTCTTTGTATTGCATTACAAGGTGCAAAAGTAAGGCTTGTCATGGATAAACATCATGGACAATCCCATGAATGGGCGTGGTATTAAATGCAAAACTGGGTAGGGGGTTAGTAATAATTTTTGAAGGACATTTACAGATATTTTTGAAAATTTTCAGACTTGTAACATCTACTTTACTAAATAAAAAAATAAATATATTTAATGATTTTATTTAAATTTCACTTTGTGTGGGTGTGACAATGGTTGTGCAGCAGGCAGCCTAATTAGTACACTGTTGGTATCAATGTTGTATTAGCTTCAACAGATCATTCAGTAAATTGTCATGAAAACGCCTCTTCCTTGCCACAAAGCTGAATGAGCCCATTTTATTCTCCTAAAATTCCACAGTTTTTCTTCACTATGCTAAAGTGAAGAGCCATCTTTATATTGTTAACAGGTAGTGTTTGAAACTTTGCATGGTGGAGTTCTATGTTGAAAAGAAGGTTGCGGGTACACCAAGGAAAGATCTCTTTGATGAGGAAGTGTTGGTCCTGAAAAGAGCCGACGGTGGGGTAAGGTCTCGGCGTTTCAAACAGTGTGTTCTGTTCATCTTCACTGTCCGAAATAGCGAGACCTATATCTCACCATCGGCTTTTTTCAGAGCCAACACTTCCTCACATAAGAGATATCTTTCCATGGTTTAACCAAAAACCTACTTCCCATGTATTTCTAACCTTATCCAAAACCTGTAAATGTCAACAACAAAACTTGTTTGACAGGTATTGCGAGTGTTAGTTGCCAATCTCCTTAATGTTTGCACCCTATCTAAGTATTCCCGACACTGATGTACTAGTACCTTGTCAGCCTTGCTTTCTTTCTGCGTAGCCTGTAGTGTATGCAAGTTGACGACGCTGACAGTTTCTTGTGCTGCTACCTCGGCCTGCACCGACAATGAAGAAAGAAAAATGCAGGAACGTGGGTGTCTGTATAATGTTCAAGTATGCATTTCATGTAGGACTGTTAATTTTGGAATAATTTAGTATTCGATTATTCAAAACCGAGTTTGCCCGAATTTTCGGATATTCGATACTCGCCGATCAAGTTGTTCGAGCGTCAGCTGCAACTGCATGCCACGACATTAAAAAGTTACACGTAAAGCACGTGCAGCAATCGATATCATAGACCGATCAACAATTTTTTGGCATTTTCGGACGGGAACAATAAACCTCCATCCACAAAAAGTTACCATCGAAAAAAAAAAAACGGCATTTGACACTGCTGGGCACCATTACTTTTCTATTAATCCTAACCCTGCTGAATCCAACAGGATCCAACAATTTGATATTGCCGTTGGACCCTGTTGGATTGAGCAGCTAACTAAGTGTTACAATCCTGTTTGATTCAGCAGGCAACAGAAAAATATGTCACGGTTGGATTTAGCAGGGTAGTCCTGGTGAACCATTACGGGGTTTTAGGGGCTTAAAATATCATCAGAGTCGCATCTGTACGTGCATATGTAATTATTTTTCGAATATTTGAACCGGCAAAAACCTATTAAAATATTCAGTTGACATTCAAATATTCAGTTGACGATCAAATATTCAAATATTTGATATATTCGGGACAGCCCTAGTTTAATGTTGGCAGCCTGCGATTGGTTGACCAGCCAGGAAGAGCCACTTGACTTGTCCTAGTCCACAGCAGGCTGTTTGAGGGCATATGACACATTCTTGCAAAATCAGACAGAACAGGGTGGTCGGGGGTCAAAAATGAGTTATTGGTAGATTCTGAAAGAGGACTACACTCCCGTTACAATGTCGTTTGATCATAATCGGACATTCTACTGCCAAGCTCTAAATTTTCAAATTAGGGATTTTTGGGTAATGTATATTTTAATAATACTCAGTTATTCGCATTGTTCATGGTCACAACCCATTCCCAGTTACGTCTGATTTTACAAAAGGATGTCTGACACTTTCCATCCACTGGCAATTAACAGTACACTCAAAAAATTGGAGATGGTATGACTATTTAATTTAAAGGAAAGGAAAATAGAAAAAGGAATAGAAAACCATTATGTCTAGTAAGTGTGAGTGTTGTATCCAACACGATGTTGATAAAAAGAGGTTGGAAATTTGAATCTATTCTGAACTTAGATCAGGAAATAGAAAAACAACTGTACAACAACAGGTGGAGTTTGGGAGCTGGGGTAATATTTCCCCCGAGAAGAATATGTTGTCAATGGCATGGATACATGGTACTTTGTACAGTCAGTGTTCTCCACGGCCTAAAATTTTAGCAGGGCGGCAGACACAATGCGAGCATTTCCTGGCCACTTTCTTCTGACTCTTTGAATCAAATTAGCTCGTGTTTACAACTTGAAATGAAGGCAAGATTTTTAGGGGGTTAAGCCGGCCGGCCGGTGAGCTAAACATGCACGTGGGCACAGCGCGCGTGGATAATGTATTTTCCGAGAGAAAAAGACGCCCTCAAGTGTTACGGAACATTGTAATTTAGGTAAACTGGTTCTCGACGCGACAAAGTGAAAATGATATTACCAGGGAGATTGGAACCAGTCTGTATAGTTTTATGATGTGAATGCATAATATGTTGCGTACGTTGCGTCCAGATCTGTTCGATTACTATACTATAAACGCTACTGCAATACTGCTGAATGTTAATGCTGGCAAACTCTTCATGTTCGTTCCACAGAGTGCGGTAAACTTCTTCGTACTTAGATAAACTGTGAAGACGGTGAAGAATGGGGGAAAATCCAACGGAAAAAAAATTGCAGGGCGGTGAACATTTTAGCGGGGCGGCATACAATTTTGGCAGAGCGGCCTGCCCTGCTAAAACCCCTCGTGGAGAACACTGTACAGTGTATTAATTTCAAGTCAGACTTACATGTAAGTATCAAATTTCAGGAATAATTTCGCCAACCATTTACTTGGTATCCAGCCAAGAACTTTGAAAGTTTTACAAGTATTAAAACCAATGAGACCATTTGGGCCATTATCTTCTCTTGAAAACGTTGGAAAGTTTCGACTATGCTGTAACATAACAGGATGAAATATAATTATTTTAACAATTAAAATTCCTACCTGCAATAGTTTGGATTCCAGGTCTTCCTTTTGGTACACTAGCTCTTCTTTCTCCTCATTGAAACCTTTCTTAAATCGCTCCATCTGTTGCATTAATTCAGTTTCCAGCTCCCTCTGGCAAAGTAACAGCAAACCAGCATTTGTGTATGACATACAGTCACATATTAAACTTTACAGAACATGTTATTACTTGGCATAGCAAGATTACCTTACCGATGTTAGTCTCCTTTATATTGCCTCAAAAATCTTCTGATATGTGATAAGAGCACCACTTGGACCACAGTAGAGCTTTGCTACAATAAACATGGCAGCCACGTTGTGAGACAAACGTACAATAATACATGCCAATAACATCATATGCCTGTCCCACAATATGGCGGCCTATTGTTGTTGCTATGGTGACATTGGGTATTTGATAAGGTCTATGCTGAACATTTTCTGCAAGGAATATTTTCTTGTTTTTAATACATACATGTTTAAGTATTAGAGAGGTTTTCGGGTACACACAGTTAGCGTCACATCTACATTTAGCTTACCATAGGTGTAACTGTTGAGACATTTTGAGTAGAGGTTTTTTTTACAAGTATGTTTTAAAGGGCTCAAATTTCAATATATGTTTCAAGAACAAAATAGACTACTGAACTTAATTAGCCACATGGAATGTCTGATGTCAAGTAAATAGAGCGATCAAGAATTATCTCTGTGTATCATTTGAGTTTAAAGGCCAATTTACACATTGTTGTCGCATGACAATAGCATACATTTTTCTAAGCAAACACAAGTTAGTGCACATCTTGTCGCATAACTTTGTCGCATAAACGACAATGGGGTTGACTGCTACCCATCCTGACATGTCTACATTTGGGATGAGTGAATAAGGCATCATTTATGCACAGAGACTGATGAAGCTATGTGCATAACTGAAACTTCTCAATTCAACTCACCCAATGAACACTAAACTGACATTTTTTGGTGGATCCCACGATTTTTGTTGACGTCAAAATACAGCGATGGCATCTTTCTTACCCTGATTTCTGTCCGCAGCTTGTCTTCCACTTCCTCGTGGACTGATCTCTCAAGCTCCTCTTTGCTGACGGACAGGCTCATCTCCACCTCGCTGACCTCCTGCCTGAATTGCGACTCCAGCTTCTCCCGCTCCTGCTTGAACTTGTGTCGCTCCCGCTGTATCCGTTCCTCCATCTGTCCCCTCTCCTGCTCCCGCCGGTCCTCCAGGTCTGTCAGCTGCTTCTTGTGCCTCTCAACCACCTCCAGCTTCTCCTTCTTGTGCTTCTTAAGGAGCTCCGCCTTTTCTTCCCTGGCCTTCTGGAGGAGCGAGGTCTTGTCCCCTTTGCTGGCCTTGAGAAGCTCTGCCTTCTCCATCTCCAGTTCCTCCATCAAGGCTTCCTTGTCCCGCTCGAAGCCTTCCAGGAGAGCCTCCTTCTCCCGTAGAAAGTTGCGCTCAATCTCGGCCCGGTGCTGCGCCAGGAGCTGGTCAAAGTCTCTCCTGAGCTGGCCCTTGAGTCCTACCTCACCGTCCACGAACAAGGTCTCTAGCTCGTGGACCTTCTCCTGGTACATGAGTTCAAGCTCAGCCCGCTCCCGCTCCCACTGGGTCTGCATCTCCCCCTTCTCCTCCAGGAACTTCAGCTCCAGGTGGGACTGCATCTTCTTCAGTTGAATCTCAGTGGCGTTTCTCTCACGGAGGATTTCCTCACTGAGGTTGGATTTCTCCAGGGAGAGTTCTTTCTCGACACCAGCCTTCTCGTCCAGCAGCTTCTGTTTAACCTTGGCGATCCTGTTGTCCATTGCTTCATTGTATTCAGCCTCCAAGTGATCCCTTTGAAAAAACCAAAGGGGTTGTTTTTAGACTGATACGAAATTGCAAAATCTGATTGTTTGAGAGCCAGTAATGCGACTTACTACAAAACTTACCGTGTTACTCCAAAACAGATGTAACTCAGGGTAACATCACGTCAGAGTGATGTACACCAGGGTACATCACTGCATGCATGTGTCCTACCTCGGCCACATGCATGTGTCCTATCTCGGCCACATGCACGTGTCCTATCTCGGCCACATGCATGTGTCCTATCTCGGCCACATGCATGTGTCCTATCTCGGCCACATGCATGTGTCCTATCTCGGCCACATGCATGTGTCCTATCTCGGCCACATGCATGTACTTCATTGCAGAGCTTGATATCAAAAACATTTCAAAACGTGCTTTATTTGTACGGGGTTTTGGGTTATTCGTCAGTATGACAGCTCTGTGACACCTTGTTTAAAGCATGGGAACATCGACAGCATAGAGCCCGTCAAAACTAGAAAAATATGTCATTCCAGAAATTATTTATGATAATATCAAAAGACATTCACAACTCAAATCACAGAGTAAGGTCACAAGCTACAGGGCTTGTACAATGGCAAATGAATAACTTTGTCACAATTCATTTGAATCACTTGTGACTTGACCTGAGACCAGGGGCGAATTTCATAGAGCTGCTTAAGCAAAAGAAATGCTTAACCACAAAAAACATTTCTGAATAACATCAAGTTACCAGCTAAAAGTCCATGTGACTTTCAAGCGAAGCAAACAACAGCTAAGTACCGGTCACAAGCAATATACATCACATGGAGTTTTGGCTGGTAAGCTGGTTTCACTAAGCAAATTTTTGTTTTGCTTAAGCAATTTCTTTGCTTAAGCAGTTTTATGAAATTGGCCCCAGACTAGTGAAGTGACTTGTGATTCACATGTGATTAAATACCTTGTGACCTGAATTGAGACCAGGGGCCAATTTCATACAGGTACTTAAACATGAAAATCTGCCTAAGCACAAAAACACTGCTTAGTAAAACCAGGTTAGCAGCCAAAATCCCATGTGATGTATATTGCTTGTGACCGTTATATAAATGTTGTTTGCTTAGCATGACAATCTGGTAACCTTATTTTACTAAGCAAGGTTTTTGTGCTTAAGCAAATTGTTGTGCCTAAGCAGCTATGAAATTGGCCCCAGACTTGCGATGTGACTTTCAAAGTGACTTGTGATTGACTTAAAATTGAATAGCTTGAGCCTTGACTCGAGGCTAGACTTGTAAAGTGACTTGTGATGGCTTGATGACAACTCTGTTTTTTTATCAGTGTTAGCAGAAGGCTCTTCCTTTTACCTCAGTTCAGTTGTCTCCTTGGAGAAGAACTCCTTCAGCTCCTGTTTCTCCCTGGCAAACTGCTGGGCCATCTCCTGCTTGTCTCCGCCGAAGCGCCTCTCCACCTCCTCGATGAGCTGTTGCTGCTCCTTCTGAAACTCCTCCCGCATCCCCTCCTTCTGCCGCTCGAAGGTGTCCTCCAGGTCCGTGATCTCCATCTTATAGCGGAACTCGATGTCTTTGCAGTCCCGCTCGAAGTTGGCCCGAGAATCGGCCAGTTCCTTGGCATGCTGTTCTTTCAGGGATTCGATTTCAGCCTTCAACTTGGCTTCTGCACGAGTTACGTCAAGGTTTTGAAGCATACATCAACGTCAAGGGTCTCAACTACAAACACGCCTCTTGGACGTGTACTAACTTTTGAACGAGTTAATCAGTTTAAACTTATTATTCAAGACAGTTAACAATATAGCTTCTTTTTGGTTTCCTATTTTGCTATAATACACTGCCCAAAATTTTCTTGAGTAAGAAAACCTTTCTTGAAATACGGAAATTTTTCTTGGTTTCAGAAATTCACCGAGAAAAACAAAAACATTTCAAAAATGTTAAATAGCTAATACTTATGAAAAACGTTTCTTCTTTTGAGATAATTTCCCAAGAAATTAATTCTTAACTTAAGAAAGAAAATTTGCATTTCTTAATTGGAATATGATTTTTTTCCCGATACCAAAAGTAAAGTGGTTTTCTTATAATTTTACAAAGAAAATATTTCTAGCTTTTTTTAGCCGCGACGCATCGCAGACGAGGCTCTATAAGCGCTTAGCATTGTTCTTCTTGTTGTGCCAAATGCGTCACGTGACAGTCGCGCGACAGTTTTCCTTGACGAAACTCTCACACATGCAAAGTCTATGAGACCACAGGCTGTACTGTGCATGTGTCTATGGCGAAACTGTCGCACACGCAAGTCACCAACGACACGGCTCCTGCACGAATTCGTGCTTGTTTTATTAACGAATATTTTCTAGCAACAAGAAAAAAATCCCCTTTAACTTAAGAAAATTTAAGGAAAAAAACACTCTTCTAAGCTCAATAAGAAGATGAGAAAAACTTCTGATTAGGGGTTTCTTAAATCAAGAAATGGACATCAGAAATGTTTTTCTTGCTGTACTCCCTAGAAAAATAACCTCGTTTTAAGTTGTTTTTTCTCAGAATAGGAAACCCATTTTTGGCAGTGTACTCATCTTGTATTTGGAAACACATGTTACTCACTTTGTGAATCTTCTTCCTCATTGCTGTTACCATCACCACCGGACCGCGCAGCCAGAGGTAACCGCCTCTTGCTCTGGGGATCCAACTCATCCAGTTCAGACTCATTCTCTGTGGATTTAAAGAAAAAAGTAAAAAAAAAGGCTGTATATTCAGCTGATTTGATCTGAATAAACTAAGCCACCTGATGAGACTATAGAAACAACCTTTTTTGGTTTTCCGATTTGAAATGGAAGATGGGACCCTAGATTTTGTATTTTGCTTTTAATTTTTTTTTTTTAAAGGAGATATACAACATTTGCAAACATTAAAAACAAAACTACTGAATAATTATGCAATACCTTACTTGACTTTAAGTCAATAATAGTCTCGAGCATCCTGCAGAATCATGGCACCTGGTGTGCTGTCATTTTCAAAAAACATTGATTTTTTGTATCAATTTCCAACGATGATCGGCCAACCATCGTTGGGGAAAAAAACAGATTTCTTTTTTAATTCTGCTCCCAATTTACCATCTTTAGTCAGTCCACATGTTTTCTGGCAATTGGTTACACATCCGTGAACGGGTGCAAGCCAGCTAGTCTAGTTCCCCAACCCGATAATTCCCCGACGTCACATCCCTGTTTGATAGTATCATCATTTGCACCCACCTGACGAGGAATGCCCGCTGGACTTCTTGACGATGTTCGGTTTGGTATAATCAGACAGGACGGATCCTACCCGGCTGGGTTTGTTGGAGTGCTGCAGCTTGCTGCCTCGCCTCCTGACCTTGCGTTCTGATGACTGGTGCTTCAGAAGCTCGTTCTCTTGTGTTATCTCATCCAGTTGATCTTGGAGCACCTGAAATTTGGTCACTACCAGCATTACGTTTAATGCCCATGATGCTCAAATGTACATTATCTACTCTGCGGTAATGAGTAAGTTATCGCAAAGCTATTTTTTAAAGTTTATTTTTCAGAATCCTTGAATCTATGAAAAAGAGACCCATTTTTCACATGAAAAAGAGACCCATCATTGAAAACAATCGAAAGATTGCTTTTGTAGGAAATACAGAGAGAAATGAACGTGTGTCAGACAAGCTGATCAAAGAGACGCACTAATCACAAAGGGCAATAATGTCTCTAATCACAGAGCCATTCATGACTAGCTTAACCCTAACCCCCTCGGCATTTTTACTAGGAAGTGTCCTCAACCTGTAAAAATCCAACACTTTGCAGTATACCTATGGCACATTCTTTGGACTTAGACAAATTGGGGCATTACAGCTCCATGTAAAGTAATGGGTGCCAAGGTGAAACAGTCCTGAACCCATCAAACTTCAACACACCCTGCTGTTGGATACCGGAGTTTGTAAGGTTCGGGGAAGTTAGGGTTAATCCAGTAATAAGGACTGGCTAGAACCAGTCAGAGCTAGTTACCGCCAGCCACAGCCCTTGCCATTGCACTACTCACCCTGACATGCTCCTGGTACTCTTTCAGGTTCTGCTCAAAGTATTCCTCTTGCTGCTTGGATACAGTTTCTCGGTTGGACTCCAGTTCAGCCAGCTGAGGATTCAAGTCAACACACACTGTTGTGTATAATCATCCTACATGTACTTTTTTTGCAGAGTCAGAGATATGTTATGAAAAGATGCAAAAAGAAAATCCCCAGACGAAAATTAGGCAATGGGCGCAACAGGCTAAAGATAAATCACAGACGTGGGAGATTACTATCAAGGAAGTCCTTATTAAACAGGTGGTATAAAAGCCAGTTCGGTATCTCAAAGGTCAAAGGTGATTCGAGATAAAATTGCTGATGTAATGCCACGCCATGTTACGCGAACGCCCATTCTGATTGAATTTAGCACGTGCACATTTTGCGACCACACTTTTGCGTTCACACGGATCATTCGGGATCAAATGTCATTGTGCATATGCGCAGTTGAAATACCGAACAGGCTTACTGGCGGTGGTACCACTGTTTCTGCTGAGGTACTGCATTCAGTGCTTCGGAAATCCCAACTTTTTGAAAAGCAGAATAAACATGAGGTCAAAAATGAGGCAGAGAACTCATCAGCTCTCTGTCGGTAATGAATTATGCTGTAAAAAATGCTTGTGTTTATCACAAATCAAGAACAGGGTCATTGTCAGATCCACATGGTGGGGTATAACAGTAGAATACTTTAAAAAAAAAAAATATAAAAAAAACAAAATAAAAAAAAAAAAAAATTAAAACAAAAAAAAAACAAAAAAAACAGTGGTACCCCCCAACATTAGTACATAATGAATATTTCAAGATCCTTGTGAAAACAATTTTATGCCAGAAAAATTACTTTTTAAGTTGACTGGATAGAGCATGGAAAATTGGATAGAGCATGAAAAAAAAAATCTGGTTTATTAATAACATTCGCAATGCAGCTTCAACTGATCATTTGGAATTCTTATTTCTCCAAGAACTGATTAAGCTGCAGATTGGATACTTTGCTGCCCTGCGTTAACTTTCCTCCGTGGGACAAGAGACAACCCTCACCCTTTCCTCCAGTTCCTGAAAGCCGTCCAGGTCTCGCTGTTGTTTCTGGATTGTCTTCTCGTTATCAACCAGCTTCTCTGCTGCCTCCGTTAGTTCCTGCTCTAACCGGCCGATTTCCTTCAAGTAAAAAAACAATCATCCACAGTTTAGCGGCTTTCTCCATATGTGTCAGGAGCTACCCTTCTCTTAGAATTTATGTGACTTGGGCAAACTATGTCATTTGATGGCAATTCTACTATCAAATGGGATTTATTATATTCAATTCATAAATGCCTCAGCGAGTTTCACTATCCCTATTGATCGAGAGCCTGTCACGTGGGTGTGTTTAAAGGGTTGTTTAAACACGGCTGGAAGTTGTTTAAACACGGCGCGTCATAACCAGCTGTTCTCAGATGATACGCAACAGGGAGAGCGTAGTAGGTGCGCGCACAAGATGTACTGAACTTCATAATGTAAGACAACGCTAATGCAAGCGTATAAAACGCTGCATCTCGTGTGTGTGTGTGTGCGTACGTGCACGCGACAGACAGGCGCGGAGCGCCTTCACGCGCTCACAAGGCCGATACGTACGCATGTGTTTTGTACTGAGCAAATGGGAGAAAAAGTGGGGTGAAAAAGCTTCACATTTTGTCCTTTTTACGGGAGGTTTTTGCATTTTTCGTAGGGGCACGACCGCTGTTAATGGACCTCACCTTCGGCTCGGTCCATTAACAGCGGTCATCACGCCCCTCCTCGGTTATTATTGACATGGTAAAGACCGGGTCATCACACTTTTATCCCTTTTTATAGTATTCACCAACATGGCAAGTTGGAACAAGTACTGCACTGCATCCCCCAATTTGCACCTACTTTCTGCATTTCTGTATATCTCTTTTAGAGTTCATCACCCCCTGATTTAAACCTACTTTCTACATGTCTGTGAACTTCTTCAAGAGGTCAGTACCCCTCGATTTGTACCTACTTTCTGCATTTCCGTGAATCTCTCTCGGAGGCCGGCATCCCCAGACTTTATCTGACTGATCTCTTCCTCCAGCCGCTGCCTCTGCTTGCTGGCCTGGATGGCCATCTGCTGTCGTTCCTTCTCAATCTCTGCTTGCATGGAGGCCAGTTTCTCCTGGTGCTTCTTCTCTGCAGCCCTGGGTAAAAGATCATCAGACGAACGGATATCAATTAGTGGGTCTGAAACCAGAACTGTACTAGGGTGAGATTGGCCAAAAATGAAAAATCCACGAGGACCCCAGATCAACATATAGTTTGTATTTGCCTAAAGGCACCCCTTTAAAATATCCAGGAATTCCTGAATGCAAAAGAGATTCTTAGAAATCAGGAAAAATTCCGACAAATCTCACCCCTGCTGTTATCAGTTGATCAGGCTCGGTGTGGGGATTGCTAATTACCCAAATCCCCAGATTTGCCTAAAGTTGGACTCCTGTGGTTGTTCTGTGCTATGATCGATTTCTCAGTATTCTTACCAATTTTGTTTTGATATTTCCAATAACATTTTATAATTTCCACATTTCCGATTTTCTTTTATTTCATTCAAAAAAATATTGGCGATATCTGTCAAAGTGAAATTGATAATTGATACACTGACTATATTAGTTATCCTACGAGCTTGAGTGGGATAACAAATTTATCTTCAATTAAACTTGACGCGCCATAAAGTTGGAGCTTGCACGCTCTAGGCGAAACCAGAAAGTACAACACACATGCGTATCGTAACGAGTGTGCATCTAAACACACGTGACGATCCACATGGGATGCAAACGCGCCACTTTTGAATTTCTGGTGGATTGTGCAGCTCCGTGCACAACTACCCCCTCAGCGGAAAGAAAAGGCGAGTTGGCGGGTCAATATCGACGTTATCTTACCTGACTTCAACTTAAGTGTCTGGTTCCCGCTATGATATTCTTATTGAAAAAGCAATTATCGAGAGTCGGCAAACAGACAAAGCAATCCCATGCGCAGTGCGTAATACCAGCGACATACTCCCCATGGAAGTGCGGTTGCTATGTGGACAGCGCCCTCTTTTGGTGACGCACGGAGCCCATAGCGCAATACACCGAGTTAGAACAGTGCAATACGCAGAGTGCGATACGGACCGTGCGCTTAGGTATATATCACACTCTTGTTACCATGGATCGACCAATCACGATCAAGGATTAAAGTTTGCTTGAAGATAATTATTGATATAGTGACGGAGCCCAATAATTGTGAATAAACGTTTGAATTGAAAAAAAAATGTTAAAGAGGATGATCATTTAATATAGCCAAATGTTCAGTGCAGCAGTGTTCATTACAGCCAAGTTTTACCAAATGTTATTTCTTACAGGATTTTGGTCTCGTTGGTCTTGATGATATTTGCATGTGTCTCATCCACCTCCTTGACAAGCATAACATTGCGCTGGTTGGCTTCAGCAGTGTCAGCTCTCAGCTTATTCCTTTCATCCGTCAGTGCATCCAACTGGGATCTAAGACAAAAGATGACATTTGCATTAACCCCAACCCCCTAGACCCTTTTTGCTAGGAAGCTATCCTCAATCCTCCAAAATCCTCCGATTGCCCTGCCCCAAAAAATTCATTCATCCTCAATCCTCTGAAATCCTGTTTCTCAAACTCCATTCATCCTCAATCCTCTGATGAATTCCTCCTGTTTCTCAAACACCATTTGCCACCAATCCTCTAAAATCCTCCTGTTTCTCAAACACCATTCGCCATCAATCCTCTAAAATCCTCCTGTTTCTCAAAAACCATTTACCCTCAATCCTGTAAAATCCTCCTGTTTCTCAAAAAACATTCGCCATCAATCCTCTAAAATCCTCCTGTTTCTCAAACACCATTCACCCTCAATCCTCTAAAATCCTCCTGTTTCTCAAACACCATTCATCCTCAATCCTCCAAAATCCTCCTCGCTTGAAACACCATTGATCCTCAACCCCCCAAAATCCTCTTTTTTTCTTGAAATACATGCATCCTCAATCCTCAATAATCCTCCAAAACTGCAAGGAGTATTTCAGAAAATTGAGGTGGGTTAGGGTTAAACGCTAACCCCAGGGTGCATGCAAAACCATATTAAAATTATTGGATTCAGCAGGGTTGGGGTTAACCCTAACTCTAGTAAATCCAACAATTTTAGATATAGATTTGGTAATGATCAAAAATGAAAAAGATCAGTTTCAATCTGAAAGCTTTCTGTTTATACAGATGGTACCAGTACCAAGCTACCTGAGAAATATTTCTGTTTAAAATGCTGTCATGTTCAAGACCTGCAAAAAAATGCTGCGGCTTGTTTCAATTTCAACAACTGAAATAATTATTTCAGTTATAACCACATTGTAATCGTGCACAAAATCACAATTAAAAGTTGAGGGTTAATCGCTATTTTCTCGTGACTTGGATGATGAATCGAGCTGAAACTTTAACAAGTTTGTGCTAATATTATGTTGAATCACATAAAGTATGGCCACTACCGGAAACTTCTACCAATGCTACACATTTGCTTATTTCATGAGAATGGTAAGAATCGCGGAGGAAGAACAGCACCTGCATGTATGATAAATCTCATATCTGTTAAATTCCCAAAAGAAACCTCATAATGTATTTCCAGTCTATAAAGTAGGCAAAGTCTGTTAATTGTCCTATAAGTAAAGCAGAGGGTGAGATTGGACAAATATGAACATTTCACAAAATCCACAACAAATCCACAAAAAATCCATGAGAACCCCAGATCAACATATACAGTCATTTTCGGAATATAGGCCGCGCAGAGTTTAAGCCGCAGCACGCAAAAATCTGCAAATTACGATTTAAAGTTGGCGTATTAGCCGCACCGGCGTATAAGCCACAAAGCGGCACTGTATTTGCCTAAAGGTTTTTTTTTTTGTATTTGCCTAAAGGCACCCCCTTCAAGTAAAATATCCGTTTTTATTGGTCCATATCCACTTTTACAGGTAAAAACATCTTTAGGACAACACCTCAGGAATTCCAGATTGCAAAAGAGATTCTTTCAAAATTCTGAAATTCCGACACAAAATCCTGAAATCAGGAAAAATCCTGACAAATCTCACCCCTAGTAAAGTGCAGACAAACTTTTTCGTTCAAAAATGGAGTTTTCCTCCATTATTCGCTTGTAGGAGGAAATCCGTTAAATTGAAATTTGCAAGCAGAGCTTTCAACTGCAGTTCCATACAAATATGCTCGAGAATATTACACAAAGCTGGTGGACACATTCCATTTCTAGAACTAACTCAATTTTGTTTGAGGGCAAAACAAATCTGAAAAACATGACAAAATTAAACACATGAAGTGGTTGGCCGATATCAGCTCTTGATCTGTCACGCCCTTACCATAATACACACACACACACACACACAGTCGTGTACCGACCTCCAAACGCGGACGTCCCATTGTTCCTCTTTTGTTTATACTCTAACTTTTTCGGAAGGCCTCCCATTGGTTTTGTACACGATTTTCAATCGTGGACGTTAGGTCAAACGTGGACCCCTTTGTCTACGCCCGAATTCTTTTGTCCTAGGTCCACGATTGCCGGCATATACAAACTCACACACACAGTCGTACTTACCTATACTCGCGAAGACAATGCTTTGTGTTTCCTATTCTTCCTTTAACCCTAACAGCCCAAGGCTTTTTACTAGAATCCTTCCCTAACCACACAAACTCCAACACTGTGTAGTAAACCAATGGCACATTCTTTGTACTTAGACAAAATCAGGGCATCAAGTCCCATGCAAAGTGATGGTGCCAAGGCTCTACAGTACCCAATCACACAAAATTCAACACAAATGGGGTGTTTGATTTTGGCAGGTTAGGGATGGTTAGGGTTAATATAGCCAAACCCCATAGACTAAGCACGTAATCGTACGTTCGAGGACCGATTTTAACAAAAGACCGTCTCTCGAGGACAAGAAAGATTCTTTTGTGTTTTCTTTCTCCGCTTGTCCTCGAACGTAATACAATACATGTACACACACACAAGCCATATTTTTTTTCAACCAATACTGTAAATTGTCGGAAAATGTCTAATGTCTGACTGCAATTTCGCCCTCTGCATGGGACATTTTGCTTCAAGATATTTTTCGTGATGAATCTCACTTGAGGTGCTTGAGTTCTGATTGGTATGATGTTAACGCGGCCTGGTACACTCCGTTGGTGTCTCCCGTCGTCGCTAAAACATGCTCCAGGGCCACAGATAGATCTTGTAGGTTTACCTTGCCTGATTCCGTGTCGACATCTAAATTCTGGGACAACAGGAAAGATATGCATAGAAATTAGAATAAAGGGTAAGTGAAACAAAATGCATAAAATAGGAAGATTGTCACCGGATTGGGGGGGGGGGGGGGAAACCTTGAAACCCTTTAATAAAACCTAAACAAACTAAAGAAACTTGGCATTTTGTGGCCAAATCATATTTTCAAAACATCTAAATGCAGGGCACATGACACGGATTGGCCTAATTGCAATATTTTAGAGGTGATAGCCATTTTTTAATGGTAAAAATATCTTGAAAAGTAATGGATAATAAAAACAAAATATGAAGAGATATGTAGGATTGAGGGTCTTTGAAAGTTGAAGCATTGGATGATTTTGCAGGACTGAGGGGCATTAGAGGATTTTGCCTCTGGAGGAAAATGGAGGATCCAAATCATCAGGACCAATGTGATGCTGGATGATTTTGGCGGGATTGAGTTTACTAGGGTGTAATATTCAAAACCCACTGGAGGATTTTGCAGGTTTTAGGCAGTGGTCCAAACATTGGGGGATTATGGAATCGGAGGATATTGGAAGATTCAGGTTACATGTAGGGATAGGGGGTTATTAGGGTTAAAATGCACAGCCACAATCATGGAGTCCTTGTTATGAACAACATTTAAAACAATAACAAAAATAAAAAGTGCTTTAAGTGTTATTAAATGCTAAATTTGCCAGGAGATATTTCACAATGGTAAATTTGCAACCAATAGTTCAACATGATAATGTCCGTGCGACATTACAAAAATACATTTAATACATGTACTACATTGTACCGTGGCTTCATAGCAACACATGATTAAAGTTCACAATAGGACATATCAGAACTATGAATATGGCTGTACGGCACGTATGCAGAAGGCCACTTTGGGATAAACATGCATTGATTTAGTGCACAAGCAAATGGGAAAAATGGTAACCCAACTGGTAACCCTACTGAAACTTTACACTTTTTCACGCAATTTGAATACCAAGAAAATATAGCAATTTTTTGTTTCACCTGGAAGTTTGAATAATTTATTTTTTTTTATAACTTTTACTGGCACCCATGATGACAGAACCAGTAAAACATATTGATAACATTTGTCTGAAACTGTGTGGGTGAAAATCATTTCTTTATCGGATCACAGCACAGTCTCCATGCTTTTTTACTTTATTTTGGGGCAATTTATGAAAAGTGAACAGTTTCAGTTTGGTTACCCAGTTCATTCAAAGTGGCCTACTGCACATATCCTCTATATATCCTCTATATTAACTTGGCTTAATTATCAGAACTTACTACAGTGGAACGCCGCTATACCGAACACCGCTACACCGAACATTCGGCTATACCGAACACCATCCTTGGCTCCCAAAATTTGTGTACAAAACTTTAACATTGTTGTTGAAAAACAAGGCAGCGGATAAAAAAAATGTGGATACTGCACACTGCCAAAAATGGTTTTCTTAAAATTAGAAAATTATCTCATTTCAAGACAACTTTTCTAGTCTCACTCCCTAGAAAAGTTTTCTAGGGAGTGAGACAAGAACATTTTTCTTGAAATAAGAAATATTTTCTTATATTAAGAAATTAAGAAAATCATTTTTGGCAGTGTGGGCATTTGGGCTGTTTGTAATTCCCAAATGGCCGCAGCTTTATGTTGAAGAGTGACAGGTGCCGCTATTATTTCCACAAGGAAGAGAAGGGAAAAGCCAACTGTTGCTTTAGAATTCGGTAATAAGCTTAGAAAGTATGAACGTGTAATTACATGATTCAATGGCCGGCACATATTCAAAGGCATCCTTAATAACCGGCGGTTGAAAATCCCTATTCCGAACGATCACTATACCGAACAAAATCTGTGGATCCTGCGATGTTCGTTATAGCGGCGTTCTACTGTGCAAATGTCAGCAATTAACAACTAGACAGCGCCAACATTTACTGTGCATATCTGTTACCTCAAGGACTTGCACAGGATTGTGAACACCCTGAGCTGCAAACTGTTCCACAATGTCCTCAGGACTGGCATACCTGCAGCATTGACCCAAAAAAATAAAGAAATAACCATATCACCATCGAGACAAAACAAAACAATTCACATTTCTTATTTTGCTAAATGATTTCAGCTGGTTTCCAATAAACCTGTAACCTGCTACAATACTCAAAATACAATTACCAACAAAACCCAAACATACAACTAGTTCAATGCATGCCTTAGAATGTGCAATTCCATATAATTTGTCAACTCAAATATGGAAAATCCCTACCCATCTTCCTGCTGCTTCTCCACCGGTTTCAAACCTGCCGCCGCCGCAGCAGGATTTTTCTGCTGGAACGGCAGAAAATCCTGGAAATATTTCTTGAACATCTTTCAATACAATTTCTGGCATTTTACAGTTGAATCTGTCAACTTGCAGCCACTGCAAATATGATATCTAGCTACAGAACGGCATACACAAGAGCAGCATTCCATTTTTTTGACAGACTGAAATCGAGATACATGTACATGTACAATAATGTATGCCTGCCCAGGGTCGAAATTTCAGGGTTAAATATTTATATTGTACATGTACATGTACCTACACACCTGTTGCCTACTGTCGGGTTCTACAGTGCAATTATATTGCACCATGATGAAATACTGATCAATGGGAAAACCACATGTGGTGCAATTGTTTGCTTATGCAAATAAGAGTAATTATGCACAGAAACACTGCCAACGGAATTTTCAAAGACAGTGTGGCTTTTGTGTGAATACAATTAATTTACCCACATGCAAAGATAACAATTTACATACAAATGCAATATAAAAAATGGTTATTCAAAGACAGAGGGAATATACAAAATGTGAATGAGAATACCAGATTTTAAATGGACGTGTTTACGTAATTGGTATCTTTGGATCGCTTTGTATATTGCCAATGACCTGTTAATTACAAGAGATTTTGTCCTTCATGATGTACTATGTTAAGCACTGTATGCTCAGTGCTTTCCGAGAGCCTGTGGGGGGGGAAAACTCGCAGGCTTACTCGAGCAGGAATTGAACCCACGGCTAACGTATGTCTTAACCACTCGACAATTGAGCTTGCCCGGGTTGGCTGGTCAATTGGAACTTATGTAGTATTGGTTTAACCGCGCAATCATTGTGAAGACAGAATTGAGTCAAGGATGATGTAATTTAGATAACATTATTCTCGATGCAAATTTCAACTTCACAATGAAATGTTGAAAAAACTTAAAAGCATAGACAGTTGTGACAATCCATGCCAAAACCATCCCGCCAAAAATCTTCTTTTTTGGCCCATCATTTAAAGGTGCTCAAGAGCTCTAAAATTAGCCCTCACTGGGGTGAAATATTCCTCGAGTTGTTTTTGATCACTTTGAAAAATTAATGCCATTTGTTACTGGGGTGAGATTGGCCGAAAATAAAAAATTCACGAAATCCACGAAAAATCCACGAGGACCCAAGATCAACATCTAGTTTGTATTTGCCCAAGGGCACCCCCTTAAAACATCCGTTTTTATTGGTCTATATCCACTTTTACAGGTAAAAACACCTTTAGGACAACACCTCAGGAATTCCAGATTGCAAAAGAGACTCTTTATAAATTAAGAAATCCCGACCAAAAAACCTGAAATCAGAAAAAAACCTGACAAATCTCACCCCTGTTGTTAAATGCGGCAACAGCCTGGTATTGACATGGGACGTCACATTCCCTACTTAAGTCCTACTGTACATGCATTAGATAGATGACTGCAACTGCAATAGCCTTGCATTGGAAACACATACCATGTCTACACTTGGCAGCACTGCCTGTGAAATAGTGGCACGAGACAAAATCAATAGCTAGTGTCTGAATGAAATAAGCTTTGATGATCCTTTCACACAAATGCAACCCAACCCTAACCCACATTTTTTGTTCATATGGCCCGGCTAAATACAATAATTTCTAACAAAAATTTAACGAGAAGCCTGCTAAAAACAATATAATCCGACAGCAATAACATTTTAATTTCAAAGTGAACAAAGAAACTGGCACGAGCGGGATTCGAACCTGCGACCTCCGGGTTACCGTACCGGCGCTCTACCAACTGAGCTATCTTGCCCTATGTTGGCGGTCTCCCAAATTGTCAGTATCTTTGTTCGGGTGGGCGCTAGTCAGAAGTCATAAACCCAGAATGCCGTATAGCCAGGGATCACACCCAATTTTACGATACAACCTGGGAAACGACATTGTGGGGATCCACTCAATGAGGATACGACTTTTTACTTATATTCGTCAAACAATCCACAAGGGAAACTGACCAGGTAAATTTGAATATAATTTCAAAGTGAACAAAGAAACTGGCACGAGCGGGATTCGAACCTGCGACCTCCGGGTTACCGTACCGGCGCTCTACCAACTGAGCTATCTTGCCCTATGTTGGGAGACCGCCAACATAGGGCAAGATAGCTCAGTTGGTAGAGCGCCGGTACGGTAACCCGGAGGTCGCAGGTTCGAATCCCGCTCGTGCCAGTTTCTTTGTTCACTTTGAAATTATATTCAAATTTACCTAGTCAGTTTCCCTTGTGGATTGCAATAACATTTTGTTAGATTCTGCAGTATACCACCAGTCCACCTACATGTATGTGTACACACAGCCTTGGCATTTGTTGGACTCTGCAGTATACCACCTACACACCAGTCATGGCATTTTGCAGCTACATGTACCCTGCTGAATCCAACAAAATACAACAGGTATTTGTATGGGCCCTGCTACATATGTATATCCAACAAAATCTAACTGAAATTTTACTAGAAGGCTACTTCCACCCTCCTAAGACAAAATCTAACAGGTATAATTTAGCTGCTGCCCTGCTGAATACAATATGGAAAACCCAAAAAAAGTAGTGCTTTTTCTATTTTTAAAAAATGCAGGTTTCTTCCGGAATTCATTAGTAGGTGGAAATTCGTTAAATTAAAATATTCAGTCTGAGCACAGCTTTAATTTCAGAAAACGAGGCCAACATAAAACTGATGCAGGTCAAGCTGAAACATGATTTAATTTTTAGAGAAATCCTGGCTTATCCTGAACCTGGTTATATATAATGAGGCGCCCGGGTGCCGGCTTGTGCAGCCAAGCAAAACGTACACAAGAGGCTTGTGCAGCCAAGCATATAACATACACAATAATCTAAAATGGATTGAAACTGCAGAGATTGCGTGTATAGACGTCATCCGGCCAGGTGGTAATTGTTTTGTTTTTTTACGTGTATAGATGTTATTCGTCTTTAAGGAATCTTTTATAGAATCTAACGGCTGTGCCAGCTACATCCGTGAAATGCTTGAAAGCATCCAGCCCACTACTTCAGTACTTGGATTATGCATTTCATAGGTGACATAGGTGACATACATGACATATGGAGTTGATTCCAAATGGAATTGCAATTTATACCATGTTTGGAGTAGGAGTTGATGCCCAATCCTATTTAAAGGTAATATGCAACATTTACCTTCTCTGAAATTTTCAGAAATGGATGGATGTGGGGGTTTAGTGTTTTATAGAAATGTATTGTTATGTCCTATTGTTATGTTCATAGATGATGGAAAAAACCAAGAACAAAATGCTGTTCTTGTAGTCTGGTTCCCTCACCTTACCCAAAAACCCCAAAACCAAATGCCAAATGCCAAATGCCAAATCCCAAAACCCAAAAACCCAAACACCAAGACCAAGACCAAAGCAATTTATAGACATCGGAGAATTGTCAGGTCAGGGAACCAAACTAGCTGGCTTGAACCCGTTCACAGATGTATTTACTGATTGAAAACAAAATGTGGACTAAATTTGGTACATTGGGGGCAGTACAATGTATTTTTTTTTTAAAGTCAGATTTGTTTCCCCAACGATGGTCTGCCAACCATTATTGGAAATTGATACAAAATCCCGCTTTTCTTAAAATGATAGCACACCAGGTGCCATGATTTCACAGGATGCTTGAGACTATCATTTACTAACTATCAAGTAAGGTTATCATTCGTAAAACAATCCACAAGGGAAACTGACTAGGTAAATTTGAATACATTTTCAAAGTGAGTAAAGAAAACTGGCAGGAGCAGGATTCGAACCTGCGACCTCCGGAATACCGTACCGGCGCTCTACCAACTGAGCTATCTTGCCCTATGTTGGCGGTCTCCCAAATTGTCAGTATCTTTGTTTGGGCGCTAGTCAGAAGTCATAAACCCATAATGCCGTATAGCCAGGGATCACACCCAATTTTACAATACAACCTGGGAAGCGACATTGTGGGGATCACTCAATAAGGATACAACTTTCTTTTTTTTAACTTATATTTCGTCAAACAATCCACAAGGGAAACTAATTAACTAGGAAAATTTGAATACAAGTAAGGTTGTTAATAATAATTTGGCAGTTATGTTTGCCGATGTTTGCAAATCTTGTATATTACATTTAAACTTCTAGAGAACCTTGACTCACCCTGTGTTACCATGATCCAGCATGGAGAGCAGCTGTGTGCCGGGTATCTGCAGGAATGACGGGGTGGCCGTCCTGTAGAGTGGATCGTCCATAGAACTGCCCATCATAGACATGCGGAACTTGGCCTTCTGTGCAGTGGACAAGGCACTCGGGAGCGGGGTGGTGGGTGGCCGTGGCCCCTCGTGGCGGAAGAGACCTTCCAGGAATTCCTGGAAGCCCACTTTGCCATCCTGGTCGACGTCCAGCTTGTTGAAGAGATTGTTCAACTCCTGCAAGGGGAAAGAAAATACATCAAACAAGCAGAGATTATCCTGGATTGTCTATGGGCTCCGTGCGGCGTCGAATGAGGGCGCTGTCCACATAGCAACAGCATGGGCAGTACGTCGCTGATATCCGCACCGCGCTCCTCATTCATTTGATACTCCAGTGGGATTGCTTTGTCTGTTCGCTGACTCTCGATAATTGCGTTTTCAATAAGAATATCACAGCGGGAACCAGACACTTAAATTGAAGACAGGTAAGATGGCGTCGATATTGACCCCCCAACTCGCCTCTTCTTTCCGCTAAGGGGGTAGTTGTGCAAGGAGCCCATATGGTGGGTGACTGCCCAACAGTAATGTAGTGCAAGATGGGTACGAGTCCGAGGCAAAGCACTGAGCAAACAGTGCTTCATACACTACATTGTACGTCGGGAAAAGGTAAAATCTCTCTTCTAATTTACAAAACAGGCTGCTTTCAAATTCCGCAGACTTTTTTTTAGGTCTGCACTGCAGATAATCAAAATTGCCGGGCACTGGTTGGATTTGACTTCGCTGTAGCCACAAGTACATGTATGTAAATGCAGGCATGCAACTCTTCAATTTCCAAAAACGCAGAAAATAAAATGTGAGCGCATAGCGCTAGCGTGAAGCTCTGATACGACGTCGTGCAAACATGTACATGCAGGTATAGTGTCCGTATCCTGATGTATTGTATTGTATTCATTGAAACGAGAACAAAAATGCGGAACCAGACTATCAGTCTATAGTCGGCGCTATAGCGACTAGTTCATACAACGGCAAGACTATACAATGTACGCGACAGAATGTGTACGGAGTCTGTGTCCTGCACCTTTCTATGTAATGTATGTATACAAAATACGGAGCCAGACGATGTGCGCTAGCAATATTAATTGGTCATGTTAATGGATGATTCCACGGTCGGCACGGTGGGAAACGAGCTAAAGCGTGGATTTTTTTCACGGTCGGATTTTTTTTAAACGCGGAAATCCGCGGATCCGCGGAAAAGTTGCTTGCCTATGAATGGTCCACTGGCAATGTGTAAAGCAAAAATGAACGATGAGACAAATAAAGTAATTTTATGAATGAAATAAGGCTGTGGAAGTATGGAAGCCACGGTTTTCGCCTTGCCACAGTCACATGGAAAATACTGAGATACAGCTATCAACTGGATGTCACTGAGGGCTGATCATCATAATCATGGGGGAATTCCTCCGGAGCTTGAGATAACTACTACACGTATACACCCAGGGATTTATTTTACCACTGCATGTACTCTACAGATTTTTTTTACCAACAATATTTCACGGGGATATTAACCCTTTGCGTACGGAGGACACTATACATGTATGGCGCAAAAAACAGTGCCACCAGGCCAGATAATTTTGTGTTCAATACGCTTGGCTGCACAAGCTTTTTGTGTCCATTTCGCTTGGCTGCAAAGCCGACATGGCACCCCAGCTCCTTACTGTAATTACCGTAGTCAAGGGGTTAAAGTTAAAGGATCATCTCGGCAATAAATGAACGGACAGGGATTAACTACAACAAATTTCTAGTTTCTACAAGGACTCAATCATTTTCCCCGAGTGTATTGCACTATCCGTCTCAACTAATATTGGTGCCGACCCCCCTCTTCAGTTGCGGTAACGTGGCATATCACTACATTAGCAAACAGTTTCCATTCATTCAGAGACATAACTAGCATGTGCTACATTCCAGAGCATTTTCAGAAATGTCACAACATTTCAAAAAAAAAGTACCTTGATCGTCCAGTCAAAGCCCTATAAATCATACTTAAATTTGTGGGCTAGTAACTTAAGAAATCTACAAGACCAGTAAAATAAATCAAGATTTGAGACCCTATGTCTGTGAGGTTAGTATAGGGCTGTGCATCCGAATCGAGTACCCGTGTACCCGACCGTTGAATGTCAGGAACCGGTTCCAGATTATGGAATCGAGTACCCCTAAACGAATTAATATTATTGCTTAGTACTTTGTCAGACAATGTAAAAGGAAGTTTTTGAATGTCATTTGTGGAGAATTTATACAATGAAAACCAAGGTACATGGAAAAACAATACAGATTAACGTCTATGACGCTTCCGAAAATGCAATTTACACCTTAAAACCTTAAACCTCCGGGGCATTTTTGCTGCAACCCTGCCAGGCCAGACGCATCAGATTGCATACTCTGTCACATTGACTTGTGTGCAGAGTCCAGCAAAGTGGAGCTGTCAGCACAGATGCACACAAATGTGCTGCGTCTGGCAGGGTTAGGGTTAAATTAAAGCTACAGAGCTCACTGTACACACTTGCATCTTGGCACAGTGCATCGATGTACCGATGTGGCAGTATTAACGTGCGGACCTTTACAAAAAATAAGAGCAGCAATTTCCAAGATTGTTTGGATTGGCTTTCTTCAACGGGTATACCGGGTACCCATGCTTGTTTTCAATCCGGTACCCGATTCCCTTACTACTCGTAAATGCACACCCCTAGGTTAGTACAACTTCAAATAAAAAGCCCTAGAAAAATTTGTTCGCACTATCCTGCGGTCACGTGGGAATTTCGAGCCCTTGCCCCGTAAATGTTAAAAGCATTACTACTGTTCATCCGCCATGTACTTACCTCATCATCCATATCCTCCATCCCGATGTGCTGGCAGACTGTACCCAGCTCCCTGAAGTCTAGGAACCCGTCCCCGCCGACACCCACCTCGTCCCATATAGCCTGCACCTGCTCCGCCTCTGTGGGAGGTGCCTCCATTAAGTTCATGGACGCATTCATCTGACCTGGGTGCACAAGAAGTACCACAAATGGATTAAACATGTAGCTCTTGTTGAACGATCCCGTGACCATCCGAATGCATTTCAACAGGTTTTCTTTTCTCTGCATGATAATTTCTGATTTTTTTTCTTTTCCAAAAATCAATTGACAATAATGTATTTTATATTGCCATTCACAGTAGGTGACCCGTTTCCCACAAAATGGGTGGAAAGGCCCAAAAATTGAAAATCAAGATTACAGTATTTCCTAAAAGTACTGGTTTAAATCGTTAATTTGATATATTGTGTGTTGTGATACCTCATCACTTGCCCATGAAAGTTTGTGATCGGTGTACGCTTTAACCCAAGTTAAAAAATTAAATCATCCTCAAAAAATATTGAGAATGAATTCAGTTTAAAAACTGTTAGATAGGACAAAATGTAGGATAGGGTTTTTCAAATATACAGTTGTTAAAATCCCCAAATTGACTTTTCAGCAAAAAATTGTTGTTTCTGCTTATAAGACATTTTATCATTTAAGTGATCAAATGCTTTATTCTCAGAATTCATAGGTTTGTTGTTTTAATATACCTGGATTACCTGGTATTGTGCCACAACTCTCATCTGCACTACTGAAGTCATACTGCATTGGCTGCATACATATATACATGTGTATATTTACTGCACAAATGCCATTGCCAATTTTGTGTCAACACAGGATCCTAAGCTCATCGCAAGCAGCCAATCAGCTGCTGAGGTGGCAAACTTTTTCATGAATATTCACAGCCCAGTGCTGGATGCATGGTGATGGGTGTGTGAAATCATACTTCACAAAAAAGGGGGACATTGCACTTTGTGACCTGGAAAAACCCTTGTATCTGTACTGTGTGGATTAATCTGATGTAATGTAACAAACTGGCAAACAGTAAGCTGTGCAGACATAGGTGGGTGAAGGTTAAACAATTTATTCAATATGGCACTGAAAATTTGGAGGAAAACAGAGGATTCTGGCACAGGATTAACTCCTAGGATGGGAAACTATACATGTCTATGTAGTACTTTTTAGTAGCTTTCTTTTCCTGTAGGAGGTGTAGAATTTTGAGACAATTTGTGGTTCAACATGCCATTACAAAATTTGTGAAAAACACAGGATTCTAAACAGGATTCAGTGCTAAATATTCATAACCATGTCAGCCAATCACATTAGAGAGTTTTGACCAATGAAGGCTCTTGTAGGATCAAACTTTTAGCCAATGGGCAGCTTTTTATTCTGGTGGATGGTTTGGGCGGGAATATGCAGTGCAACTTGGGTTCACTTTGTCACAGCACTTTATAGAGTGTACAACCATTAGTGGAACTTTTCAAATACCCACCTCCACCCCGTCTCCGCCAATTGCAAAGTACTTTGTGGGAAGATGTATTTTCAATTGCTGCTTTTATATCACGTCATTTAATATTTAATTTTACTTTATGCTCTGCTGGTTTCCTGGATGTTCTCCAGGAGCCGTTATTCCTCCCATCAGTTCAGTTGGGGGAAATTTCTTGTCCTATGTACATGTATATTTTATTGTATTTCACTACCGATTCTTAACTACAAGGGTATGTTTGATTTTTCATATATTAAGGCATTTTTTAGCGGGAATTCGACAGACACAGGTTAAAAGTTTTCTCAATGCTCTATCAGAATGGCCAATAAATTGATTCGATCAATTTATTTCATCATTTATAATTGCCCTGACATAAAATGTAAGAACTATGACAGTAATTTCAAGTTTTGTGACAGGCACTCTCATGACTCCCTGGAGGTTCATCAGGGGCCATTCCTCCCGTAGCTCATAGCATTAAGCGGGGGAACATCCTGTGCCTGGATGTTTTAATAGTTCATATCGGTGTTTTCATTACAGATTTCCTAATTGGTGTTAAAATGAATGTTGGCCTTTGATAATTTGTGTGGCATGGTTTTGCCAATTTTGTGTACAACAGTACATGTTCTGGCTAGTTCTGGTGTTACATCCACTTATGTAACTAACAGGGTCTGGTGTGCCCTAGTTTTCAGGGTCTGGTGTGCCCTGACTATGATGGTCTGGTGTGCCATATTTACATGTATCAGGGTCTGGTGTGCCCTAACTGTGGTGGGTCTGGTGTGCCCTATTTCATGGCTGGGACTGGTGAGCCCAGGGGGTCTGGTGTGCCCCATGTAAACTGCATTTTTGTCTTTGCCAGTTTGCCCATAAAAACTCTGGTATCTGGCCATATTTTGGAAAATACAAATGCTGTGGCATACTTACAAACAAATACATTGTGTGTCTGCTGTCATTCATTTTCAGTCTGAGAATAACTCAGAAAATCATTGTGCGACTTTCAGTTCATTTTGTGCTGCCAGATCACATATATGTGACCCGCTCTGGAAAAAGGTATATTGTGTCGCAAAATATGAAAAAGAGTTTTATGTATGTTTGGAAAGCCTGCAATGTAAGCTTTCATTTGGTACATGATAGAGCTCCAAAGCCTTTTCTGTTCTGGAGAAATCGCATTTTTGCATATGAATTAGTTCTATGGAGTTCAAATTGCACAACAGAGAAAACAGGCTGTGAAATAGGTAGTTCTAATACAATGCAATGGAACAATGCACTCTAAAAAGGTTATTTTTTCACTTTATTCACTGAAATCAACATTGTTGTGCACCAAACCTGAAACTTTAGATATTTAAGATATCATGAAAGACAAAAAACAAAAAAATGAATTTTGATGAAAAATTTCATCCTCTTGGGTTGAAAGGGCTATTACACATAAATGCATAGCGCGACTTATATCACCTTTTTCTGGAGCGGGTCACATATAATATTGAAAGAGACAGTATATCTTTCTAATCATGAATATTCAAAAAATTTCCATCACAAAAGACATACATGACACAGCTGTCTAATACACGGTGGTGAATGAAAGAACTGCCTGCGGTGGGGTGAGGTAAACTCTACAGCATAAGGATTTGCATTTTTCTATTAAATGCAGCATTATTAGCACTGTATTCTTAGTTCTTTTTAACCACCTGGGACAACAAATCTTATTCAGGCAGGACTTAAACCAACTACATGTATATCCTGCTGACTACTGTAGGAATCTTAACCACTTGACCTCCCAAGTTTACTCAGGTTGTCTTCCTGATTTGAAGCACAGCGTGAATCACATGTTTGTTCATGAATTATCGTGAGAGTGAAAACCGCACTTTCTCTAATGGTTCACCAGGACTACCCTGCTAAATCCAACAGAGTCCAACGGTGATTCATATGGGTTTCCTGCTCAATCCAACGCAGTCCAACACGTCATCAAAATGACTTGGATGCTAATTCCAACAGAATCCAACCGTGGCATATTTTTCTGTTGTCTGCTGAATCCAACAGGATTGTAACATGAGTTGGCTGCTCAATCCAACGGGTTACAACAGGAATATCAAATTGTTGGATCCTGTTGGATTCAGCAGGGTTAGGGTTCTTAAAGGTCGATTCTTCAAGGAAAATACTTTCTACAAATATTACCTCAAACACAAAAAAACTCGAGCACATGACATGGTCTACGTATGCAAACACAACGTTCAGACCTACATGTACCTTCAGCTTCATATGTCTCATTGACAATATCAGGTACATCTCGCTTGCTGGCTGATGACGGACTATCCCCTGATATCCTGTGTTCCTGATCGAATACTTCCCCATTACGAGCATCATCATCTAAGCTCTGCAAAATGTTAACCAACAAAACATGGGCACTGATGTCAACTGAAAATCCGAAGTACAAAACATTTTATATATACACAATATTTAAAACTAAAAACAATTACAAAGTCACTGAATTGCTCCGCAGTTCTCTAAAAGTATGTTTTGCACATTCTGTTAGCTAAATTGTATCCCTTTTTTGCAAGTGCAGTTTTAGTATTTTTATATATATTTTGGTGTAGTATATACTTGTTTTAACCCTAACTACGTGTACATGTACCCCAAGCCTTTCAAATTCGAACAGCAGGTTGTGTTGAATTTTGATAGGTTCAGGACTGTAGCACCTTGGCACCATTACTTTACATGGAGTTATGATGCCCCAATTTGTCTGTCCAAAGAATATGCCATAGGTATACTGCACAGTGTTGGATTTTGACAGGTTGAGGACACTTCCTAGTAAAAATGCCTGGGGGGTTAGGGTTAAAGATGAATGTTATATTTATGTTATATTTATGCCTTGAGCAATTATGTTAATAAATGGACAGGGGATAACAGAATTTATGCTACAAAAAAACACTTAAAAGTCATTGTTCTGCTGCACGAAGGAGAGAATAAATACACAGTGGTGTATGTTCCACAAGGGTTCATCTAGAAGGATTAACTGTGACGATTACAGAGACGGGATGTTTCGGAACTGTGTTGACTCACCAACCAAAAATGCTTCTAAAATGCAGATTACCATTCACTTTTGGCTGAAAAACAATTATTTGCAGGCTGTGACAGAATTTCACAGATGCATTTATCCCAAGTCACCAATAGTTGCTGGCTACAGTGTGGCAAATATACTGAAGCTGGTTAACCCTCCTACTATTTCACCATACAAAACCTTAAAAAATGTTCATATCCAAATTTTACCATAGCATTAACACACACATGGCAAAACCATACAGTGTAATGCTATAGCAAGCTTATTGACATGGCAAAACCATACACATGGTTTTGTATGGCAAACATGCTTCACTGTGGTACACAGTGTATGCCAAATGGTGTACAATGTATGTCAAACGGTTTTGTGTGGTGAATATACTTCAACGTGCCGTTTACCCTCTCAGTCCCGCATAAAACCGCGACAAAAAGTGGTCAAGTTCCGAATCAGTTAAAGCTTTAATTGTTGTTCCTGCGTGTCTTGCAAATTCCACTAATCGTTTGACTGCATATTTCATTTGTCTCTTTGTGTTAGCAGTGTCAGCATCGCCTACGAGTTCCAATATTTCGTTGTCTGTTTTAGAACAAACCGCGGTTCGGAAACACCGTCCGCCATTTTGTGTGAATGAAAGCCTTGACTGGTTCCCGGTCCATATGTATATAATATACATCTGATGTCCGAAGGACAATGGAGGGATCGGAAACCAGTCCAATGACAGCCGTGTTGTCGCGGCGGGGAAGTTCTATCAAACGCGTTACCGTTTGATAGAACCATTTGATAGAACTTTTTTTGGCGGTGCGTGTTCGCGTCGTGCGATGGGAACGAATAATTCAATGCACATGATCGACGATCCACCAATCGGATGGCGAGGATTTATTCCGGCGTTGTATAATATTTGCTATCAAACACTGACCCTCAAATTTCTCACCTCACTCATGTCATCGGCAAAGGACAGCGACTTTCTGGACTTCGCGCTCCTCTCCGACCACTTGGACCGATCACTCCCCCTGTTCGGCCTACCTCTCGGCGTGTCAATGCCGCCGCTGTAATCTGTCTCAATGTCCGAATAATCGGCCGTGTAACTCAGGTCAAAGTCGGGCCGTGACCGCCGGCCGTATTTCTTGTTGCCTCGGACGTATTTTGGTGAGACCTCTACCTCTTCCGCTATCGAAACTGAAAAATAAATGAGCAGAAACTTGAATTTCCCCTACAAACGAATTATGAAAGAAAACTACATTTCTGATTGAAAAGGCACTTACATTGTACACTGTATTTACAATGTAGTCTTCCTAGAATTCTTCTACTGTGTGATACATACTGTACATAACCCCTTGCGTACGGTTGACATAAATACGTGCAGATTGAAATTGCCACCTGGCCGGGTGACGTCTATACACGTCAATTTCTGTATTTTCAATCCATTATTGGGGTATTGTGTACGTTATGCTTGGCTGCACAAGCCTCTTGTTTCCGTTTCGCTTGGCTGCATAACCCGGCCTGGTGCCCCGGCGCCACCCGGTGGCAAGGGGTTAAATACTGCAGAAATTTGGAGCACTCTACTCCTAATTCAAAATGTTAAAACTTATCATCACTTGACTTTTTTCGTGGAATGTTTCACTGAAAAGCTCAGAACTTATGCCAACAAATTACCAATTCAATTCAAATTACCAAGTCATTGTTCATACTCAAAAAGCACAAACACAGTACCTTTAAAGGACAAACAAAATCACAATTTCAATGTCAATAAGAAAACTTTATGCTCGTATGTCTACAATCTGATTTGGGGGTAAGATAAGATTGCTTCATTCCAACCAACAATAGGACCTAACATTTTTAACCCTGAAACAGATTTGAATGCAGCTTAAAAACTGTGTTGAGGAGAATGACAATTGGGCTCACCCCAAAACAGAGAGGTCAATTACTGTGATTTTGTCCAGGAGCAAAAAAAAAAAGAAAAAATTGAAAACCTGGTTCCGAAAATTTCTGAAAAGCTGTCTTTCAGGTCTTCCTTTTTTTTTTAAGCTTGGAACTGGCTGGCTTTTTCCGGTTATCATTGGCTTATCAAGGGGTTTAGTGGTGTCAACTTGCCCCTCACAAACATTAATTTGTTTTTTCTTTTTCCCAGCTACTTCTCAACTGGCACAAACCTGCCCCTCCCTTGCCTACATGTATGTCAGAATACTTGTACAATTGGGGGATGGGGGACTTTAAAATAAAAATTAATTTCTATTTTAAAGGGGGACTCATAAAATCATGGAATTTTGCTCCAACCCTGATCAACAACTTTGGTACATTATAGACGAAATCCAAATTGACGAAAATAGCACCGATTTGCGCACTTCCGGGTATATAAAAGAGGCTCTCCGTGTAAACAGCTAACTATGCTAAACGTGATTCATTCAAGCATGAATTAATTTGTTGAATATCACTGTTTTTGTTTAGCATTGACATCCTGGTTTTCAACCAGGAGGTGCGCAGACGGGGGCTTAAAAGTGAAATTTCTTTATTGTTTCAACCAATCCAAGGGAATTTTATGAGCAGACCACATTATGCTGAATAGTTGAGAGAGAGAGCACCTTCATTGACGCTTCCCACGCTGAAGTTGTCATCTGCATCACTAAGAGCCTCAATCCCATCCAGATCTACCGCACTAGAAAGCACCATCACAAAGCCTTCCTTGAAAGTATCAAAATCAACCTGGTGAGAGGAAAATAGTAAATCAATTAAAAATGAGTCAAACAAAATTTGGAATGCAAATGGAGATGGTCGATGACTTCTTGGTTACGAAAATCTACATTATTCAAGCATTGGCTTATATAGCAGGTCCGACAAATTTACAAATTCTCTATAATTTCAAAAACAGCAAATTATGCCACCTTGAGGGATGACAAAATTATGTTGTCGAGATATTCACTCCATTCTATGCTCCTAAAAATGAAATTGTCCCCCTCTGAGACAGAGTCATGGCATTCTTTTTTCCTTGTCAAATACCGGTAAATTTCAACAGCATTTGTTTTTATAAACAACTTTTCTGAACATACCATGGTATTCCATAGCTATCCTGAATGCAATGTTATAACAGAAAGAAACATGAGCCAGCCACTGCAAATGTTGCTGTTTTGCTCCCCCCCCCCCCCATCCCATGTTTAACCCTAACTCCCTATATCACTTTTCCTCCATGTATACCCAGATGCTCCAAAATCCTCTGATGGGGACCACTGCATGAATCCTTTAAAATCCTCCAAGGGGTTTTTGTAAACACCCAGTAACCTTAATTCCTTCAAAATCATCCAGCAACAGATTTAATTCGATGACCTGGATCCTCCATTTTCCTCTAGAGGTAAAATCCTCTTATTCCCTCAATCCTGCAAACATTTTCTAATGCCCTCAATCCAGCAAAATCCTCCAATGCTTCAACTTCCAAAAACCCTCTATCCTCCAAATTCCTCCATTTGGTAAAGAGGATTTTTGAGGATTTGGGAAGAAAAATCCCCAGCCCACTGGTCTAGTTTGGTTTTGGCATCTGCCAGACCTATGCCAAAATTACTGGACTTCGTTAACCCTAACCCTGCCAGACGCAGCACAGTGCATCTGTGGTGACAGCTCCACTTTGCTGCACTCTCCACACAAGTCAATGTGACAAAGTATGCAATCTGATGCGTCTGGCAGGGTTTCTAGCCAAAACACCCTGGAGGGTTAGGGCTAATCCAATGTACATGTAGCAGCAGGTACCGCGCAATCAGTGTTTAGATGATTTTTTCTCACAGGCTCTTTCGGAGTGCTTATTACACTACGTCATAATTTTCATTATCCAAAAACCAAAAACACCAAAACACCAAAACACCAAAACACCAACACCAAAACACCAAAACAAAAACACTAAAACACCAACACCAAAACACCAAAACACCAAAACACCAAAACACCAACACTAAAACATCAACACTAAAACACCAAAAACCAAAAACCAAAAACCAAAAACACCAAAACACCAAAACACCAAAACACCAAAACACCAAAAACCAAAAAAACAAAAACAAAACAAAAACCAAAACAAAGCAAAACCACCACAAAAAAAAATGTATGATACAGTTTGGCCTCTTTGGAGAATCTTACATGTAGTATGACTGTTTTTTAATAGACTACGACCTGTTCCCATACCAGTGTCCGAGTGCTGTCTCCCACGAGGTGTTTGAGCAGCTCATCTGCCTGGTCCTCCAGCTGAAGCTTGGAGCACAGTTCAACCAGCTCTACCTTATTCAGCATCCCGATGTCCCCCGCATCACAGCTGTCAAACACCTCCTTCAGCTGGGACACATACATGTCCTGGTCCCCAGAATCATCCATCATGGCTTGGCTAAGCAGAAGGCACCGATCGTCCAGTACGTCCACACAACCAGTAATGAGGTCTGGCTAGGCTACGGTGGTCTTAGGATACAAATATATTATTGGTCTATCTCACAGCCAGCAGGAGGTTGGGTCAATTTAAGGTGTAGTGCTTCAGTTTGATGGTGGTACTACATGTAGCTTGATGTCTATCTGAGCCTGTTCTGAAATTAAAATACAATCACAAGCATGTCACAGAATGAAGTGAGATCTTGATAAATGTATGTACTGGATATGTACACGTATACACATGTACCGGTATGTGGCACTACATTTACACTAGGCAAATCAGGGGTGTGATTATCCAAAAATTAAAAATCCACGAAATCCATGAAAAATCAAGGAGGACCCCGTAACAACGTCTATAGTTTTTGCCTGAAGGCACTCCCTTTAAATAAAGGGTTTTATCATCTACATATACCCAATTTTACAGGGGTAAAACACCTTTAGGACAACACCTCAGGAATTCCAGAATGCAAAAGAGATTCTTTAAAAAATTTGAAATCCCGACAAAAAATCCTGAAATCAGGAAAAATCCCGACAAATATCACCCCTGGCAGATTCGTTTTTGTTGATTTCAATTTTGGTCATTTTGGAGGACGATTTCAGTCAACAAGTTGTGACCATATATTGCTAAATTGCTAATTTTTTTTCAAATTGAGCCTCATTTGTTTGCTATCAATTTGTTATAAATATTTAAAATAATAACAATTAAACAAATATTTGCCAATAAATGATCAAAAACTAAATATAAACAAATTCACAGCGCTGACAGAAAACTGGGCATCAAAAATATAGCACAGCCAACGCCCGCTTCGCGTTAATCTGCCTTACTACACTAGGAAATCTGTGACAGTTTGACATGTTTGAGCTCAATCTGTGATCCGACTCAAGAAATTGTGAAAAACCAATTTGTTTTAACAGTGATTTTATGCACGATCATTATACATGTAGGCGTATTTTGATCAGTGGATTTGTTGAAATAAGCGATACAGTGGTTTCTGAGGTTTTCAGGCTTTTCCCAAACATGACGGCATTTGAAACTAATTGTAATTATTATTTTGGTGACTCGCTGTACGACGGCTGTTTGCTGAGAGGGTCCATGTAGACAACGCACGCAATGTCAGTGCCTTCAGCAAACAGTTGCATGAAAAATTCATCCTTTTTTTCGGGTTCAACTTGATCGTATTCTCATTGAGGGGTTTAGTTCAATAGTTGCTGCATGAATGATTAACGTTACTCCATTGTGCTGGGTGAGTGTCTGCTTCAATGTTCAGGGAAACAGAAAAGGATGCCACAGACAAAAAATCGGTCCTCAAACAGAAAACCACTGTCAAAGTCATACAAGTGCTTCCAGCTCTAAATGCTGAAATGGTGAGTCTCATGCATGAGCCTAAAGCCCCGATCCCACTTACGCGAATTTAAAGACGAATCAGCGCGACATGAAATTTGTTGTGATTCGTTGCGGGGTGGCCTCTAGAGTGCATTTTATACGAAACGGATTCGAAACGGTTACGAAACGGTTAGGCCCAACAACTCTCACGATTTGATTGCGAACCAATGCGAAACGGTTACAATACAAATACGAAATGTGACGAATTGTTTACGAAACAGACCGAAAGTGTTACGAATAAACATGACATGTTACGAGGTATTAACGACTTCACGACGCGTATACGATGCATTTACGACATTTTGCAATATACGAACTTGTTGCGAACTTACATGTAACATGCTGAGAACCTGTACTTGTATTTTCTCATTTTGCATCATGTTCACCAACTCTGATGTACTGGTCCTCCTGGCGGCTGCGGTTCTCGTTCTTTAAGGAATCCAGCGACGACAACAACAGACGTCCGAAGAAGCGCACTGTTGTCGAACAGCGGCGAAAGTGAAGACAAAACGCCGCGAACCGCTGATTCATCGCGTGTTTCTCATGTGTTCTTGTTGGCATCGTCACGTGTTTCGAACCACGTCGGCAAGTTCGTAACCGCGTCGTAAGTGCTTCGTCAAAGTCGCAAACGCTTCATAACTGAGTCGCAATGTCGTAATGGTTTCGTTAATGAATTAGTCATTCTCATCAATTCGTAACCAAATTCGTAAACGGTTCGCGCCAAAACACAGGTGTTTCGTGTTAACGCTACTTTTTCAGGTTGGTTCATAACCATTTCGTAATTACTTTGTTACCATGTCGTAATAAACTTTGTAACGTGTCGTAACTGCTTTGCAACTACTTCGTGAACTGTCGTGACACTTCGTTGAGGAAAAAATTTGCCGAACCAGCCCGATATGGTTACGAAAGATAATGATGAGTTTGCGAAGCAATTACGACAAGTTACGACACCGTTGCGACATATTGCGAAGGCTTACAAAATTGTAACGCTTCGTAAAAGTTTTGAAAATTTCAAAATTGGCACCACGACTTACGCGACAATACGAGGTGTTTACGAAGTCTTGTGAACAATTACAACACTCAACGAAATTAATTACGAAGTACTTACGACACGTTTGCGATTCATTACGAAATGACACAAATCGACTTCACGTTATAATTAATTCGTCGTCAAACTTGCGTAAGTGGGATCGGGGCTTACGTAACTTAGAGCTTGAGTTTTCAACCTACGTGCAATTGTACATTGTGTGTAGGCCTGTGCCTGCTTATCCTCATTACGTATATATGCGTAGGCTAGGCCTACGTCTCAGAGGGGTCAAATTTCAGGTCAAAATCTAATACTAGACAGCTGGGCTAGTAGCACAAACATTTTACTAGATCGGAAGGTATTTCACAAGACCAATGGTAAAAATACGAACACACTGACGGTGTTTTGAATAAATGTGCTGTTTCAATTTTGTTTTCCTTTGCCAACCCTGTTTGGGAGGGGTTACAAATGCTGTTTTGATTGAAACTCCCTGCCTCAAAACTAAAAATTGACCATTCCAGAAAATATTTTGTATGGGTCTTTTTCAGTTTACTAGATTTAACATTCACCCACCCACCACCCTCCCCCTGCCCCTGCCTGACCTAGTCTGAGTAACTTGGACCCTTTATCGCCTTTTTTAATATTTGGACATGATCTGGCAATAGTAGGGTCCAAGTACGCGTACGACGATTTTCTATTCATTAATTAAATACGTCTAAAATCCCAACAAAAACATCAGAATTAAACCTTACAACGGCCACCAAAGATATGCTAGATATGCCACCATCTGAACAAGTGGAGTTCCATGATCAGATGAAGGTACCAAGGTTTACTTACCATCCAAATAAATAGTGAAATTTACCGTTTAATTCCCAGAGACCCCCGCAGAACATGTCTTTTCGCTGTCTTGGAGTTAAACAGTGACCCCTCGACCTTGCATGACGTCACCCTGATGCGCAGCGCCCGCATGCACCGCGCGACAACCTGTTTATGCCGGTGACTGTTTCGCGAGTGGTACAACGGTCGCGTCGGTCCGATTGGAGGCTGCACGCACGCGGGACTTGTTCTGTTTTGTATTATTCTGTTGCGTTTTATTATTGGGGGCGGGTGTAATTTTGTTAAGGAAGATCAAACTGCTTTATCTTAAATTAATTACAAGTATCTGGTGTATCTGCCCATCTGCCTGAGATTTAACATGAAATTAAAGCACATATAATTTTCCTCTTTTTTTTTGGGGGGGGGGGGGGGGGGGGGGGTGTTTACAATTTGTATTGATTGATTGATTTTTGTTGGGGGGGGGGGGGGGGGTGGTGAAATAATGAAACCATGAAGGAATTATTACAACATGAGGGAACTCAAATAAGTCAACGAACAAATGATGGAATGAAAGGAAAATATGCATTATAGGCCTACATGGATTACATTTAAATCAAGCATTATAAGAAAGGATCCCACAAAACAATAACCAAAAAAACAACATCAACAACAAAACAAAAGAAATAAAAACACAAAACCGAGTTCATGAAGGAAGTTTCCACCCCCCCCCCCCCCCATGACGCGCGTGCCACCTCGAATCAATATACGAACACGAACACGTAAACGCGACCATTGTACCACTCACGAAACAGTCGCCGGCATAAACAGGTTGTCGCGCGGTGCATGCGGGCGATGCGCATCAGGGTGACATCATGCAAGGTCGAGGGGTCACTATTTAACTCCAAGACAGCGAAAAGACATGTTCTGCGGGGGTCTCTGGGAATTCAACAGTAAATTGGAACTCATGTAATCATGGAACTCCACTTGTTCAGATGGTGGCGTATAATAATCTAGTATTTATTTTTGGTGGCCGTTGTAAGGGTGAATTCTGATGTTTTTGTTGGGATTTTAGACGTATTTAATTAATGAATAGAAAATCGTCGTACGCGTACTTGGACCCTACTATCGCCAGATCATGTCCAAATGTTAAAAAAGGCGATAAAAGGGTCCAAACCGTCCATGCTAACGTTATGCCTGACCTACTTCCAAAAATGTAAGGCTCTCCGTTAACGGAGAGCCTTACTTTTTTGGAAGTATGCCTGACCATGCTGACGAAAATCCCGTGCATACTTTTCGGCTAAATACAATCTATTCTCAATAAATAATATACCTTGGGTTCTTTTTCCTTCAACGACCGCCAGGCTTGTTACTTCAGTGAAATATCATAAAAATGAATAATCGATTGAATTTAGGGAGCTGTATATTTGACTCATCACGCTGCACGAAAAATTCGCCTGTCGGCGTCGGTCGTTGCTGTACACGACCACCATTGCCATAATCACTGGTGTACTTGTATATTGTCAGTGCGCAAGTTATTTACGGAATTGGAAACCAGCGAAAACATTGTAAAAGCGATCAAGGTGTCACGTGACCTGACGCATAGAGGGCAGTATTTGAGTTTATTTAATGGTTAACATTAACGATATTCAGCTGCTGTGTGAGCTCAGTCGATGCTCCATCGATATCGCCTTAAATGTCTAAGCCCTTTTTCTATTGTCCTAGGCCTGTTTGTTTCACACAGGTGATCCAGAGCTAGCTAGAGCCGGACAAAAACAAACAGGATCGCGAATCCTTTAGGGCGCCCTCTCGCTATATGTTGCATGCTGGGAGAGTTTGTACAACGCGACAAAAGTCGTCTGCTTCAGATTTTGTAAACAGAAGGGTTATTTTTATGATAAACTATCTAGTATTTCCAGAAAAAAAGTAAATAAATCGTACATAGCTTTAATAACAAAAATACACTGTAAAAGAATTATAACTACATACTGTCACAAAAGCTCATTCTACGAAAACAATACTCACCTTTTCTCTGTCCGTCTTGCACGTCGCCATCTTGGATCTTGCGAACCAACCTCGCGAGGAAAATCCCTAAAAACGTGATCCGGAGCAGCTTTCGACGCTAGTATAGTGTTGCATAGGAGGGTGGAAGCTTACAGTTGGATTTTGTTTTGTTATTTACCTGGAGGCTAAGTAGGCCTAGTATAGACTTCTAAAACTTCAGTTGGATTTTGTTGGATTTGGTAGAGCTCATACAAACAAATACCTCTTGTATTTTGTTGGATTCAGCAGGGTAGCTGCAATTGCCAAGGCTTGTGTGTACGTAGTACGCGGCACACTGCAAAATCCAACAAAATTTGCTGTTGGATTTTGCTTTGTATTTTAATAGCAGGCCTCGCTGAGTTTTGTTGGAGATGTTAAATTTAACAGGGCCATATGAAAAACACAGAGGGGTTAACTACGCATATTTAAAAATAAGGAAATCTAGGCTGAAAATCGATAACCTACAATTTGACCTAATAAATCATGCTTGCAAAATAAATAACTTTCCCATAAAGCGACAATGAAGAAAATGTGCATTTTAAATATTATAGTAAAACATAATACTACTTTACTAAACACAATTATACTGAAACATAATAATTATAGAAAATTATACGAAAATCTACAAGACCGTAGTGACCATAAGACAGACAATACACGGGGGACAAGACAAGAACAGTGCATGCAGATCTGCTAAGGTTGAGGTCCTCAACTATAGCCTAGCATTACTTTAAGTCGCCAGATGAGAGACGACACACTACAGCGAGCCATCCTCTCCAATCTGTTGGTGTCTTTTTCTCGAGTGGATATAGGCTAATTCATCAATATCATCAGTAGCGTCCATCAGTACCGAGGAGTGCTTCTCTTTCTTTTCTTTTTTTATGGAAATCGCCCATCACAAGGCTACAGAGGAAAGTGTGTTAGAACCAGCCCCTCACACTGAAACAAGACAAGATAAGCTGATCTCTTCACAGTATGAATAGGGTCGGGATGGGTAGCTAATCCACTGCAAGGCAATAATGCCTCTATACACCCAGCGTAGAAGTGCTATGGCCCAGGACTGGGCTCGAACCCATACGCTCCACAAGTTTCTGCCACCCCTGTTCCGCCGCCCTTGATGAGCATATATTTACTTACTTCAATGTACAGGAGAATAGAGGGTTCAAACGTTATCAAAATATTGCTGATTGTAATGTTGTACTGATCTCCACCACCGCTGTCTATCTTTGGCAAAAGTTTGTACCAGCTTTAGTCAAAGTTCAGCTGATAACATTCATCAGAAAAGTGATGTCCTCGTTTGGCAGAGTCCCTGCAAGTCCTTTCACAAGTCCTTTCGCAAGCCCAGTCAGAAGTCCTTTCATAACTTGAGCTGGTCACAAGTAACTAAATGAACAATGACAAAGAAATACTTTTGTCAAAGCTCATTTCAATAGCTTGTGATTGGGATTAGGACTGGAGGGCTTGTGATGGACTTGCAGGGACTTGCAGGGACTTGTGATGGACTCGAATAGCCTACATCCCTGTCGTTTGGGGAAAAACATAGTCACAGTGACATGACAGAATATCAGATCTGCCGGGAACGTTTGTGAATAGACCTATCCTATCAAGAGCAGACATTTTACTCGTGGAGATCAATTTCCTCAGGGCTGGCTATCAGCGTCGAAAGATGCGGTTCGACGAAGTCTTGACGCGGGTTGGAGACTGGGGTTTATATCAGATCCGTGTCTCCTTGATGATCACCATCCTGTCCTTACCAGCGATTTGGCATAGTTCTCTCGAGGTAGGTGATCTGCGGCTTTAGCGTTGCGAGGCATTCCATGGTGGAGGTGGTACTAGGGTGTAATTATATATTGGGGACAAAAGGACTATAGATTTTGTGCGACTGGGAAATTTCACATTGAGCGAATCTATGTTTTCCCCATCTGTGATTTCCGTAGATCTTCTCTAGTCCGATTGTCAATCATTGGTGCTATGTGCCTGAGATACGGGATCAGTGTGACGAGTGGGGCCTGGATCGTTTTCAATGCGACAAGAAGATACTTGACGTGGCCATACCGCCAGCTTCAGCAACAGGGGAGGAAAACAATGCCGGCACGAATTCCAACTGCAGACAATACAACCTGACTGGTGTGCAGGTAATGCAAACAATATACAAGGGAAATGCACTAGTTTATAATGGTCGGCGCTTTTGAGAGCCTTTACATATAGATCTATGTCAAAACTAAATACATCAACATACTACAGATAACGTGGCATCGGCCCCTTAACCCTGGGAGCCACGCCCCCCATAAAATGACTCGCGCGCACCAAGGTGCTCATCCATAAGGCACTTTTTAAAAGCATGGACATGAAACAGTCACAAACATAGGCTTTCTTGGTTGGAAACATCTGTTGTTTACAGTCTGTCACTGGGCAAGCAGTGGGATGATTGATAGTTTCCTTTATGTTAGGCTGGTTTGACCGGCGCCGGTCAGCTACACAAAGGACTAATAAGGTTTGTATACAAATGATAGGGGCCCAGATTTCTCACGGTCGAAAACAAAAATGGCCTGCCTGGTGGGAAACCCCCGCTTTCAAAGTGATTATTCCACGTCCAACTGCGGGTTCGATGTATGAATACATGGAGTTTGAGCGGTATCTCTATACCGCTCGAAATACCGCTTCCGCTTCGGTATCTCTATACCGAAGTCTGACGTCAGTTGCCGGGGCAATGGTTCTACACACATGCAGTTTAGAATGTATTCTGGTTCCAAACATTGCATTGATTGACGTCATCACTTCGGTACTCTATTGGCCCAAAGGTGTTTAAGTAATTAGACAAAATTGCCTTTCGTTTGAGCACCTTGGTGGCTCCAAGGTTAAAACATAAAAATACCTATTTCCAGAGGGTAGCAGGATATGTGAGGTGATGCCACGGGTGAGGGGGGAGGGGGGTTGGGCAGTTGTCCCCTTGTCCCCCTGGATACGCCACTGTCATCTTGATTTGTTTCCGGTCAGGTCCGGTCTAGACCGGTCCGGTCTGGTCCGGTTTGGTCTGGTCTTTGGTTTTGTTTTTGGCTTTTGTTTTGTTCCAAATTCGACGGTTTTGTGTCAATTATTTGGATATTTCAGACTTGAGAACTTGTGAAAGGTAAGTAGGAGTAATGTTTTTATGCATAAGCCGACAGTAAACTATACTGATCATAATCTGCATCAGAGGGCAGCAAGGAAGATCCCCTTTGCACCCCCCCCCCACCCTCTCCCCCCCCCCCCCCCCCCCCCCCCCTCGGGCTAGCGACTGTCGTCTTGGATTTGTTTCCGGTTTTGTTTGGGATTTGGGTCTAAGCTTGGAATTTTGTGTATTTTTGTCCTCTTTTAGGTGGTGTTTTGGATTTGATTTGTGGTCTTTGTTTGGTTTGGGGTTTAAGTTTATGGTTTTTGTTTTGTTTTAAATTCAACGGTTTGGTGTATAGATCACACTCAATACGACGTCGGAGGATTTCAACCATACCATCATCAACTGCGTGGGCGTTTTGGAAATGGATAATTCCGTTTACCAGTCGAGCATGAGAGGAGAGGTAATGTTATCATAATATATTTTTCCAGAATCTGACAAATTCATTTTAATTAATTCATAATGGTAATCGTTACAGAAGTGCCGCACCTAGGCCCTATCAATTTCCCCCACCCCTCCCCTGGCCGTTTCTACTTTGGACGTCCGATAATTTTCTTGGTGCCCGAAGTTTTGGGACTTTGATCCTGTCTTGAGTGGCAATAAAAATCGGCCCTGTACTGTTGTATATGAGAATGTTGCCCCGGGGTGGGGGTTTGGTCACTAATAGACAATTCCAATATTAGGGTCGGGGCAGCCCGGGGAGAGGTGGGCAAACAATTGACAGGTGCATAACTTGACAAATGACGTTGACAGAGTTCCCCCATTACACTAATAAGTAAGACGTCTGCACTTAAGCAGGAAGGCGTGGGTTCAAATCCCGCCCGAGTGAATAGTTTTTCACACAGGATCTCGGAAAGCACTGAGTATATACAGTGCTTCATGCATTACGTCGGGACAGGGCCAAAGAGAAAACATATCTGTTCTAATTGACATCATCCCCGACGCAAACATTCCATCTTCTGACTGATTACGTGTTACCCGCTGCTGCATTGGATTCCAATCGGCCAGCCGACACCGGCAAGCACGGTGGTCGAGTGGTTAAGACGTCTGCACTAGTAAACAGGAAGTCGTGGGTTCGAAGCCTATGAATTTTTCACACAGGCTCTTGGAAAGCACTGAGTATACAGTGCTCCATATTTTACGTCAAGACGGGGCAAAAGAGAAAACATCTCTGTTATAATTTACTTATAACTTTTGAATTGGTTCCTTGTTAACGGGCACAAAAAGATACGTGGAAAGCGACAGGTTTCTTTTTAGAATCTATAATTATGGACACAGAAAATTTACCACGCAACTAAACTATTTCTAAAAAGGAAACCTGAAAATGTGCTGGGCTGGCGCATTCTGTTTTTAACTGACATGACATTATCGCAATTATATGTCTTAAGTTGGTGATTTAAAGGTGGAAAATCGTAGCAACTCTCATGTGTACTACCCGGTTTCCAACTTTTCCTATTCGGAACCAAACTTTCGTTCAGTACGTTTCTCAACAATCAGACAAACGGCATTTTGTAAAGGAATGGTTGTGTACAGTATTATAATTCATGGTAATCTTATAACAAACGCTTTTTTGAGGCTCTATTTTACACCTCCAAAGGCAATGCGTCCCATCACCTTTGCTGCCCTCCCCTTTTTAAATTGAAATTCACCCCTCTCTCCCCCGCCTCTCCCTCATTTGTCTGGTAGTTTGTCCTCGCCTGCGAATACGACTTGCTGGCTGAACTGCCACTGACGATATTTAGTGCGGTGGGAGTTATTGGCACTGTCATCTTCGGTGCCCTTGGGGACAGATTTGGCCGGCGGCCGATGTTCATCTTGACCCTGTTGGTGCATTATGTTTTTAGTCTGGCCTGCGCGTTCGTTCCGTCTATCGTGGTCTACACAGTCATCCGGACCGTTGTGGGTTTTGTCAGTGGGAGCATCTTCTACAGTGGCTTTACTATCAGTAAGTACCTTCGATTGCTCTTAATATTCAGATCCATTAATGTTTTTAGGACCGGCCCCTTTTTTGCTCTCTCAGGACCTAAGAGGGTGCTCATTTTTTGCTCTGCAGAAAAATTGGGATGTTTGGGGAGTTTTACTTTGGTAGTACCTCCTAATATCGGATGGCCGCACTCTAGGGCGATCCGAGAAGTTGGTTGGCCCCCACACTGGCACCCAGCTCTCATCTATGGATCCCAGTAATTTTTGCACAGCAGCAGCCACACCCCGGTAAACTGCTCGGCCAGTAGGCGAAACTAGATGAGGGTACCTGACAGATGATTTTTTTTCTGTCAGGGAGGGGAAACGTCTGTCCCATTTAGCGCATGAAGTCTGGCATGGCTACATGAGCCGGTCATCCACTAATGGGTGGTCCGACTACTGTGGGCATGTCTGCGGTGCCTTGTGGAAGGCGCACACCAAGGGCGGTGCTAAGACGTGAATGTCTGCTCCGGTTTTCCACTGCAGCTGCCCACCTGTATTGGATCGTCGCGCTCGTCGTGCCATCATAAATGCAGAAGGAAGTCAAGTGTGTGAGTCAGCCTCAGCGCAACGGCTGTTTCACCTTAATCTCATCACGCACATCATCTGTAATCACGTCACATCATACATCACAACATTGTCAACAGTAAAAGTCCTGCGGCGATGGGCGGGTAGTGACGGCAGCAGGTAAAGATGACGCTGGAAGTTGCCATGTAGGCGGCATGTGGCTTTGGTAGTTTGCATACTGGATTGAAGCAGCAGTATTGTCCGGCAGCACCACAGATGACTGACCAGCCCTTTTTAGGATCGCACTGGTCACCACACATGAGGAGGGGTCTAGAAAATGTGATCTAAACATTGTCTGCTTAACCGTGCCCGGTTGGCATGCCACGGTCAACAGGTCATCTCCTGACGTGGTCGAAATACTAAACAGAATTCAAGGCAAGGAACGAGAAAAATGCATAAATATGAAAATAGGATCCTGGAACGTAAGGTCACTGATGGATGCTAGTACATGTCCGGAACGAAGAACCGCTCTCACTGGTAGCTAAGGAGCTGCGACGCTACAACATCGACATAGCAGCACTGATTGAATGCCGATTACGTGATGAGGGTCAGGTGACTGAGGTGGGAGCAGGCTACACTCTCTACTGGAAGGGAAAACGTGCCGATGAAGATCGCATCCATGGTGTAGGGCGTGTCATTACCCTGACCATTTCAGATCGGATGACGGAACTACCACGTGGAGTCAACGAGTGTCTCATGACATGCAAATACGCTACCACCATTAGCTCACTACGCCGGCTCTACCGTCATCTGAAGAGGCCAAAGAAATCTTCTATGATGATCTGCGAAACATTCATACAGGAGTATATATCCCTCCTTTCAGTTGCTGGCAAAGCTTTCTCCAAGCTGCTGCTTAGACGATTGATGTCAACTTATGTGGATAACAATCTCCCGGAAACACAGAGTGGATTCCGGCCCGGCAGAGTTACCACGGATATGAAAATTCGAAGTAAGGCAGTTGCAAAAGAAGTGTACATGCGGCATTTGTCGATGTAAACCAAGGCCTTCGATACTTTTAACAGAGAAGCGCTGTGGCAACTCGTAGGTAGATTTAGCTGCCCTGACAAGTTCACTAACATCATCCGGGTGCTGCATGGTGGCAGGCTGGGCAGGGTGCTGGTGGATGGAGAACTGGCTCCCCCTTCAACACCTCCAACAGTGTGAAGCAAGGTAGACTTTTAGCGCCAGTTGTTCTATTTTTTTGCATCTTCGCTGCTGCTCTCAGGATTGCAACCATGGACTTAAAGGATGGTATCTACATCCGCTTCCGCACAACGGGAAACCTTCAACTTAAAGAGGCTGCAGGCATAAAAAAAGGTAACCCTTGCATTGGTCATTGAACTGCTGTGTGCCGGTGACTGTGTCCTGGTGGCGCACTCAGTTGAAGATCTGCAGAAGATCATGGATCGATTCGTCGCTGCAGTGACAGGTTTCGGCTTTACATTAGCATACCAAAGACTGATGAGGTACTGCATCAAACGTTGCCAGGACATCGGCAAAGTGACATACCTGTGCACATCAATGATGCATCTCTCAAGGTTGTCAACAACTTCCCTTATCTCGGAAGCATTATATCATCAGATGCCACTATATGCCGAAGTGACTCACCGTCTCCAAGCTGCCTGGCACCTGGTCCGCATGACTGAAGACAGACTGCCTAAGCAGGTCTTTTACAGTGAGCTTCGTGCTATTCAACAAATGCATTCATGCATGAATGAATCACGCCATATGGCAGCGTAGCGCACGTTTAGCATAGCCAGCTGTTTACTTAGAAGGTGAGCCTCTTTTACAAACCCGGAAGTGCGTAGATCGGCGCTATTTTCCTCAATTTGGAATTTGTCTATAAGCCTATAAGCCTACCGGTTATTGAGTTTTCCACTACAGGGGTATAAAACAGGCATTCCTTGAAAAGATGCGACAGGATATCTGATAGACTTCAATGTTTGCGATGCTGTATATCGGATTTCTTTTACAATCTCTTTGTTTTTGGTAATTTTTGTCTCCCCGCAGTAATAGAAATTATTGGTACACCCAAGCGCAACCTTGCTAGATTGATACTGATGTGCTTCACTTCCGTGGGCATGGCCGCGCTCGCGGGGATCTCGTGGTTCATCCCTTGGTGGAGAGCATTCGTACTGGTCGTATCCCTGATCGGAATCGCCTTCGGTTTTCTCATTCCGTGAGTTTTCCCCCAGAGATTTCCCACCTCCAATTATGGAACCTTTAATTTAAGACATTTTAACGTAACGTCTGTTTCACCTGCTACTTTTGCTGTTGTTGGCGCTGTCGGCGGTGCAGTTGCTGCACTGCTGCTGGTGGTGTTGTTCTTGTTCTTGCGGCTGTCACTGCTGCTGCGACTGCTGCTGCTGCTGCTGTTAATATCGCTCTGGCGTTGTCTATATTGTTTTGATAATAGCAAATTCCTTTTGTGCACGCAGATTTATTCCGGAGTCACCAGCCTGGCAGCTGACAGCTGGTAAGATCGATCAGGCAGAGAAGACCATCCGGAAAATGGCGCGGGTTAACAAGGCGGAACTTCCGGATAAACTCTTCACGGAAGAGGACATTGCTGAGCTCAAGGTGTTGCGTTCGATTCTTTTATGCTAATTACACTGCTTTACAGCCAAAATGCTTCGGAAATAGAAATAGCCAATCTTTATCAATTTGGGATCATTGTGACTTTATGTCAGGTATGTTAGTCAGAAATGTTATTTACATATACGTTGCAGTGCGACACATTTTCTTGGAGACTGTAGTGTTACGGTATAAAAATCTCCAGACTATCCGTAAATATAAATTACTAGAAAAAGCCTGAATTTTCTCAGATGCAACAAAGAAATCAAACAAGATCACACTGATATATGAACCAAGAAACAATGTGATTTAATAATGAGAATATTCGAGAATCAACAAGGTTTAAGAAGTGTAGAATTAAGAAAAGATCTTTACATTAATTTAGAAGATCTTACGGCCAGGATTTATATAGGCGAGGGCTCAGACGACTTGGGCAGCTCTGCAATGGGCGAGGACTTGGCGAGGACTTGGACTGCTTGGGCACTCAGCAACAGACAAGGACGACTCCAAAAATGCTATAGCGAATACAGTTCTTTGACGAGCTGGAACACGGGCGAATTCACCTCCAAAACGGCCGAAGAGAGACGAAAACAGCGGGGGGCGACACAAACTGGCTCCCGTCGCGAAAATATGGGGATATGAGACCCCAAATAATGAACCGACGACAGTTCACAAATATATGTCTCTTCCGGGAATAAAACTCAGCTCTAACACGAACTTTCTCCAGACGCTCCTACGCAGACGAGTCATACAGGTCACAGGTCCGAATAAAACAGCTCGATGATGAACCCAATGAAATTCTCCGTCCGTGGAAAATCTCAAGTCCACCGTCGAAAATCAAGTTCTGATTTAATTCCCAAGCTAGCCCGTATATAAATGATGTTATTTATTCCAGAGATTACTGGACATTCTAGAGAATCGTACAAATTGCGTCTCATCTAAAAATAATCCTCTACACAGCCCCCGAATACAATTTCTGTGTTATACGAGATAGACCCAGCGTATGCGAGAACCTTCTGGCATATGTACATTGTATGGGCTTGGCGTAAACAACTCTGACCCATATATTCACAGGGTCAGCCGAGGTCGCACGCGTATGCAAATATGTGGCGCGTGGCCTGTGACAAAACATATACAGCGACTGCCTCGCCCACATTATTTTGTGACGGTTGTACATGAGAGGCGTATCTGAATGAGGGGCGTATATACATTGTGTGTGGAATTTTCCGAAGCAGAATTAGTCAAAAAGATTAAACCATATTTTTTGAAAAACGGAATGTATTTTAAGAAAATGAAAGTGTTTTTAAATCTAATGCATTTTTTAAAAGAACGTGTTTTGAAACATCGAACGTGTTTTTTACCGATCGAATGCATTTTCTAAAACCCAATGAAATTTTGCAAATAGCGTGCTTTTGTAACTCGAATGCATTTTTTAAAACCGATTGAAATTTCACAAACCTAACATGTTTTTACGATTTGAATGCATTTCCCAAACCGAATGAAATTTTACAAACCTAACGTGTTTTGGTAACTCGAATGAATTTTCCAAAACCGAATAATATTTCACAAACCCAACATGTTTTTGCGATTCGAATGCATTTCCCAAAACCTAATGAAATTACAAACATAAGACGTCCTCACCAATTGAATGTATTTTTCCCGACATAAAACAGCCGCAGGTTTTTAATTTCATCCGACATATTGTCATTGCCTCAAATTTTTAAAACATTCGATCTTTTTGACAGTGTTTGGCACGGGTTTTTCCGAGTATCCGAACTACATCTGAACCTCTTTTTGATTCGAATGTAGTCTTGGCCCAAGACGTTAGGCAAGTCTTTGCAAGGCGACAGTGGCGGCGCTAGGGGGGAAGGGGGGGGGGGGGCATGGGGGAATCTTTCCCCCCCCAAGCGTCGGCCTTGCGCCCCCCCCCCTCCCCCAGTCCCCCACCCCTCCCCCCCCCCCCCATATCCACAGAGAGAGAAAAAGTACCAAATTTATGAGAAGAAAAGTACCAATTAAATAGTAGAAAAGACTCGTAGTAAAAGTTTTATTGCATTGTGACCCGCTTATTTAAGACTGGAAATCCTCCGGAAAAGCCGTATAGCATGGCCCGCCCCCCCCCCCCCCCCACCCCCCCCCCCCCCCCCCCCCCCCCCCCCCCGCTTTTCGATTTTTGACGGCCGGGGAATCCGGGGATTTTTCGGTCTTGCCCCCCCAAATTATAACTTTGCTCCTCACTTGCCCCCCCCAACCCCCCCCACCCAATTTTTAAAGGCGCCGCCAC